>CM060886.1:139057997-139475497 GCA_030762935.1 Hymenopus coronatus
AGAGAGAGAGAGAGAGAGAGAGAGAGAGAGAGAGAGAGGAGAGAGAGAGAGAGAGAGAGAGAGAGCTGACTTTAATTCAGAAATGAAACAGCCAAATAGGTTTTAAATTTCATTCTTAATTAAGACCCTGTCAAGCATTTTTCCTCACACAAACTACATTTTAGATGGAAGGGTATCCATTATTTTTTATTTTCCAGAGTTAATATATATATATATTAATGTTCTCTGAATAGCTTGTGCAGCCTTCTAAATGACTTGTATACAACCTATTTGTTTTAATATATAATTTATGTCAAATACAATGTTTTGAAGTATTAGCCCATTTTTAATTATTCCATGTTGCATGCTTACTTTGTCCCAAGAAAGCCATCTGATAGACATTCTTGAAATTTTGCAGTTATTTTTTTCTTTCCATTACGAGAGGTCATTATTCCGACCAAACATTGGGAACAAAAAAAAAAAGCTAGCTATATATTATGAATAATATAACATGAATAGAAAAATCACTGTGTTAATAGTACATAATATTATAACAGAATGCATTAGGGTTTATCATGAGAAAAGGGTTGTGTGAATGTTCACATCAGATTCTTGTTTATCAATTATTAACTATATTTATTATAATTGCAATATTATTTCATTATTTTTAATTAATTATTAGAAAATCATTGAGAAATGTAAATACATTACTTGATGTTTCAGGCTCCACAGCCACCTGAACCATGGACTGGGGTGCGTGATGCACTGAAGGAGGGTTCTGTGAGTGCTCAGAAGGACCCAGTCTCCAACACTTACATGGGTGAAGAGAACTGCCTTTTTGTCAATGTTTACAGTCCAAAGGTACAAACTTAGGCCCCATTCAAGTGAAAATTAAGCGTAAACATTACATAAATTTAAGAACTATGTTTTTTACTTTCTCTACACACCATATGTGCATAGTGTATAGAGAAGGTATTGCACTCCACTAAAAATTTGATACCAAGATTTCACCGGAAATATATGTTTTAGGGTCCCTTATATCCAAAATAAGCATTTTCTCAGAAAGGTCCATGTGGTCCGTGTGTCTGTGAACACAATAACTCAAAAACAAAAAGTTGGTAAAATACCAAACTTGGTATTTAAGTTTAGTATCTTACAGGGATGTGATACAAAGATTTTGAGAAAAATCCCCCCACCCCAAAGTACCCTTAACATGGAAAAAATTTCGAAAATTTTGATTTTCTTGGATCAAATGATATTGATTAAAATATCGTATATTAAAGATATTTACCTGACAAATAAAATATATATCTTGAATTTTCTGAGAATAGTCTCTTAAGACCACTTTATTCTGGGTCAATTTTACGGAATTTTGCATAACTGCTAAACCGTGAGAGATGGGCAAGAAGTTACCATACACAAAATGTAGAGGACATTAAAACACACAATTTATGTAATATATATATTTTTTTCGTGGAGTTGATCGTTTTTTAGATATTGCTTGTTTTTGGTTTCAGCTTTGAAAAACCTTTACTTTTCTCATACGAGGAATTTGTCAACTCCTGTCCATACAAACAAAACAACATCAGACGATTATCTTCCTGTAAATTATTAATTTTTCAGATTAATGTAGGCGAACAAAGCTAATTCATATACCCAAGGTCGCAGGTTCAAACCCGGTGGAGGACAAAGGATTTTTTCAGGCGTAAAAATCCTTAGCATGGCTTCCTTCAGAAGGGAAGTAAAGTTGGTCCCATGTCGTAGGTTTACGGCACATAAAAGAACCTCAAGCCTGATAGAGAGGCCTTTGAGCAAAATTAAGCGACCTTTCACGCCCAATTTAGAATGGGATGCTGAGAACCACAGTAGTTAAAGAGTGTCCATAAATAACACAACCTTTTTTTTTTTTTTGAACAAAGCTAATGTTACCATCAATATGAACACAAAGTAAATTATCTGCTTTTACTTGATTCCAATTGCAAGAATCTGGTTTTTTAAAATGTTGTGAACCTCTGTTTGACAGTTGTCTGGTGGTCGCGTGCTGCCTGTTATGGTATGGATCCATGGCGGAGGATTCGCTAATGGATCAGGTGATGCTGCTTTCTATGGTCCAGATTATCTGGTTGAGGAGGATGTCATCATTGTCACACTAAACTATCGTCTTGGACCTTTAGGTATCCTCATTCTATACAGAATACTTTGAATTGATCTGCCTTTTCTGCATATTTCTAAATTTCAAGAACTACCATATAATGATTAAATGTTTGTTTTAATGGTATTTTTCAATAAAACCCTTACTATTTTTAATAGTAAATATATAAATCCATAACAGTTGAAATGCTTGTTAAAACATTCAATACTGTACTTGGGAAAAGTATGGTGTCCCACATAAAACTGATACACCTCACTGCCTCAATGCTGTTCATGTACTCCTTACTTAAAAGAAAACATACAAACAAATATTAACCCGCTAGAACTATTTAATATTGAACACTATCTACACTTAGCTGAAGAATTTACAAAATCTGAAACATCTTTGTGTGTTCTGAAACAAATGACACTAGAAATAATAAATTTAAGATACCCTACCAATGAATGGCTACATGTTTATACTGATGGTTCTAGCTTACCAAATAACAGTGGTACTATGCAGATGCAATATGCCCTCTCTTCTCTTTCTACAAAAGATTAAGTTCAAATACCACAAATTTTGATGGAGAGATTTTGGCAATACCGAAAAACCTATTATATCATATAAATAAATTTGAAAAAGTTGTACTATTATCTGACTCTAAAGCAACTATAATACCCATAACATCTGATGTAACACCTAATAACCCAAATATTTCAGAATGCCACAAAATCAT
Source organism: Hymenopus coronatus (assembly GCA_030762935.1). Lineage (NCBI taxonomy): Eukaryota > Metazoa > Arthropoda > Insecta > Mantodea > Hymenopodidae > Hymenopus > Hymenopus coronatus. The sequence continues at coordinate 139,060,844 of CM060886.1, forward strand.
AAAACTAATCAGTTTTAATAAAAGATTAATACTTCAAAGAATACCAGCAAATTGCAGAATACAGGGTAATGAAACAGCTGACTTTCAAGGCAAGAAAGGTAGTAAAATTACATAAAATTCATCTGATCCAATAAGTTATCACTCTATCAAAAGAATCATTATATAACGTATAATAAAAAAAATTAAATAAGATAACGTATTACAAACAAAAGGAAAACCATGGGAAAATTTATGTAATAACACGGCCAGAATCACTACACTACCAAGAAAATCCTCTGCAGGAATTTTTTAGACTCCTAACAGGCCATGACTGTCTCAATAAATATTTATTCAGGATTGGTATAGTGAGATCTCCTCTGTGTCCTTTCTGTACACTTAAAGAAGACATGGATGGTAACCATCTACTGCGCTGCCCAACCTTTAGTCAACATGATAATGTGACATCGAAATACTGGAATGCAAGAGAGCGAATGGCTTCACTGCCAACTGCCATCTCTTACTAGATGGCAGTTAAAGTTTCAACTATATCCATCACGTGGTTACGTTGCAATAGGCAATTGAATCAGCGATCTTGTGCTTCTTTAGAAAGATGAAAAAAAAAAGAGTTTTGTGTAGTGATTAAACACTTCTGTTTAAAAGGCCAACATCGAAAGAGATAAAAGCCAACTTGGATGAGTTCATGGCACATCTGCTCCTGCATTTGCAACAATTTACAATTAAATAAATGAATTTAAACATAGCTGTTCATCTACAAATAATGGACGTCGTCCTGGATGTCCAGTAGAAGTGACTTCCTGCAAACTGGATTAACAGTTTGGGAAAACCTATTAATTCTAAAAAACAAAAACACCATACAGTTTTATATACTGCAAACAAAAGGTTTTATTTGAAAATTCATCTACCCAGAAGGAAAATCTCTTTAGGCCGCTACCACAAGTTCATCAGTAAATTTCTGCTGAAGATGGTGGCAATAGTTGCCAAAACATGTGCAAAGTAGATTATTTATTTCAACTAGTGAAATTTGAATATTATGTTGTGTTTTTACTCTTAAATGCAGGAAAGTGCAAATATATACACTCTTGGCACCAGAATGGCAGTGAGGTCAGCCTCTATTTACAAATGCGATGAGGAATAATAGTAACTGTTATGTAGAACACTATATAATTATAATATTCTTTATCTCTTCCCTAAACAGGATTTCTGTGCCTTGATACTGCAGAAGTTCCAGGCAACGCTGGTCTTAAGGACCAGGTTATGGCTTTGAGATGGGTTAAGAAAAACATTGCCAAGTTTTGTGGAGATGCTGACAATGTGACACTGTTTGGAGAAAGTGCTGGAAGCACCAGTATTCACTTTCATATGTTTTCTCCAATGTCCAAAGGTAATTTATTGCTTTTTTAATCTTTGATGTCAAATATTACTGTGACTTACATGTTTTCCTGCTGTGTATTGTTGTCAGCAACTCATTAGCTTCCACTCACTGAAAAAGTCAGGGTTCTCATTGTATCTCTTTTGGAATGTAAATAACAGCAATGTGCATAGAAAAAAAATTAACACAAACAACATAGCTTTTTCTACTGTCTACTTACAGTTTTTACTTTGTCAACACATACTATGTGCATAATGTTTAGAGAAAGTATTTTATTGCACCCAAAAATGCAGTACTGAGATTTTGAGACCTCCTGAATACAAAAAAAGCATTTTTAGAAAAATGTGTGTGTTTGTGTGCATGCGCGCACAAGCACGCACATAGCTTAAAAACAAAAAAGTCTGTTAAATACTAGACTTCATATATACATTCAGTATCTTCCAAGGATGTGACAGGAAGATTTTCAAGAAAATCCTCCCAACTTAAACTACATGGAAAATAATTTCTAAAATTTTGATTTTCTCAAAAATGGCTCTAACAATTTTGATTAAATCTCTTATATTTAAGATATTTACATGACAAATAAAACGTATATCTCAAATTTTCTGGGAATAGCCTCTGAAGACCTCTTTATTCTGGATGATTTTTATTGAATTTTACATAACTAGTAAACCGTAAGAGGTAGACAAAAACTTGCTGCATAAAAAATGTAGATCTTGATAAAACACACCATTTATACATATACCTTTTTTTTTAGTGAAGCTGGCTGTTTTTGAGATATTCCTTGTTATTTATTTCAGTTTTAAAATTCTTACATTTTTCTCATACTGGAACTTGTCAACCCTTGGCCATGCAAAGAAAGGCACTTCAATCACATGATAACCAGCTTTTAAAAGATTTGATTATCTTTAGATTATAGTACTCCTTTATTTCCTTTCTAATTACAAGGAAGCAAGTAATAAGACCATGATAATGATAAAGTAGGGTCTTTATTCTTTGATCTTTCAAAAGCTTTCGATTGTGTTGATCATGCGATACTATTACAAAAACTGGAGGCATATGGAGTAAGAGGCTTGGCGAGAGATTTGATCAGATCATATTTGATAGACAGAAGACAATCAACACTACTGTATAGTAAACGGGCCAAATCAGTAAGAAAAGTGCAATCAAAATTTAAACGTGTTATGTATGGCGTACCACAAGGATCAGTGTTGGGACCACTATTATTTATTTTATATGTAAATGACATACCAATTTCAAAAAATACAAATATAATAGCTTATGCAGATGATACTACTGCTGTATGTCAAGGGGCAAATGTAGATATATTAAAGGAGAACTTGCTGCAATCCATTGACTCAGTTATTAACTACTTTAAACAAAATCACCTTACATGCAAAATGACAAAAACAACCTTAATTCATTTCTCACAGAGTACTATAAACACCACAAATTTCTCTTTACCGGTAAATAATAGCAATATTCATGATGTAAGCGAACATAAATTTCTAGGAATAATTCTTGATAGAAAATTAACATGGGCTGGACATATAAATCATATTTGTGACAAAATTAGTAAATCTGTCTATCTGCTACGTCATTTTAAAAATATCCTAGATGAGAAGGGGCTCAAAATGATTTATTATGGAGTTATATACGCATATTTACTGTATGCGATAGAAATTTGGGGTTGTGCTGCTGCAACCCATATGGAAAGGTTATTTAGATTACAAAAACAGGCAGTCAGATTGATTTTTAATATGAGCTCTCGTGATTCATGTAGGGGAATATTTAAAGATAAGCAGATATTAACATTGTATTCTTTGTATGTCTATAAAGTTGTAACTTATGCAGTTCAGAAACAAAACCTAAAAAATAGCAATATCCATAGTCATTACACCCGACATAATGATGATTATTTTCGGCAGGGGTTTAGCAAAAATATTTCAAAAAAGGATCCAAATGTCATGGGTTTATTGCTTCATGCAAAACTACCTGCATATTTAAAATGTTCTAAAGGTAAACAATTTGAGAGTGCTCTGAAGAAGTATTTGATGTCTTATTATATAGTACCAATGAACTATAATAATGTCAATATTGAAATTGCAGACCCTCTGTGTATATACAACTGATATGTAGTTATAATAATATGTGTAAATATGTAGGTTGTCCATCTTTGTAATGTTCGTTAATTAATACATACTTTAAGTGTAGACTACTTTGGACGAATGTAAAAAAATTGTAAATACATAATTGTAAATATGAATTTGTGACAATGTCAGAAACTGTATTGCAGTCTATTGACAATAAAGGTATTATTATTATTATTATTATTATTATTATTATTATTATTTCTGCTAATAGTTTAGGATGAAATAGAAGAATAAGCTTTTTAACAATAATTTGTTTCAGAGATGTAGAGAAAGTCATGTGAATGGAGCATATCAGATTTTTGTTTGTTTGTTTTGCTCTTTTTTTTTTTTTTTGGTTGGCATACCCTCCCCATAATTAGGACTTACAAGCAGAAACCTAGGGGTCAGAAGTTTGTCAGGGAGGCAATGACACGAAACTTCAGAATGGAGAACCTGGAGTAAGTGGTTGGCCCATAGCTAGGATGGGCATGAGAAAGTGGATGATATGAAATACAAGTGAAATAGATGATAGGAAAGGTGATGATGGAGCAGTTGTTGGAATGAGTGGTGGGGAAAACCGGAGGACCTGGATAAAACCCACCCAGATGCCGCTTTGTCCACCACAAATCCCACATGTGGGCGCTTGGGTTCGAACCCAGGCTGTCTAGATGGGAGCAAAGTGGTCTAACCAATTACTTATAATAAGCAGAAAAATGTGATGCCAAGATTTGTCTGGAAATACACATTTTGATATCTTTTGAATGAATAAATAAATAAGAAGCATATTTAGTTTCTTATAAAATATTAAGAGTCTATGTTAACACTTCTCTTAGGTCACATTCTTTCAAAGTCCATGTGATGTTCAGTTGTTTCTCATGATTGCATGGAACTAGTATAGAATGTTAAGGCCAGTATAAACAGCCTTCAGTTGTTAAACATTTGACTATTGCTATTCTCTTTGTATCTAATAGGAATATGTGCTGCAGCTATTTCTGCAAAAGTTTATTTTAATTAAAATGAAATAAATAGAAATAGAAATTTTGGTAAGAAAGTTTGTATACCCAATAATAAATGTTAGACAGTAGAGAAAACCATATGAATGTAAACATCGGAATTTTTTCTGTAATTTCAAAGAGGTTAAAATGGTAAAAATAAACAATTTCATCAAATATAAAAATGAGCCTCAGCTGCACAATTTGTGTCAACAGGTCTATTTAAAAGGGGTATCCTGCAAAGTGGTTCATCGTTAAACTGGTGGGCTATGACATCAAAGGGGTGTTTCAGAGCATTCAAGCTTGGCCAAGTGTTGGGTTGCAACACCAAACACCCTCAAGAACTCCTAACATTCCTACATAAAGTGCCAGCCATGGAATTGGTTAAAGCCATCCCAAAAACTATCACCAAGGAGGTGAGATCAAAGTTACATGATAAGTATACATTTAATTCAATACTCTCCTATATTGTAAAGGGCATACTGTTAAATAAAACAGTTTACTTTCTCTTGCATATATAGTAAGTACGGAAGTATTGTATTTTGCTCTAAAAATTGATTTCATTGGAAATATTTGCTTTCAGGCTCCTTGAAGCAGTTTTAGAAAAAGTCATTAAATTTAGTATCTTCAAAGGATATGACATGGAGATTTTAAAAAAAGTGAATCCTTAGCATAGCTTTCTTTGGAAAGGGAACACAGCCAGTGGTCCCATGTCATAGATTTACAGCATTAAAATAACTTCAAACTTAATATAGAGGTCTCTGAGCAAAAGTAAGCAACCTTTCATGCCCGAATAGAATGGGATGCTGAAAACCACAGCAATTAAATAGCATCTATAAATAACACTCTAACTTTTTATTTACTACCAAATAAAATGTACACCCTGAATTTTCTGGGAATGACCTCCAAGTTCTGTTAATCCTGAATAACTTATGTATAAATGGTAAACTATAATAGATAGACAAAAAATATAGGTCTCATTAAAATACACAGTGTAACAAATAAATTATTTTGTTATTAGTTTGAGTTTTCAAATACTTACATATATATTATTCTCAAATGGAAGCTACTATATATATTTTTCTCGGACCATTCAAAGGAAATAAAATTTCACAGTCATTACATAGTGACCAGCCCTTAAAACACTTTACTATCACCTGAAGCCTTAAAGTCTGATTCCCATTGTACCTAGATGGAAATATATAATAAAACTATTTGCACAAATATTTATCTTAACATAAAGTAGAAAGAAGAATAAGCTTTCATAATAGTTTGTAGAAGAGGGAGTAGAGAAAGGCATGTGAATGTAATACAGCAGCTTTTTTATTATAGTTTTAATCCTTCTTATTTTGAATGTTTTGGTTTTGACCCTCTAGTTCCTGGATAGATTCAAAATAAAATCAAAATGGTTTTAGGAAAAGAAATCAATTAATTCTGCACTAATACATTATGTTGAACAGGTTTATGATGCATTAGATAATAAACAATTAGGATTAGGTCTATGCCTAGATTTGACATAGTGGATCATTTGCTTTTGCCTGAGAAATTATCTGTATATGGTGTTAGAGGATTAGCTTTAAACTGGCTTAAATCATATCTCAAAAATAGGAAACAATCTCCAGAAATTGAATATTTTGACAGTAAAACCAAGAAATTAATAAAGACAGCTCTGATTTTAAAAATATAAAATATGGTGTACCTCAAGGATCTGTCCTTGGGCCATTATAATTTATATTGTACATGACTGACCTCCTAGCTGTGAATGTAACACTTTTTGCAGATGATACAAGCATTTCTATAACGTGGGCAAATGAAAATATGTAATGTTCTAGAGCATATTCAAAAATGGTTTAGTGCAAACTTGTTGCTACTAAGTAAAGAGAAAACAGTAGCTCTAAGCTTACGTAATGTCCAAAAATTAAACTGGGCCAACACAAAATAAAGTACGTAAAGTCTTGGCTTTGTTATTAGATGAAAAATGCATATAGACAGCCTGACTAAAAGACTTAGTAAGATATGCTTCTTAGCAAGGTCAGTCAAACTTATGTCCAGTTTGAATATTCCTAGAGTAGTTTATTTTGCATACTTTCATAGTCTACTAGTATACAGTATTATCTTTTGGGAAAATTCTAAAAACAGTATTAAGGTCTTCAGGATGTAAAAAAAAAGGGATACGAATTATGGCTAATGTCTGAAACACTAAACTATACAAAAGAAAACTTAAAATCCTTCAAAACAAATGCTGAAGTTCATACACATAACACCAGAATAAAGAAAAATGTATTTTTAAATTCACATAGAATCAAACTGTATGAAAATAGCTTCACATATGCTGGTCTACATTTATAAAACAAACTATCCCAGTATATAAAGAACATTGAATCTCAGCTAAAATTCAAAAGAATTTTGTTTAAATTCTTAATGGACAATAACATTCATCTTCTCAGGATAAGGGAAAACCCTGAAAAAAACCTTATCCGGGTAACTCACCCTAAATGAAATTCGAACTCATGACCTGTTGAATGTGGAGCAGATACACTACCACCACACTACCCAGGCGGGCTAATATTTTAATCTTGTATGCATCTTGATATAATTTTATTTTTTCTTGTATCTTGAACTGACATGTCCTATAACAAGTATTGCGTTTCTATGGATGAAAATAAATACAATACAATACCATGTTTACCTCTAATACCCAATGTTACAGGTTCAGGATGGATTTTTTTTTTATGTAAAACCCCTTTGCTTGGCTTCCTTTGTAGGGAAAATAAAGTCAGTTCTGAGAAATATTTATTTACATGTAAAAGAACCCCATACCTTGAAGAGAAGGTCCTAGCTAAATTCCACAATTTTCATGTCTACAAGTCAAGATTTTCTCCTATGATGCCATCTATAGGTAAGGAATTGATCACTCATCCGCCATGGTGGTAAAATCGCAAACTAGAAATGCTGCTCGATGAAGAAAACACCATTAGGTATCCCTATGCTCCAAATAGGTGTTACAAGAACTAACTAACTTAGGTGTTGCGCTGTCTTATTGTACAATGGAATGTTCCCCTGTTATATACTTTAGGGTTCTTTTACATAGCATGTATAAATTTAAGTGTATATTATTGGAATTTCTTGTGTTACATAATGGATTTTTTTATTTTTTTTTTAACAGGAAAGGAAACAATCAATGTTTTTCCCATTTGTACCTACTGTTGAAAAAGAAACAGAAAACAAAGAAAACTTTTTACGAGCTTCACCTCACAGTCTTATAACCAAAGGAAAGTTTCAGCATGTGCCTTGCATTATGGGTATGAACTCAAGAGAAGGCTTGGTGCTAATCAAAGGTAGGAAAATGTAACCTTTATAATTTGTTCTTTCATTTGGCATCAGTATCAGCAACTGTTTCTAAAGTACTCCCCATGAGTAAGACATGACTTTTGTTGGTGTTAATTACAGTTCTGGTTGGCGCCAGAATTTTCTTGCAGGTATAAAAAGTCAAATTGAAATAAAATTACCCTTGGTTGCATTGTGTTCCAAGTGAGTTTTAGAGCTTACATAACTATTTCATAGTTTCTAATTATTGTTTGTACAACACAATATCACTTTAAATTGTTTCGTTTTATAATCGGCTTACCCTCCTCGTATTTGTAGGACTGTAAGCCCCCTAGGACTTACAAGCCAAGTCAGAAGTCTGTTGGGGAGTCAACGGCACAAAACCACAGAACGGAGAACCTATTATGGGGGGTCGGCCCTTAGCCAAGCAAGGACATGAGTAAGTGGATGATATAAAATGTAAGCAAAATTGATGACTGAAATTGGTGGAATGAGTGGTAGGGGAAACTGGAGGACCTGGAGAAAACCTGTCCAGGTGCTGCTTTGTCCACCACAAATCCCACATGGGGGCGCTTGGGATTGAACCCAGGCCACCTAGATGGGAGGTGAAAGGTCTAACCACTCACCCACAATGCCACCATCACTGTAAATACACAACCTAGTTCAGCGCTGGGAAATTGTTTATTCCAGAAGGGCTGTTTCAAAACAACATCATCAATGGGCAGTTCCTGTGTACAGGTTCAGGAACATGTGAACATCTCAAACACTTCTAGATTCAATCACTTCCCATATCAAATACTGCAAACAGTATTTACTTATTGGCTAGAAACTAGTAATTTTCATTGTAAAGTTGGCAGTACATCCCCCATTTTGAATTCCTTAAAACTGCCATTACATTTTTTCCCTAATAAAATAAATAAATAAAGGGCTTTTAGATTAGGTGTTTCACAAGCATCAATATTAGGCCCCATCCTGGTTTTGTTATTTGTGAATAACTTGCCAACGGATAAAGCAATACAGTTTGTAGATGATACAAATATAGGGTCTTCAGATTTATTTGGCCTCTGCGCATGATGTCAATATTAAGCAGCAGGTTTAACACACATCATCATTTGTAGAGGACTAGAGAACGATGAGTAGAAGGGGTAAATATCAACAGTTTCAAGGTCACCTTAGTGAAATGGTACTTTTATTATACCTTTCCAATATTTACATTTGGAACATTTGCTTGCAACTTGTAAACTCACAATCACAGCATTTATGCTGATAGGTAACTCATTAGCATTCAATCATGCAAATTCTGTGATCAGTGGTCACTTTCATCTCCTATGCAAAAACGTGCAAAATGCCCTGGTGAAAAATAGTTATGCTCTGCCCAGTACATCAAACTGTTTACAAAGTTGGCAATGCATGCTGTCTAAGATTTAGTTCTGCACCTCCCCTTTAAGACAAGAGCTCAATGAACTACCTACCGTATTTATCCAAATATAAGACATCCTCAAATGCAAGACAACCCCATTTTTAAGAACTTAACTTTAGAATATAGCATATTATCTATATAATGAACTATATCAAAATATTTTCACAGTACATGTAGATTACTTAAATAAGTAATATGAGATAGGAGATTTATGGCCTGTTTATTGAAATTTCAAAGTAACGGCTATAAGTTTCTGAAGTGCCAGTACGCCACTGGCTAATTCATCAACCATTCGAGAGCATAACCCGAAAAACGAAGGGACATATTACAGCATACCTCTCTAGCATAGTGGTTATCATACTGGCTTTCAAGTGGAGAATAGTTTCCGAGTTCGGGTCTCATTCACTTATCGCGACACTTCTTCTGGAATGAAAAGAATAATAATAAAAAACATTTACCCTATGACAGGAATTGAACTCATGACCTTTGGGATAGCAGCTTCCTGCATGACGCATTAAGCCACCACAGCAGTTGAAAAAACGCCTCCAGAATAGGTTACATAACTCAAGAACATAGTTAATGAATGCTCAGAGTCGCACTGTCAAGCGATTAGTTTGAGATTTTACAGATTTTTGCAACGTTAAATCTTGAGAATGCTAGTAACAAGCTGCTAAAAATCAATATTTCTTTACTCGGGCAGCAGTTTTAAAAATATTCTAACCCATTTTTTCAACCTACTTTGCTTTAACACTGACTTATCAGCACCTGATACCCACATGTTTAATGCTATGTAGTTGCGTTATGTTTATCCGGGGACCATGCATTGCCAATCTCAAATTGCTTATATTAGTCACGTGCACAATCTCGCAAATTATTTCGGTGTACTTCATTAACACCTGTATATGAAAAGAAAACACGTTTAAAAAATATATAAAAAGAAGACTTTAAATGACATTTGAAGTTGGGCCATGTATTTTAAAAAAACTTATGGACATATAAGCTGATTAAGTCCCTTTTTTTATTTTATTTATTTATTTTTTATCTATTATATTAAATTTGAATTTGCATGGAAATTCACATTTTGAGCAATTGACGGAGATGGGAGTATGGGAATGTACAGTGTAGGTGCAATGGTACAATATGACAGCGATGGTGGCGGCAGCATAATTTTAAAGACAATGATGAATATTATTTGTAATTAGACAATTTAATGTTTTTATTTAATTTGAATTTGCGCAGAATTTACATTGTGAGGGGGAGAGACAGAGAATGGAAATATACGGTATGTGTGTGATGATAGGGCGTGATGGTGGGGGCAGCATAGCTGTATCGACGATAATGGATATGATTTTCTATTTAGACAACGTACTTACTATAACATATTGTACTTTTTACTTTCTCTACACATACTATGTACATAATGTATAGAGAAGGTATTGCATTCCACCCAAAATTTTGATATCAGGATTGGAAATACATATTTTGGATCACCCTGAATCCAAAAAAAAACATTTTTACAAAAAGGTCCGTGTATGTGTGTGTGTGTGTCTGTGGACAGCATAGTTCTTTAATATACAGGATTTTAATCAAAATCGTCAGAGCCAGTTTTTAGAAAATCAGAATTTTTGAAAATTTTTCCATGTAAACGGTAGTTTTGTGGTGAGCGGACTTTCTTGAAAATCTTTGTCGCATCCTTGGAAGATACCAAACCTAAATACCAAATTTGGTATTTAACGGTCTTTTCGTTCTTGAGCTATGCACCAAGTTTGGTACTTAAGTCTTTTCGTTTTTGAGCTGTGCTGTGCACGCATGCACACACCCATGCACGCACACACACACACATACACACATGCACACACATATGCACAGACCTTTTTCTAAAACTGCTGTTTTCAGATTCAGGGGATCCCAAAACAATCTCAGGTGAAATCTCGACATCAAATTTTTGGGTGGAATACAATACTTTCTCTATTCATTATGTAGGTACATTGTACATGCAGACTAGAGAAAATAAAACTTAGATATATATGTAATGAGAACCAATATAAAACTTTTACATAATGGAATAATTATGCAGACACTATCACCATACATCATAAATTTTGTGCTTTAATGAGATTTACATTATAGTTTTTGTCTCTTATGCTTTACCAGATTTTCAAAAGTTAGAATGAAGAGTTGAGGAGCTATTCCCAAGAAATTCAGGATATTTTAATTGCTGTTAAACTTCTTTAATATGCAGTATTTTAATCAAAATTATTAGATCATTATTAACAGTTTTCTTTGTAAATGGTGGTTTAGGGTAGGGAGATTTTTCTGAAAATCTTTGTATTGCATCCTTAGAAGATACAAAACTTAAATACCAATTTTTGTATTTACCGGACTTTGTTTTTGAATTATGCTGTTTATAGACATACACATACTTACTTTTTTCTTTATTTCTATGCTATTTTCTTTGCCCTCAAAAAATGTTTTTCTGGTGACAAATTTTTGGGTGAAATTCCATACCCTCTCTATCTATTAAGATACATTGTGCATACATACTAGAGAAAGTAAAAAACAATACAAATGGAATATTGGTTGTAACATTATAAACAGAATAGTATTTGGAAAAACATTAAATGCTGGGTTTCTTATTCTTTGTCAGTTTTAATGAGGATGCAATTCTGTCAACAGATTTGGTTGAGGATGTGCTGAGGAGAGCAGATGCAGATCCACAGCACCTTATTCCTGCAGATATGAATGTTATCCTGGAAACAGAACTGTCACATACAATAGGAAGAAGAATAAAGGAATTTTATTTTAAAGATGAGCCTATCTCCAAAAATACAATTGACCAGTATGCAGATGTAAGTAGAAAAATCTTAGAGGAACTGAGTTATGTGAAGTAAGAAAATATAAACCATTCTTGCAATTGTAACTTAAAATTACAATAAAACTATTAAGGCTTTCATGGCCGGTGTTCATACCATAAAATGAGATTCCAGTCTGGTAGGCCATATCCAACAGATGAAAGTTCACCCATCTGTTCTGAAAGTTCTGGCCATACCGGTGCTAGAATCTTTCTCTCCAACTTACTTTGGCATGTTCTGAACATTTTTCTCTCTCTGTTTATTAGTATTTTAGTAATATATTGATGCAGAGATGTAGAGAAAGTCATGTGAATGGAATCATCAATGAAAATTAATTGTGAAGTAAGACATACACTTGACTTTTGAAAATCTCAGGGCCAGTACTGCCTATGCAAGGCACCATTGCAGTTACAGATATTTTTATATTTTTCAGCTGTTATCTGACTTCTGGTTTCAATACCATGTTTACAAGATGGTGAAGCTGCATGCCACTGTTTCTCCTGCACCAATCTACTATTACTGTCTAACCTTTGATGGTAAACTTGGCCTATTTAAAAACATATTAGGCCTGAAAAAGTACACAGGTAAATACTACATACATATCTACATATCTTATCACACTTTTTACTTTCTCTACATGTACCATATACAGTGTAGAGAGAAGGTATTTTATTGTACCCAAAAATTGGAAACCAAGGTTTCACCAGAAGTACATGTTTTGGGACCCCCTGAATCCCAAAAAGCATTTTTAGAAAAATGCCCATGTGTGTGTGTGCGTGTGTGTGTGTGTGTGTGTGTGTGTGTGTGTGTGTGTGCATGTGTGGGTGGGTGCATACAGCATAGTTAAAAAATGAAAAGTCTATTAAATACCAAACTTGATATTTAAATTCAGTATCTCCCAAGGATGCAACATGAAGATTTTCAAGAAAATCCCCCCACTACAACTACTCTTTACATGGAAAAAAATTAAAAAAATTTGATTTTCTCAAAAATGGCTGTAATAATTTTGATTAAAACCTCTTATATTTAGGATAATTAAAGGAAAATAAAATTTCTATCTTGAATTTTCTGAGAATAACCTCTAAAGACCTCTTTTATTCTGGATGAATTATTTTTAATTTTGCATAACTAGTAAACCATAAGAGATAGAAAAATACTTACTACACAAAAACTGTAGAGCTTCTTAAAACACACAATTTATGTCATATACATTTTTTTCCTGGAGTTGACCATTTTCGGGATATTCCTTGTTATTGGTTTCAGTTTTAAAATGCTTAAAAATGTTCTGCTTGTCAGCTCCTGGCCGCGCGAAGAAACGGATTTCAATCCCATAGCAACCACATTTTAAAACATTTAACTGTTGATTTAGCCTGGTGTATTCCATTATTTCCCTTCTATTTATAAGGAAATAAGTAATAGGACTGTTTCAGCTAATGTTTATCTTGATTAGCATTAAGTGGATAGAAGAATAAGCTTATTACCCATAATTTGTTATAGAATTGTAGAGAAAGTCATGTGAATGGAACACAACAGATTTTGAATATAGTAATGTCACAAAGATAAGCTTGGAAACCACTCAACCACTTTGATAATTCTTTCATCATACTGTGTGAGATGGTGCTGTGATGATATAGGGTCATTATATTATATGGTCTATATGGCCTTTCTCTCACTGGCCATCTGCTGAGACTTCGGACAGCCAATTGCTGCTTGAAAATGCATTATCACCAATTCTGTGTTGGCACGTGCAGTGAATCATTATCAGTTAGGTGCTTCTGTCGTTGCAGTAAACATGGTGCATCACTGGAAGAATGCGTGTTTATTCATAAAGTTTACTTTAAGCATGAATCTACCTGCTGTGTGCGCAGGGAGTTTGCTGAAAAGTTTACAAACTCCGTACCACCTGCAAGAAATACTATACCTGCAGTCATCAATAAATATGAAGCTTCAGGTTCAGTGTTGGAGAAGGTCAGTGTTAACAGAAAATAAACTGGATGAAATCGATGCCACTTTGGAGCATTCACCTTGAAAATCGCTTAATAAATTAGCGCAGCAAACCTGTGTATTTCCATCTTCTGCTAGAAATGCCATTAAAAGCAAATGACCTTGGTAATGTGTGAATCATTGCAATTGGTTTTTTCAATCTGTAGAAAGAGATTTCATTGACCCACAGCTTTTTAATTCTCAGGCGAATCTTGCTTTCCTTTAAGTGGGCGTGAATACTGACGACAGTTGATACTCAACTCCAGTGAGTGAGTGACAATATTTTTAAGAGATGCAATGTTTGTTTGAGACTGAAGGTCAACATTTTCACCATCTATTATAAAGTAAGGATTTTAGTCTGCCTCTGCCTGCATAGTTTTCCTGGCAACTCCAGTCTCTCACGTGCATTGTTAGAGAGCATGCGAGTAGGTTACGGTATAAAATAATGACCTTGTATGTGCAACTTAGTTGAGGCTCAGGATATTGATATGAAAATAAATACCACAAAAACAAAAGAAATGAGACTAAAATAAAAAAAAATACAAATGAATTGTACATGGACAACCACAAAATAGAAAGAAGCAAATATTTTAGATGTTTGGAATGTATTGTATCCCAAAACGGAGGAAGGGACTAAGATATAGATAGCAAAATAAACAAACCAAAAAATATTTTCTCACAATTAAAACATAATGGAATTCACAGAATATTCAAAGAAATACTAAAATTACAATTTTTAAATCAAATGTATTATCTATATTGTTGTACAGATGCAAAACCAGGAAAGCAATATAAGAAAAGAAAAAAAAAAAGAAAAAGAGAGACCAAAAGGATATGTTGATAATGCAATGAAATCGTTGCGAAACTAGTCCAGGCAAGGATTCCAAAAGATAAGTGAAGATTTGTTGCAACTATTATTTTTATATTAATATTTAAAAAAATTCAAACTTTTATTAATCAATATCTGAGACATATACTGAGAATCTGGTGGCCAAAATCATTAGCAACACTACATTATGGGAAATAAAAACCAGTTACCAATTAATAGAGAAATAAAAGCATAAATGGACATGGATTCAACATATACTAAGAAAGGATCGTGGAAATATAGCTAAATAGGTACTGGAATGCAATCCACAGGGAGAAAGGAGGATTGGAAGACCAAGTGTAACTTGAAGAACAGTTGAAGCAGAATTGAGAGAAATGAATAGATCATGGAAGGAGGTACAAGTCTTGTCAAGGTATAGAGTTCGGTGGCAAAGATTTGGTGTGGCCCTTTGGAATTAAAGGAAAACATCATCATGTGCAACTTATATTTGGGAGTCATGGATTCAATCCTTGTGACTGACCTTCTGACCTTCAGGAGTTTCCCTGTATTGCCAAGCGAGTGCTGCAAAGGTTCATTACATCCCCTTAAATTTTCTGTGCCCTTTCTTATTTCCTTCAACCTGGACCTCGTTGGAAGTGTTGGCATGGCAGGGAAAAAGGACCCTTACTGTAACTCTCACTGTTCCCTGACTTGTTGGGGTATAAGGAACACTCCTTGGGGGCATCACATCTCATATGGACTTGGGATGTTTCAATCTGGCAAGTGTAAAGATTTTGTCTATGCTGTGTGTCTTCCGTCCTAAGAGCACCCCCTCATGGTGCCAAGTCCTCTCCGTCCATCTCGTATCCTATTCCTCACTATTGAAAATCACTGTTCTTCCTCATATAAATAGGCGATAAACAACTTCTAATTTAAATTCTTAAATAAATGAAAAGGAACTCTCAAGTGTTCTAGGGCTTCTAGCCAGGTAAGAAGATGGATTGACGCCAACGTTTTGAAGATGGGCATCATCTTCGTCTTCAGAGTAGACTGGTAACCTCTTCTTCTTCATTTACAATACAGATTCCCATCATTTCTCTGGTCATGCTTTAGCCTGGGGCTTATTGTGCTATCTGTATTGTTTAGAAATGAAATGGAAATGGCATGTTATTTATGGACACTCTTTAACTACAGTGATTCGCAGCGTCACATTTTAAATTGGGCAAGAAAGACCACTTAATTTTGCTCAGAGGCCTCCCTATCAGGCTTGAGGTTCTTTTACAAGACGTAAATCTATGATACTGGACCAACGGCTTTACTTCCCTTCTGAAGGAAGCCATGCTAAGGATTTTTACACCCGAAAAAATCCATTGTCCTCTGACAGGTTTGAAATAAATGTAAATGGCGTGCTATTTATGGACACTCTTTAACTAATGTGGTTCTCAGCGTCCCATTCTATACTGGGCGTAAAAGACTGGTTAATTTTGCTCAGAGGCCTCTCCATCACGCTTGAAGTTCTTTTATGTGCCACAAATCTACAACATGGGACCAACAGCTTTACTTCCCTTCCGAAGGAAGCCATGCTATGGATTTTTGCCAGGTTTGAACCCACGACCTTTGGTATATGAAGTTAGCATGGAAGCATTACACCATGGAGGGCAATGTATTGTTTAGAGCCAACCCATTACATCTGCATCCCTTAAAAAGGAGTGCAGTCTTGCAATGGGTATGGATGATTCTTCTTCTGGTTCTATAAACATTTTCCCAAAAGCTTTGTATCTCCTGCTTGTCTCTCAGTCTCCTTCCTGCAAAATCTGCAGTCCAAGTTGCCCTGAAGCACCCCAATTGTGTTGAGATGCTTTTTCACAGGGGCATACCTTGTGAGGAAAGCAGTAAAACTGAAAACCTGAAAGTCCAGGTTTTACATATTTATAGTGCCTGAGTAAAGCTAGTATCTGACTGGTTTGCATGATATTTTTTGCAGCTGATAATTAATATGGATGAAGCATGGGCAGGGACCTCATAGAAAGCTACATATGGCAGTTATATCCCCAATATTTTGAACTTGAACATGGATCTGTTAGAAGACATTTTATAGTGCACATGTTTTAAAGTATAATCTGTTGTAAAAGAATGCAGTGAAGTTTTCCAAAGTTTTGGGTGACAGCAGTTAGCAATTAAGTGTTAGGACTCTTTATCATTGGTGCACTGCTGCAATTAGTCGGAGGCCTGATCCATGATTAAGAGTATTTGCTTCAAATGAGATGGCTAAGGCTTCCTTTACTCTTCTTTCCCAATAGCTCAAACACTTCAAAGAGCTCGAAGAGCAAGAGAGGCCTAGATCAAACACTTCAAAGAGCTCAAAGAGCAAGAGAGGCCTAGGTCAAACACTTCAAAGAGCTTGAAGAGCAAGAGAGGCCTAGGTCAAACACTTCAAAGAGCTCAAAGAGCAAGAGAGGCCTAGGTCAAACACTTCAAAGAGCTTAAAGAGCAAGAGAGGCCTAGGTCAAACACTTCAAAGAGCTCAAAGAGTAAGGGAGGCCTAGGTCAAACACTTCAATGAGCTTAAAGAGCAAGAGAGGCTTAGGTAAAACCCTTCAAAGAGCTTAAAGAGTAAGAGAGGCCTAGGTAAAACACTTCAAAGAGCTCAAAGAGTAAGAAAGGCCTAGGTCAAACACTTCAAAGAGCTCAAAGAGTAAGAGAGGCCTAGCTCAAACTTTTCAAAGAGCTTTAAGAGCAAGAGAGGCCTAGCTCAAACACTCCAAAGAGCTCAAAGAGTAAGAGAGGCCTAGCTCAAACACTTCAAAAAAGCTTGAAGAGTCAGAGAGGCCTAGCTCAAACACTTCAAAGAGCTTGAAGAGTAAGAGAGGCCTAGCTCAAACACTTCAAAGGGCTCAAAGAGCAAGAGAGGCCTAGGTTAAACACTTCAAAGAGCTCAAAGAGTAAGAGAAGCCTAGCTCAAACACTTCAAAGAGCTTCAAGAGTAAGAGAGGCCTAGGTCAAACACTTTAAATTAAAAGGCTTTACAAGGTCGGGACACTAGAATATTAAACTTATTCAATGATATTTCCAAATTATATAATAACAATAACAATAATTTAATAGTAAGCATAGAGTCTGTATTAAGTAGTGTCCACCAGTTTAAACTATTTTAAACATTTTTTACACCTAGTGTTTTATGTTAGAATAAAATTACAACAGTTGCTTACAGCTCTGGAATGAAATGCATACATTGCAATTAAATTCCTCATGGATATTTTTAGACTACATTCTTCACCTTTAAACATCAGTTCAGAATAACTTTCAGTAAGTAGAGGAAGTAGTCTATTTCAGCCAATAATTTGATGTCAAGATTTCACCAAAATACTTGCTTTAGGCCACTGAGTATACAAAAAACATTTTTAGAATAAAACCTATATGCATGCATACCTGACTCAAAAACAAAGTACCAAACTTTTTTATGAAATACAATACTCTCCCTATTTACTATTCATATCAGGGAAAGAAAATGAATGCTCATGGTTAATTGGCCAAACAATTAACCAAATGACAGATAATTGAAGTATTACTGTGAATGTTTCAGGCGTGTGTCATGCTGATGACATTGGGTATCTGTTCCGGCCTCACATTTTGAATTATGATGTAGATCCTGAGAGTGCAGAAGCCAAATGCTTGAAGAGAATGGTAAAGATGTGGGCTAACTTTGCAAAAACAGGGTGAGTGTCATAGAAACTTTCTTTCTTTTTATTATGGACTAATGTGAAAAGGTATGTAGCATAATGGCAGATATTTATGGACATTTAAGCATAAAATAAATGCAGAAGTTAGATTATTAAAACCCTTAAATGGATCCATATATTTAATGGTTTGGGAGAAAATATTTATTTTAAAGAACAGAGATTGTGCAATGAATTTTGATACACTACTAATCGATGAAATCAAATTTATTTTAATTCTACCAGATGGCAATACTGTAAATAAACAACAGGAAAGAAGCAGAGCTGAAAATGCAATAAATTAGATTGCAAAACTGGTATTCGATTTTGAATAATTTGAGTTTATTCGTAAAGATAGTGAAGCTTTATTGCAAATTATTAATTCTTATTTAACAATGAAAACAATCCTAAATGGTCTCAAACCAATGCTATATAGTATTTTAATCATACATCATTCTTGGATCAAGCAATAAAGTGAATCTTTTGAAAATTGGCAGAAAATCAGGCATGATTTACATAATATTAAGGATATGAGTATATGTAATGGATAAGTTTAATAAGATAATATTTTCTATTTTAGAGGAAATTTTAAAGTTTGTTATATATGACCTATACTAATTCCACATTGAATGGTTATAATACCATATTAAACATATTGACAGAAATAAAGTGTATATTTGTTGACACATTTCATACGTGGTTTGATGGGTACAAATTTAAGAATGTTTTTGATCATTTCCCAAAATTTCCAAATGAATTAATTTTATAATATATGAAACTGTATCTAAAATTTAATCTTGTATTAATATGTTATATGATTGCAGTAACCCAACACCAGAGAGATCTCCAGTTGTGGATATTATCTGGGCACCAACAACCAAACAGAACTTGCAGTACATGAATATTGGGGCAGAGTTGAAGATGGAAGAACATATTCATGATGATCGCATGCAGTTCTGGGAGGATCTTTATCACACCCCAGGTCTATGATAATTTATCCAAAAGTATTTGAAATCAATGCAAATCAGCTGAACTTTTGGAAACTTACTAAATGAAAAGGAAAAATATATAGCATTACTTTCTCTACACAAAGTATGTACTAGTGTATAGAGAAGGTATTGCATTCTACTAAAAAATCTGAAACCAAGATTTCACTAGAAATACATGTTTTAGGGTCCCTTGTATCAAAAACAAACACTTTTAGAAAAATGTCTGTCTGTGTCTGTGGACACAATAACTGGGTAGTGTGGTGGTAGCGTGTCTGCTTCACATTCAAAAGGTTGTGAGTTCGAATCTCTCTTAGGATGAGTAACCCAGATAAGGTTTTTTTTGGGGTTTTCCCTTATCCTGAGAAGACGAATGTCGAGTAACTTTAAGTTCCTTGGACCCCGAGATCATTTGAGCAGCATTTCACCAATTTCATTCATCATCCGATATGACCAACAAGGTTAAAGGATGTTAAACTACAAAAAGTATCTTCCAAGGATGCAACACAAAGATTTTAAGGAAGATCTGCCACTTCAAACTACCCTTTACATGGAACAACTTTAGAACATTTTGATTTTGTCAAAAATGGCTCTAATGATTTTGAATTAAAATATTGCATATTAAAAATACTTAAATGCCAAATAAAATGTATATCTTCAATTTTCTCTCTGAATAGCCTGTGAATATCCTTTATTCTGGATGAATTTTGCTGGATTTTGCATAACTAGTAAATAGTAAGAGATAGACAAAAATACATTACACAAAAAATATAGATCTCGTTGAAACACCCAATTTATAAAATAAGAACCCAATTTATGTTATATACATTTTTTGAGAGTTGACCATTTTTGAGATGTTCCTTGTAATTGGTTTCAGTTTTAAAATACTTAAAACTTTCCACCTATGAGACTTTGTTAACTCCTGGCAATACAAAGAAATGAAATTCAACCATATGAGAGATTTTTTGAAAATCTTCTTGAAAGAAGAAGAAAAAAAACCAACAAAAAACGCATGCATACACACACTCACACACACTCTTTCACTCTCTCTCTCTCTCTCTCTTCTAAGAATACTTTTTTTTTGGAATCTAGGGGTCTCAAAACATGTATTTCTGGTGAATTCTCGTAACAAATTTTTGCGTGCAATACAATACGTTCTCTATACGCTATGTACATAGTACATGTAGAGAAAGTAACAATTAATTAATTTTAGCACAGATGAGATTCAACTGTTAAGGACATAAGCTGCAATATGTGCCAACATAGTATGTAAAAAATGAAGCTTGAGCCAGTGAAGAAACACAGTATTTTGTATTTGGAAAAGATAAGTGAAGGTTTATTACAAATTATTGTTATATTAATTTGTAGGTACATAAATTTGCCTTTGAAATTGAACTTCTTGCAAAACATAGCAGAGTTGCTAAATATCGTACCTATTGCCCGAATCATCAGACTAATTCAGCTCAATAGATCCAATGTTCTCAGCATGCACTTTGAGCCAAAAAGCTCTCGCCACAACTTGGCTATTTGGCAGAGCACTTTATGAGATCTGTATATTCTCAGGGCATATTAACTGTGCAGGAATTATTCTAGTTATTTTTCGTTTGATAAATATCCAACAGCAATTAAAATCAGCATAAACAATTGCCTTCTGTTAAAATCACAATGGACGTTTTCAACTATGCACGATTATAACTCCAGCAGATTAATTAATAGTGCTGAAATAATTAAATTATATCTTATATTTTCTTTTTAAATTAGTTTTCTCCTTTTATCACTTCAGCAAAAATATTCCAAAAAATAATTTAATTACTTATACAGAAATATATAATTATCTCGTCAATTAGCACTAAGGCTGCCTTCTCCAATGACATCCGTCAAAGAAGTAATTACCTCGTAGAATTACATACAGACCTACTCTTCCAAGGTCCGTCAAAGAAGTGATTAAAGTTTGAAACCTCACCTGGTTACTGTGAAAAATTTTCTGGTGCTAAATAAATCTATTTATCCAAAATTGAAGTGCTTGTCACCACACACTGAATGACAAGAAACAGAAACACAACAAAATTCTGTCTCTACATAAAGAACTCACGGAGTAATAAATAAAAATATATAATAATGGAAAAATGAAAAAAAGATGTGTTCTCACCAGGAAGGCTATCACTAACGCGCAAACAAATAAACATGACATAGACAAATATTGCATCACAATGATAAACATTTCTTCAGCTGGTTGTTGATTCTGTTAGGTCGATGATATATGATGGTGACTTGTCTAGCCAACAAGGAGCCTATGTTTACTGTGTTAAACTTATAGATTAAGATTTGCACATAACATTATTAATATAAAAGTAGAGTCATACTGACTACACAGTTTGTGTGGGAAAACAATTAATTAACATTATTGCATATAATCTTATACAATCATTTACAAACTGAATTTTACTAATCTTATGTATATGGTTTCAAGTGTGTATCCCTATTTCAAACCCCTCTGCCTGACATAGGGATGTTCCTATTTCCCTTTTTCTTTCTACTTTCCATCACTCATCCCCTCCACCTCCTCTGCCCCTTCACTTATAATCTCCCTAATCCATATCCCCTTAATTTTACTGAGGAATTTTCCTACACTTCTATTCCTCTTCTTCCCATTAGCATTTTCATTATAAGTTTATCATCTATTTTGTTTCACTTAGTTTCCCAAGCTATTTGCCTCCACCCTGTTGTTATCTAAAATGTTATTATGTAATGCTCTATATTTTCTTAACCACAGTTCTCATACTGATATCTCTTTTCCTCTTAACCTTTTAGGAATACTATTTCTGTTCTCATCCTTGTCAACCCCTCTCTTTCTAACCTATTGCAATTATCCATATATCCTTCTCTTATCCATTCTCTTTTTGTCGTTCTATAAAACTTTAATAATTTCTTTTCTCTATGCTTCACCAAATCTCTTGTCTTTCATTGCTCCTCTTAATTTCTTCCAGAATCCCAACTCCAAGTGTTTCCCATTTGTCTAAGTCAATATCAGCATCTGCTACATCTGGAATTGTAAAAAGTACTACAGCTGCATCACAATAAAAAAAAAAAGCAAGCCTTGTTGACCAACAAGACTGGCAAGGTAATAATATATAAAGCAACTGAAAGAAAGTTCAGACCAGCCATGAGAGAACCGTCTTTCTCAGAGCATAAAGCCTGTTCCCAAAACTAGAAGGGAAACAAACATCCACATAATCTCCATGGAGATCTTCTTCAGAGGATTCTTCTGGGAAGGACTCAAGTCTGCAACATTCATCTTTGCTGATCTATATTTCTAATACATTCGAGGTACTCAAACCGAAATTTTCAATTAGAAAGGGGTCCTCCCAAGTGGAGGAGATGGATCAGAAGGATACTGCCCTCACTGCCAGAAGGACAGTGACAAAGAAGCAGGAAGAAGGTGTTAGCTTGACACCAAAAAAGAATAACTCAGCAGTCTCTGTCTTATGACCTCTCGCTTACTGATTTAGAAGAACTAGTTTCCCAGCTACCAACACATTTTCTTTTGGTAGGCAATGTGAATACCCATCATCAACTTTTGGGTGCACCTTGGGCTTATGCAAGAGGTAAGCTAATTGCCAATTTCTTGGATAATTATAATCTAGCTCTCCTAAACTCCAGAGATTTCTTTCTGATGCTTTCAACAGTTTTCACACCAGGGTATAGAGTTTGTTCACCACAGTTAGCATTTTCCTTACAGTGGAATATCATTTCTGATTTACATTCTAGTGTCCACTTTCCATGTCTTATAGTCTCTTTACACAGGATATATGTTCCACCTGTTTACCTAGATGGCGCTTAGATCAAGCCAACTGGAACCATTACTCATGGCTGGCTGTTTTTGAATACAACAAGCATGACTCTGTGAATGTTTTAGCCGAGGTTGCGAGTTCAAAAGCGGCGGGGAACTATGGATTTTTTTGGGCGTAAAGATACTTAGCATAGCTTCCTTCATAAGGGAAATAAAACTGTTGGTCCCGTTTCATGGATTTGCAGCACATAAAAGAGCCTCAAGCCTGATAAAAAGGCCTCTGAGCAAAATTAAGCGGTCTTTCAAGCCCAGTATAGAATGTGATGCTGAGAACCACAGCAGTTAAAAAGCATCCATAAATAAAACTCCATTTCCATTTTGAATGTTTTAGTGGAACATCCCACGAAAATAATTCTTAATGCTGTTTAGCATTCTATTCCGCGGTCGATTGTCCAACCCTGTTGTCAATTTCCGGTAATTTGATGGACGCATGAATGTCGGAATGACATTGGTCCTCACAGGTGCGCTCTCAAGCTTTTTCAGCGTCACCCAACCCTGGATAATCTGATATAGTATAAGAAGAATCGTGCCAAATCTAGACAATATTAAGGATAGCAAAAAGACATCATGGAGCAAGTTTGTAGCTTCATTTAATCGATATACGCCTCCCTCTGTCGTGCGGATGGAAAATCGACTCATACGCCAATCCCCGGTCTTAAAATAGTTGCAGGAACTGCTGTTGATACATTTGACATGGCTAACACTTTCGCTCTTGTGTCTATCTCAGATAATTATTCGCCTAAGTTTCTTCCTGTTAAGGCTCAGGTAGAATCTGAAGGTTTCTCCTTTCGTTCTGGAAATCTTGAAGATTACAATCGCCTCTTCACCATGGTGGAGTTAGACTATGCACTATCATCTTCACGAAACTGCACCAGCTCCTCATGGGATCCACGTCCAAATGTTGCAACATCTCTCCCCTGAAGGAAAGGATTTCCTGCTGAGGTCTATAGTCGTGTTTGGGTTAGCGCCACTTTTCCAGAAAAGTGTCTTCAGTGATGGAACATATTATCAATGGACAGTTGGCATGGTGGCTGGAAAGCCACAACCTATTATCCAAAACCCAGTGCGGTTTTCGACGACACGCGACGTCGCTCAGCAGTTGACCACCTTGTCTCGATTTTGACGCAAATCATGAAATGATTCATGAAGAACTGTCAAGCCTTTGGGATATTTTTTGACCCCGAAAAAGCTTATGATATGTGCTGGCGAGCAGGGATATTACGTTCCCCATACAACTGGAACATAGGTGGACGCCTACCGTTATTCATTCAGGACTTTATGAGGTACTGCGTGTTCCGAGTAAGGGTCGGCGCGGTTTTGCAAATATAATTGTTCAAATGAAGGGAGTGCCACAGGAATCGGTATTTAGCGTCACGCTGTTTGCTATAACAATTAAATCAATCTCAAAATGTTCCCCCAGGAGTATCATCTTATTTGTTCATAGACAGCTTTGCTGTCTATTGTATATCTCAGAGTACGCCGTTTTTGGAACGCCGCTTTCAGCGGTATTTAGACAATCTTTCAAGCTGGAGCTCCAAAAACGGCTTTTGCTTCCCAACTGAGAAGTCACTGCATTCGCGCCGCAGGAGAGGATTACCACCTTCGCTACAATTTGGTCAATTTTACTACCATTCGCAGAGTCGAGATTTGTTGGGTTGATATTCGATAGAGTACTTTGTTGGTCAGCACATAGAGTACAGCTGAAAGTGACCGTGCTCAGAAAATTTTACGGATACTGAGCGGCAAATCTTGGGCAGCGGATCGGACAGTCTTGCTGCGACTTTATCGCACATTGATCCGAACTAAGTTATATTACGGATGCATCGTATCTTCAGTACGACCACCTGTCGGGGCATCCTTATGGCTGTTGGCGCTGTTCCAACCAGTCGGATTGCTAGCCTTTACGCTGAATTGGCAGAACCCTGTAAAATAGGCGTATGTAGAAAGTATGGCTGTGGGCTTAAGTGCATCCCTTCGCATCCAACGTTCAGTCCTTTTCCACTCCGAGCTGAACGAACGTTTTAGAAACAGCTCAGTCCAAGGCCTACATGTATTTGTTTCCAAGAGCTTCTTCGGAAGCATCATATCCAAATGCCTAGCATGCTTCCTAAGGCAGAGAGGGTGCACCCACATTGGTACGTGCAACATCCCACGTAAATCTCCGGATGACGGCATACCGGAAGTTTACGATGCCTCTATCTAACATCCGTTGATGCTTTTTAGAATTTTTGTCAAATTACAATGACCGAATATGTATATACACTGATGGGAGTAAGTGCACCGATGGTGTTGTGTATGCCTTAATGTGCCGTTCAACTACCATCCTATCGTGCGGTATATCCAGGATTCCCTCCACACTTAAAATACTTCCGGCCTTAACGTGGAGTGTGCATGGATTCCTAGAATACCCGTCATGCGCAGTAGACAAATATCCAACGACGTCATAGTCACGTCCTTTTAGCCAATCAGGTGTAGTGTGTTCCAGTTCATGTTAGTGGGAATTTACCCTGAATATAAACAGTGAAATTAAGTAATTACGAGCAATAAATTTACTCTTTTGTGTGTTAGCAAGATAGGGAATAGTTCGTTATTAGTTCTGACGATGTCTGAAGAAAAAAAAAACAAACAAACAAACAAAAGCGAAGCTCACTAAACAGTGTTGCCGATTGTTGCAAGGAAACAGCTACTGAAGCCTGTCATGTGGGTATATGCGCAGTGGAAAGAATTTTAAGTGAAGCAAAAGCTTGTGTTCATGCAGGAGAGTGTGCTTAATTTAATTCTCCTGGAAAAGTGCATAAAAGGAACAAACCAGTGACTGAGTTTGACGATTTCGACAAGAATTTGTTGCATTGATTTTTTTTTTTTTTTTCGATGTATGAGAATGGAAAGTTTCCTAAAGCGCGAAAGCTTGTCATCGAAATGAAATAAGACACGGGGTTTGAGGGCAGGGAATCTCCCATGCTGCGTATTTTAAGGAAAATGGAATTTCATTATAGGAAATGCCGCGACGAAAGAAAGTTGATAATGGAACGTAGCGACACCGTAGCCGCGAGAGCCGTGTTTCTCAGAACAATGCACTCCATCAGAAACCAGTGTGACACTTAACATTTATTACCTGGATGAAACCTGGGTAAACCAAATCCATACCAAATCAGCATGCTGGCAGATGAGTGACGGGAGTGGAGATTTAAAGGTTCCTATTGGCTAAGGTGGTCGTCTAATCTTAAGCCACGATGGTTCAGCCGCACAGGATTCATCTCGGAGAGCAAATTAATTTTTCGCTCTAAATCTAAGGCTCCAAGTGACTATCATACAGAAATGAATGCGGGTGTGTTTAAAAACTGGTTCTTGGACCAATTCTTGCCATTTTTAGCACCGAGATCGGGCGTAGCAATGGACAATGCAAGCATGCATTCAGTACAGAAGGAAAAGATATCGTGCTCTATTACAAGGAAACCCGATATTGTGGCTTGGCTATCCAATAGGAAAATTCCATTTGCCCCGTCTCACAAACACGACAAGAACTGCTGCAGATTGTTAAATTAAATAAGCCACAAAAATGTTTTGAATTGGACACAATTGCTGCGGGACTTAGACGCAGAGTAGTACGATTACCACCTTATCACTGCCGATATAATCCAATAGAATTGGTGTGGGCACACATGAAGGCTTAATTAGCAGAGGAAAATAACACCTTCAAAATTGCAGACGTGGAGAGACTGACGCACGAAGCTAAGGAAGAATAAGGTAAGAAAATATGTCTTGTTTATAGTGAGGTGACGTTTAACAACAAAGGAATGTGTACTTTTCGGTTCGCGCCAACTGCCACGTGCTTGCGAATACCACCTTTCACCCCTTTCTAGAAAAGGTTGCAACGTAGCATTTTCCCTAATTTCCCCAACCTGCACGTTATTTATCAATTGCCGCCTTCGATCGTGACGACTTTAGTCAGGTTGGCTTGCTGGGGAATGAACGGGCGGATTTGGCAACACGGACGGCAACCATAGAAAAAAAATGAAATGGCCTGTTATTTATGGACGCTCTTTAACTGCTTTGGTTCTCAGCGTCCCATTCTATATTGGGCGTGAAAGATCGCTTAATTTTGCAGAGGCCTCTCTTACCAGGCTTGAGGTTCTTTTACGTGTCGTAAATCTACGACACGGGACCCACAGCTTTACTTCCCTTCCGAAGGAAGCCATGCTAAGGATTTTTACGCCCGAAAAAATCCATCGTCCTCCGCCGGGTTTGAACCCGCGACCTTGGGTATATGAAGTTAGCATGGTAACCATTACACCACGGAGGGCAACCATAGAGCTCAGTACTAAAATGTCTTGTGTAACGTTGGAAAAGTTTAAGCTGCTTGTGCTGGCATGATGAGTGGTCAGCTCTCCGCGGAAACAAGCTTGGAGTAGTGAAGGACCTTCCAATAAACTGACTAACTTCCTCTCGTCAATCTCGACAGGAGGAAGTGATCAATTGCATATTGTCCATTGCAAGTTTACACATAACTACCTTCTTAAGAGGGAATCTGCTATCTGTCCACTATGTAGAGAAGATTTGTCTCTCCGTCATGTGTTGCTAGAGTGTGTTCATCTAGCACATATTCGGGAATTTCTGCAGCTGCCGGTCAATCTTGCAGATATTCTGGTGGACGATAAAGAAGCGGTAGAAAAGATTTTTAAATTTAATCATAGGTAACCTTACAACCGAGGTTTTAGTTATGTTTATCCCTTTTTTTCGTATCATTTTCGAATTAGTTTTCTAAATTCGCCGATCCATGGCTTTTGCCGTGATTAGCTTTATTTACATTTAATGTTATATTAAGCTTTCACTCTTATTTATATTCTTGATATCTTTATTGATTTTTATCTCTGAATTTTGCCATGATTGTTCTCATAAGGGGGCTGGTGAACTTATAGTTCAGCACACTTGTACACCAATAATCATCATCGCGGTCGGAAAGGGATGGATGGGGATGAACAGAGAGGAGGGCTGGATGATTATTTTTGTTTTGTTTTTGACAGTGTTTAACGCCCGCTGAAAATGGACGGGATGGAACAATGGGCGGAAGGGACGGACGGAGGCAGGGATGGAATGATGGAGTCAGGGACGGAAAGAAAGGGAGGGACGTATGGGTGCACAGGGCGGAAATGCTATCGTTTTGCTGAAGGAAGTCTTGCGGCCAACCGCCATCTTGTTGAACTGAATACCTTATACACCATACGCAACATTTGTCAAATTAATTGTTTTTCCAAGTTTTTGAAGTAAAGAACAAAGGACAATAAAATGGGAGATATCTCTAGTTGAAGGAATATTTAATACAATCACATTTTTTGGCCTGTCAGAATTTGTTATTGATAATTGGTATTACTGCAGTATACATCGCGGCCAAGCCATAATTTTGCTCTAATTTCTTGGTCTAAAACTACTGTTAATGTAACAAAACGCAGTAATATTGCATATATATTGCATTATTGGTTTAAAGCTTTAGTAGAATGTGTGATATTAATCAAGAATTCGGTCGAGGAATACTGCGATAATTACCATTACATTCCATTGCCCAAGTCTACATAACCTACAGTTCTATTTCCTGAATAATCTAGCAATTGTATCCTTTTACTGTTTTAAACAACTAAGCAGTTTTGTCCTTCAACTGCACATTAATTTTCTCTTTCTTGGGCTTTGCAGTATAGCACTATTGTCCGTATCAGTTTGCTGGGTGACCTTTTCAGTTACTGTATCACAAACAATTGGGGTACTTCCATTATTTGAGGGCCTATTTAGCGATCTACGTCGAGATGAACATTTCTGCAAATAAGAGGGATAAGCAGGAAACATAGAGGGAATAGCTCCTTATTTTAGTCTCCTGGTTTGCCCTATTAAGTCCAAATCGTTGGATGTAAAATGTTGTGAGCACACAGCAGAATCCGGAGTAGGTTGTCAATTTTGTCTGCGATTTGCCTTTACCCAAGCTTCTGTAAGGTCTTTCCGAGTTGGAAATCTAAAATTAACAAACAATACAGAATCGTTCTGTTGATAATGCATAACACATTTCAGTAAATATACCACCGAAAATCATTTAAATAAGTACACTAACCTGTATACTTAAACTTTTCCTTTTCCTTGTTTTTACTTCTGCTATTGGAAAAACTACAACCAAAGATCACACACGTATTACAGTCTAAATTTACAGCTTAATTGAACATTTAACACGACAAAATCTTATTTTTGTATTCAGATTTAACCCACACGAGGTGTGCTCATCTCAAAAGTGTAGGGCTAATTATGGCGTCTGTGCGAAAATCCTGTTTCACCAACCACAATGCATAAGAGTATGACTTTTCCAATCTAATCCCTCTCTATATCTGTGGATGGATGGAAGGGACGGATCAGTGTTTGGCATTCGGTTGGGTGCATTTACAGTAGTACTTGAACACGGAATAAGTTATACAACGTTACAGAACAATATAGAGTAACAAAAATCTCTGTATTGCCAATTGCTAATGGCAGCAACAATGTTGTAACAAATACATCCCAATGCTGCAGAACAATTTTTTCGCGGTTGAATGGAAATAGCATATAACTTTTTTAGGACCAGCAAAAAGTGTCCATTTCTTAGTATTTGATTCGAATAACACTACTCTACTTGTATCTACGAGGGCCATTTTTTTTCAACCTCCGATAGGCTATAAATAAAAGAAAGTTCATAGAAAACAATTATTTTATTACTAAAAGTTTTATACACTTATGGTTATTTTTCAACACAATCACCGAAAATATTGAGACATCTATCGTACCTGTGCACAAACTTTGCAATACCCTCTTCAAAAATGTTGCCGCCAATGCTTTCAAATGAGCATGAAAATGTGGATGATTGAAAATGTCCCATTCAAATTGTTCAAGGAGCCGATGGGTTGTCCAGCAGTATGTGAACGAGCGTTGTCATGGATCAACACAATTCCTGAAGTCAGCATTCCTCTTCGTTTGTTTTGAATGACCCTCCGCAATCGTCGTAAAGTTTCACAATAAACAGCTGCATTGATAGTGGTTCCGGGCTGCATCATTAGTTTCTTATAAAAAGTAGAGAAACAAGCGAATACACTAGGCTAAACCGACAGTCAAATGTTTTAAAATGTCGTTGCTATGTGATTGAAACCCGTTTTTTTTACGTGGCCAGGAATTGACAAGTTCCCACATGTGAAAAGTATAAATAAATATTTTAAAGCTGAAACCAATTACAAGGCATATCTCAAAAACTGTTAGCCCCACGAAAAAAATGCATTTACCATAAATTGTGTGTTTTGAGGACATCTATATTTTGGTAAGTAAGTTTTTGTGTATCTCTTACGGTTTACCAGTTATTCAAAATTCCGCAAAATTCATCCAGAATAAAGATATCTTCAGAGGCTATTCCCAGAAAATTCAAGATATACATTTTATTTTTAATGTAAATATCTTTAATATACAGCATTTTAATCAAAATCTTTAGAGCCATCTTTGAGAAAATTAAACTTTTCGAAAACATTTTTCAGGTAAAGGGTAGTTGGGGGGGGGGTTCTTGAAAATCTTCGTGTCGCATCCTTGGGAGATACTAAACTTAAATACCAAACTTTAACGAACTTTTGGTTTTGAGCTATGCTGCCCAGACACACACGTACATTTTTCTAAAAATACTTTTTTTTTATTCAGGGGGTCCCAAAATAAATATTTTTGGTGAAATCTCGGTATCGAATTTTTGGGTGGAATACACTACCTTCTCTATACACTATATACATAGTACGTATAGAGAAAGTAAAGTGCAACGTTACAACTAGGAACTTTTATGATAGGAGAATTTACATTGTTAAATATTTCAGAAACAACGTTTGATGTCAGACTTTAAATTATAAGGTGAAATAATGGCATCATTATATAAATTGGGTACTGGAAGCTTCGCCATATGAAACGAGTCATGCGATATTGAAAGCACCACGCAAAGAAATTATTTTTTTCTTTCTCTTATTATAGTAGCAAGGCCAGGGTCACATAATTGAGCCATTACAAACAAGCGCGCCAATTTAAAAAAGAAAATTAATGAAATACAACAGCTGTCCAAATTCTCGCGTAATTTTCTCTTCAATTCTTTCTTACTTTTTACTCTCTCTCTCTCTCTCTCTCTCTCTCTCTCTCGCTCGCTCGCTGTCTCTCTATCACGTATGTACAATGTGCATAATAAGTAGAGAAGGTGTTGTATTCTACCCAAAATTCGATACCGAGATTTCACCGAAAATACATGGTTTGTGACATGAAAAAAAAAATCTGATGTTTTCCATTCACACGACTTTCTCTACATCTCTGCAACAAATTATTGTTAAAAAGCTTATGCTTCTATTTACTTCATGCTAATCCAGAAAAAAATTAGCAGAAATAGTCTTATCACTTGCTTCCTTGTAAGTAGAAGCGAAATAAGGGAGTACCATAGATTAAAGTGATAACCAAAAGCTGGTTGCTATGTGACTGAAGTTCCTTTGTTTGTATGACCAGGAGTTGACAAATTCCTGCATGAGAACAGTTTTAAGTATTTTAAAACCGAAACAAATAAAGGAATATCTCAAAAATGATCAATTGCAAAAGAAAAACGTATATGATATTAATTGTGTGCTTTAATGTGATCTACATTTTTCTGTTAACTCTTTCAGTCTTCTAGTTACGTAAAATATAGCCAATTTCATTCAGAATAAAGAGGTGTGCAGAGGCTATTCCCAGAAAATTCAAGCTATACATTTTATTTACCGTATAAATATACGGAATTTTATTCAAAATCATTACAGCCATTTCTGAGAAAATCACAGTTTTCGATTTTGTCCATATAAAGGGTAGTTTGAGACGGGGAATTTTCTCAAAATGTTCGCGTCATATCTTTGGAAGATAGTAAACTTAAATACCAATTTTGGTTTTTTACTGCCTTTTCGTGTTGACAGACACACGGACACAGAGGACACTCACATAGGGATCTTTTTCCAAAAGTGCTGTTTTTTGGATACAAGGGGCCCTAAAATGTGAAATCTCGGTATCAAATTTGTGAGTGAAATGCAATACCTTCTCTAAAGACTATGTTCATAGTACGTGTAGAGAAAGTAAAAATTGTGGAAAAAATGTGTATGTGTGTGTGGACAGCAAAGCTGAAAAACGATGATTTTCCGGAAATTTTCCCCACCCAACTGCCCTTTATATGGACATTTTTCTGAAATCTTGATTTTCTCAAATAATAGCTCTAACGTATCTTATTAAAATACCATATGTTCAAGATATTTTGATGACAAACGAAATGTGTATCTTGAATTTTCTGGGAATTGTCTATGAAGCCCTTTTCATTCTGGATTTGTAAAACGTAAGAGAGAAACAAAAACTACGTTTTGTTTCGTAATCGGTTTACCTTCCCCATATTTAGGACGGACACCCGCCCCCTAGGACTTACTAGCGGATGTCTAGGGGTCAGAAGCCTGGCGGGAGCCAACGGCACGAAACCACAGAATGGAGAACCTGGAACGAATGGTCGAACCGTAGCCAGGCATAAGCATGAGTATGTGGATGATACAAAATGCAAGCGAAATGGATGATAGGAAAGATGATGATGGAGCAATTGGTTGGATGAGTGGCGGGGGAAACCCACCCAGCCGCCGTTTCGTCCACCACAAAGCCCACATGCGGGCGCTTGGGATCGAACCCAGACTGCTTGATGAGAGGCGAGCGGCCTAACCACGGCGCCGCCTGACCAATTCTTATTACACATAAATGCAGATCTCGTTGAAACATACACTATGTCGTTTCCGAGATATTCCTTGTATTGTTTTCATTTTTAATCGGCCTAAAATGTTCTCAAATGGGTAATCAACTTTCGTTTAATATCTCTGCTGGTTTACTTCTGGTGGTGTAAAGAGAACCGAATTTCAATCGTTTCACATAACGACCAGCTTTTAAAAGATCTGACTCTCACTTTAGCCTGGTGCATTTCATTATTGTTCTTCTACATACAAGGAAATAAGTAATAAGACAATGTCTGCTAATATGTAAACAAGAGAATAACGTTTTGTAAGAACAGTTTGTTTGCAAACAGAATACATACGATTTTTTGGAACAATTTCACACTGAAAACTTAAGAAATATGCTAGTCTGATACATTAGCTGAATTTACAATGCTAAGTAACATTTCGTTTAAAACTAAGTGTATTGGATGATCTTTGTCAAGCCCCATTTTGGAATTTCACCATAGGAGTTGAGGTGGAATTTAAAAGACTCTGATGTTTTACATTTACATGGCTTTCTCAGAACAACAACAACCTCTTAGTCCGTATGTACTATGTACCTGCTAGAGAAGGTATTGTATTCCACCTAAAATTGGATACGAGATTTCGCGGAAATATGTGTTTTCTGCTCCCCTGAGCCCGAGAAAAACATTTTTAGAAAAAGATCCCCTGTGTGTGTGGACAGCATAGCTCAAAAACAAAAATACCGTTAAATACCAAACTTGGTATTTAAGTTTAGAATCTTCCAAGGTTACGGCATGAAGATTTTCAAGACAATCCCCAAACTACCCTTTACACGGAAAATCTTTTGAAAATGTTGTTTTTCCCAAAAATGACTAATGATTTTGATTAAAAGACTTTATATTTAAGATATTTTTATAACAATGAAATGTATATCGGGAATAACCTCTGAAGAGGTCTTCATTTTGGATGAATTGTGTAACTGGAAAACCGTAAGAGACAGACAAAAAGTTTAGATCTCGTTAAAAAACACAAATAATGTTATAATTATACTCTTAATTTCTAGAGTTGATCGTTTTTAAGATATTCTTTATTATTGGTATCAATTTTAAGGCACTTAAATTTTTTTCGAACGGGAAGACATCTTCCTTCGTTTGTTTACTCCTGGAGAATGGAAATTTCAATTGTTTCACATAGCAACCAGCTTTTAAAGACTTGACTATCGCTTTAGCCCGTGCATTCCTTTATTTCCCCTCTACTTACAAGGAAATAAGTGATAAAACTTATTCTGCTTATGTTTATCATGATGTGGCTAAAATGTTAATTTTTTGAATGAAAGGTTTGTTGCCAAAAATGGCTCTAACGATTTTGATTAAAATACTGTATATTAAATATATTTATATCGCATATAAAATGTATATTTTGAATTTTCTAGGAATAGCCTCTGAAGAGCTTTTTATTCTGGTTGAGTTTTGCATAATTTTGATAACGATCAAACCGTAAGACATAGACAAAAACTTACTACACAACAAAATGTACACCTCGTTAAAACACATCATTTATATCATATACCTACATTTTTCTTGCAGAGTTGACCGTTTTTGAGATATTTATTGTTACTGGTTTAAATTTATAACTAATTAAAACATGCAAAGTGAACCAAACCTGAATTGTTTCACATAGCGACCAGCTTTTATAACATTTGACTGTCGCTTTAGCCCTTGTTTCTCTTCTACTTACAAGGAAGCAAGTAATAAGAACAATTCAGCTTTTGTTTATCTGGACTAACATGACACATATAAAAGAATGATCTTTCGTAAGAAAAATTTATTTGTGGATCAGCTCGAGAAAGTAATGTGAATGGAAGACGTCAAACTTTTTCTACCTCCTTCATGTTAAATGATAGAAACCGTTGCAGATATAGATTAATTACCCTTTTCAATGAAGGTACAAAAAGAATAGCGAAAATTGATCCTCAGATGTTCAAAACTAGATCGCTATATACTGCCTCAGTAGTTCCATACTGTTTCCAGGATATCGCAGGAAACAATCTAAAAGCGCCAGCACAAAAATTGATGCGTTGTATTAACATGAATCTATATTCTCTACTCTACTCTCTCTCTCTCTCTCTCTCTCCTAAGATATATTATTACCTAAACCTATTATAATTGGTACTTATCGAGATAAACCTTAGCAGTAATAGTTTTCCTGGTAGATGCAAACTCGCCCTCTGTGGTGTAATGGTTACCATACTACTTTCATATATCCAAGGTCGAGGGTTCAAACCCAGCGGAGGAAGATGACTTTTTTCGGGCGTAAAAATCCTTAGTATAGCTTCCTTCGGAAGGGAGGTAAAGCTGTTGGTCCCTTGTCATAAATTTACGGCACATAAAAGAACCTCAAGCCTGATAGAGAGGCCTCTGAGCAAAATTAAGTGGTCTTTAGAATGGGACGCTGAGATCATAGCAGTTAAAGAGCGGCCATTAATAAAACGCCAGCCTATTTTGGTAGATACAAAGGAATAAGGTAATACACTAGGCTAAAGTGTAGGCAAATCTTTTAAGAGAAAATTGCTACGTGATGTTGTTGGAATCTGTTTTTTTGCACAACCAGGCTGAAAAATAAAAAAATAACGGCTTCCGTTTGAGAAAAGTAGTATAAAAATTGGAAAATTTAGCCCACTATACCAGGGAAAAGTCAGAAACTTTTAACTCCACAAAAACAATGTGTGTGTTATAACAGAATGTACCTACATTTCTATGTGGTACAATTTGGTCTACCTGTTACAGTATTTCAGCTAAGCAAAGGCCATTCGGAATGAAGAGAACTTCAGAGGTTATTCCTCCCCTCTAAAAGGGGTATTCGTTTGTTACAAAAATACCATAAAAATATGCTATTTAAATAAAAATCGTTGGAACTACTTTTATCAAATAAAAATTTTCGAAAAATGTAAAAGGTGGTTTGGGGTGGGGGATATTCTTGAAAATTTTCATATTCATATCATTGTAAGATATCGAACTTAAATATCAATTTTGGTATTTAATTGGATTTTCGTTTTTCAGTTATACCTACTGTTCATAGACAGGCAGATAGACAAACACACAAATTTGGACCTTTTTCCAAAAATGTTTTTTTATTTACTTATTTTTGGTTTAATTTTTTTGGAAACAAAAATCGTTAACTCTCCCCCCTCCCTCCAAAAAAGAAAAAGTATATATAACATAAATTGTGAATTTTGTTGAGATCTATGCAAAAGTTCCCTGGTTGAAGAGGTTCTTCCCAGAAAATTAAAGATACACAATTCATTTTTCATGAAAACATCTGAAACATATGGCATTTCAATCAAAGATGTTAGAGCCATTTTTGAGAAGTACAATAGTGTGTATGTGTGCGTGTGTGTGTGTATGTGTGTCTCGTACAGCATAGCTCAAAAACTAAAATACTTAACTTGGAATTTTAATTTATTGTCTTTCAAGGATGCAACAAGATTTTCAAGAGAATATCTTCACTCAAACTACCCTTTAAACAGAAAATTTTCTGCAAATTTTGACTTTCCCAGAAAATCCTCTAAGATTTTGATTAAAATACTGTATATTAAAGCTTTTTATATCACAAATAAAATGCATATCTTAAATTTTCAGGGAATAGCCTCTGAAGACCTCTTTATTCTGGATGAATTTTGCGTAACTGTTAAACCGTAAGATAGACATAAACTTACTGCACAAGAAATGTAGCTCTAGTCAAAACACACAATTTATGTCCTTTACATTTTGCTGTGGAAGTAACCGTTTCTGAGATATTCCTTGTTTTTGGTTTCAAATTTGAAATACAGTTTTCTCAGACAGGAAGTATCTGGTTTTCTTTTGTTCTACTCCTGTCCAAGCAAAGAAGCCAGTTTCAATGACAATCGCATAACAATAGATTTTAAAACATTTGACTATCGCTTTAGCATAGTGCATTCCTTTAGTTCTCTTATAAAGAACTAAGTAATAAGATCACTCTGTTAATGCTTATCTCGATTAGCATGGTGTAGAACGAAGAATAATGTTTTGTAAGAAGTTTGTAGAAAGACTTTTTACTTTCTCTACACATACTATGTACAGAGTGTATATAGAAGGTATTGCATTCCACCCAAAATTCGATACCGAGATTTCACCGGAAATACATGTTTTGGGCCCCCCTGAGTTAAAAAAAATTTGATGTGCTCCATTCACATGACTTTCTCTACTTCTGTGTAACAAATTATTGTTAATAAGCTTATTCTTCTAGTTACTTCATACTAATTAAGAAAAACTTAGCAGAAATAGTCTTATTACTTGCTTCCTTGTGAGTAGAAGCGAAATAAGGGATTATCATAGGTTAAAGTGAAGTCAAAAGCTGGTTACTAGGTGACTGAAGTTCCTTTGTTTGTATGGACAAGAGTTGACAAATTCCTATAATAACAATAATTTGTTGCAGAGATGTAGAGAAAGTTAGATTCAAGGCGCAGGCCAAGAAATTTAACTGATTTTTTCTCGTCAATATTAACTCTCCTTAAACTAAAATGCAATGTTTTAAAATTTGCACTGTTAATATTTAAATTGGTGGCATTACACCACAGTTGAACTAGTTTAGTTAACTCACTGAGTTTAGCGTTTATTATATTTTTATCATCATCAATTACGTTTAAAGCCAGATCATCAGCGAACATAAATGTCTCACAGTAAAGACTACAAATAAAATTGGGAAGGTCATTAATGTATATTAAAAATAATACTGGTCCCAGTACTGAACCTTGAGGTACATCACATCTCAAAAGTTTAAAAAATGACATTTTACTGTAATTTAAAAACACAGCCTGGTATCTATTGCTAAGATGTGAGGGTAAAAGATTAACACTACGATAATTAAATCCATAAAATTTTAATTTAAGAAAAGAGTTCCATGAGATACAGTGTCAAAAGCCTTCGTAAAGTCAAAGAATTGATCACACACTAGATTTCCAGATTCAAGGACTAAAAGGTAACGTTTATAAAATGATATTATTGCATCTGTAGTGCCTAGAGAATTCCGAAATCCAAACTAGTACTTATTTAATAAGATTTCTGTTCAAAGTATTTGTATATTTGTTTATTAATTAAGACCTCAAAAACCTTTGACACCGTCCACAATATAGTTTTTGGCATATAATTCCCATAATCTGCTCTATTGCTCTTCCTAAAAATTGGAACCATTTTGGTATTCTTAAAGGCATCAGGAAACTGGCCAGAGTCAATACAAACATTAAAAATATGAGTTAAAGGTCCTGATATATAAATAGCTACCATTTTGATTACTTTAGATTTAATACCATGCACATCAAAAGAAGAACTGTTACTTAAATTTAATATAGCAGAGTATACGTCTTTAAGGGCAAACTCAATATCAAGTTTAGACACCATTTCCAAGATAATTTTAGGTTCACTGGGACATATACTACTTACAAGTTCGTCAATAAAATATAAATTAAATGTCTCAGGATCAAGTTCTGAAGACGATGCTTTAGGGTTATTATTTACAAAACCATTAATGACAGACCAGGTTGTTTTAGATTTATTTGTGAATCACTGATAAGGTTCGAAAAATAATAAATTTTTGTATTTCTTAGACTACGCTGATATAATTTCTTAACGTTATCTTACATATCTTTAGCTTCTGAAATCTCATGATGCACATAAAAATTAAAATATCTCAAACAATTCATTTTAAGATTATGGAGATCACCTGTGTACCACTCTTTATTAGACGATCCGTTTAAATAAGACTAAAGGAAACGTCAAGTCAATTACCTCTAAGAAAACATAAATAAAATGATTAACTTTAGCATCTAACTCAGCGATATTATATAAGTATAACCAACACACTTGTAATAAAAAAGTAAAATAACAACAATTTTGGTCATTTATGACTCGTTTTGATATTAGAATATTATGGTTATCACCTTTTTTATTGTCCTCAATGGTGCTAGAACAAAAGTCAATATTAAAGTCATCACTCAAAATAATCTTAATTGAGTTATCATATTTATGAATAACACAGTAAAAAGGTAATTAAGATAAGTTAAGAAATAGGTAAAATTAGTTTTGTTGTTGTTAGGTACCCTATAAAATGTATACACATAAGATTCAGATTCCGAATAAATATCGAACAAGCTTCAAACTCAAATTGTCTAGCAATGCTTTAAGATTAATTCCCTTGCTAGCTACAATTCCATTGCAGAACCACCATGCATATTACTAGAGGGCCTGCAATAATAATCGAGCCACGTAAAATCAGGAATGTTCAATAAAACCAGTTCATTATAGC
The DNA here is from genome assembly GCA_030762935.1 of Hymenopus coronatus. Lineage (NCBI taxonomy): Eukaryota > Metazoa > Arthropoda > Insecta > Mantodea > Hymenopodidae > Hymenopus > Hymenopus coronatus. Next base: position 139,100,349 of record CM060886.1, read on the forward strand.
ATAACCAATGTTCGGTAATTTGAGAACTTCAGTATAACATATTTGTATTGGACTCAGATATAAAATTGTAATCAACATTACTAAAGCTGAGTCAAGCTATCGCAGTGTTTGCTGCTTCCTGTTCTCAGCAAGCTGGTCCATCTAAGTTTATCATAAAATGTCTCTGTACAAGACATGCCTTTTTCTACATCACTGTAACAAACAGATTATTTTAGTATCTACTTTATGATGCTCCAGGTAAACATTAGTAGAAACTTTTTTATTACTTGCTTCCTTCTAAGTAGAGGGGAATACACTAGGCTAAAACGATCGTCAGATCTTTAAAAGCTGGTTGCCATCCGTTCCTATGCATGGTCAGGAGTTTACAACTTTCCGTGTCAGAAAAGTTTAAGTATTTAAATCTGACACAAATAACAAGAAACATCCCAGAAGTGGCCAATTCCACCCAAAAAAAAAAAAAAAAAAAAAACGCATATGACATAAATTGTGTGTTTTAACGAGCTATACATTTTTATGTGGTAAGTATTTCTCTATCTCTTACGGTTTACCAGTTATGAAAAATTCGTCCAGAATAAAGTGGTCTTTAGAGGCTATTACCTGAAAATTCAAAATAAACATTTGATTTGTCGTGTAAATATCTTCAATATACAGTATTTTAACCAAAATCGTTAGAGCCACTTTTCAGAAAATCAAAAATTTCAAAATGTTTTTCTATGTAAAGGGTAGTTTGGGTGGGGGGATTTTTTCAAAATCTTCGTGTCGCATCCCTGGAAGATACTGCTCTTAAATACAAATATATACCAAACTTAAATTCCAAGTTTGATGATTAGCAGCCTTTTCGTTTTTGAGCTATGCTGCTCACAGACACACACTCACAGTTGTGCTTCTACATTTGTTTTCGTCTTGGAATCAGTTAATCTCCGGTATCGTATTTTTGGGTGCATTACAATACACGTGTAGAGAAGGTAATAATGATTGGTTTTTAAGAATGTTCAACTACTAGGTTATTGGTGTCCCACTGCAGTTAAACATTATAGGTTTAACATTAAGAAATAACAAAAAAAACTGCTTTTCAACCTTAACTTAATCATAACTCATATAAAAGTACAAAATGAGAATTTTTTTTTTGCTGTTATTGATGTTCTTATGCTGTATTTTGTATTCTTTGTGAGGTTTCTTGGAACCTATTTCAGCAATATAAATTATTCATCATGCATGCCAGGAAATCGGGTAATTCAAAGAGATTACTAACTGGTTCATTTCATTGATTCTTCTATTTCATGTTCCACAGAGTGTTGATTTACTTGAGCACTTTAAATTATTCAACGTATCATGTTAGAAGAGGTTAGAGAGAATACTTTATAGTTCAATCAGAGGGACTATTTTAAATGAACATAAGCAACAATAGCACTTCTGTGTAACCCTCTGATCATTCAACAACAGTGTAAATAACCTTAAAGTGCTAACCTGTCAAAACATAATCAAAATGGTGACAAACGTTGCACCTTTGCTCAAATCAGAATTTAAAGGACAGAATAGAAATCTCCTAAGTTTTAATCGCAAAGTAATGCTGGTAACAGGCATTATTCCTCCAGAAAATATGTCAGAAAGTCGAAGAAAAAAGATATTGTTCGTATCTTACCTCATAGTGTGCTATGGATCCTACATACCCCTGTTAATTGGACAGATATTAGCCGTTTATCACTTCTGGGGTAACATGGATGTAATAACATACACTGCTATAGCACTTGTGGGTCTCGTAATGACGTCATCAGAAGGGCTATATGCAAGGGTGTATTCCAACTCTGTTCTAAAAGTGCTAGAATTCCTAGAGTGCACCTTGAACTTTAGAATGGAAGAAATGGATTTGAATGAGAATCACATCCAGATCATAGAAAAAGCAAAAGTTAAAGCAAGACGTCTTAGTATTATAACAGTTATGATTATTAATTTTACAATATGGTGCTGGATTATTTTTCCATTTGCCAGAAAATATCTAAGAGAGCATTACAGTGAGGCAAAGAATATGACAACTGCGGAATATGAAGATAGATGGCTAGACTTCTGTTCTATCATCTGGGCACCTTTCGACCTCACTGTGTCTCCTTATTATGAAATAACCTATGTGTGTCAAACTCTTGCATTCCTAACTACAGCTGCATGTTGGCAGAGTGTTGAAACTATAATAATGACTCTGATTATTTATACTTCTGCACATTTAAAGGTTTTGGAGACATTTCTATCAGAGATGAAGACATCGTTGTTCACAGAAAGTGACAATGGAACGTCTGTAATTGAATCTAAGAATAAACATTTAGCAAATAATGCTAAATTTTCACCCATAATGCCAGTTGCCACCCAACATTCAGCAAAACAACTAGATACTGCTGACACTTACCAAGAAGGCTTGTCCATGGACACATTGGACAACAATGGATTTAAGGATGAGATGCAAAAGCTGAAAGATTTTATTGTCAACTTTGTTAATTACCATAAAGCAGTAAATGAGTAAGTACTTTTCCATTATGTATTATGTTTATTATGCTAATATAGGTTTTCACGCTTGAAAAACAAATTAAGCAAACTTTTTTGTAAAATGACATGTTGACACCTTTGCATCATGTTGCATGGCGTTGCAATTTGGCAACAAAGACGATAAATCAATGGTTTTAGTATTTTTAGGGAGCTTCTTTTATAATTTCATATTGCATTAATCTTCAACAATAAAATTAGACTATTTATAGCTGTTTTATATTGTACAATTTTTAAAATGTTTGCAATAAAACTGTTGTGTTTTTAAAATACTAAAATGTAACCTGGTCAGCATCCAAGCGTGTCATTACCGGTCATTTTACATGGGACCTCCCCATCCTTCACCACAGGCACATTTGATTGCAATCACGGAGACTCAAACTCACGATGTTCAGCTTTGAATGGATGGCCAATCCACTCCGTATCGCACTAATGACCACGGAAATTCAAGTCGCTTCAGGTGTTAAGGAGAAAGGGGTATAAAGTCCGTTTTGTGAAATGCATATCTGGGATTTTTAAGTTCAACATGAATCAAATTCAGCAAGTGCCTACATGTTACAATTGTAACCAGTTCATAATGATTGATCGTACTAGTTGCTTCATTTTAACATTCACACCACATGACATATTCTTCATGTGCTTCAGATTATTTTTGCTGGCAAAATTTTATTTTTTCCCCTTGACTACTTTATTAGAGGCTTATACACGAATTTCTTGATTATCTGTAAGGCAATTTTAGGATTTTTACATTCTCCTGTATGTATGTACAATGTACATAGAAAATAGCAAAGGTATTTTATTCCATGCAAAATTTTCAAAACCTAGACATTTTTGAGACTCCCTGAATCCATAAAAAGACATTTTAGAACAGTTCCATGTGTGACGCGTGTGTGTGTGTATGTGTGGATACCATGACTTAAACGAAAAATTAGTTAAATACCATTGATTTTCTCAAAATAGAATAATATAACATATAAAAATAATCTTAAATACTGAGTTTGGGATTTAACAGACTTCGTTTTTTGAGTTTTTCAGCCCCCTCCCTCAGTCACACACACACACCCTGGCCTATTTATAAAAAAAATTTCTTGACTTCATGAGGTCTCAAAATATTAATTCAGTGAAATCTCGGTATCGAAGTTTTGGGTGGAATTCAATACCTTCTCTACCCACTATGTAGATATATTGCGCATACGTGTTAGAGAACGTAAAAAGGGAACGATTGAAAGTACCTGTATTTGCGTAATTGAAGTAGAAAGCAAAAAGCGTGAAGGAAACAAAAACGCCGTAGGTAAACGAAATGCAATGGAATAGCTCAAAACCCAGAGCTGCTCTTCCTTCATTCTTTGCTATTTGAAACCATTTTACCCATCCAACTACAATTCAAAGTGTCAGCTTTTATCATTTTATATCTCCATATTTGATATATTTTATGTCTGTAAAATCGCATTCCGAAGCACTAAAACTATAACGAGGAGAAATAATGTTTTACATTAAAAGTCGTCTCCCGCTAGGAGACCTAGTCCGGGGTGCACTGAGCTCGTGAAGTCCCTGGCAGGCCAATAGAGGAGCTACTTGATGGAGAAGTAGCGGCTTCAGGTCATGAGGACCGCATTAACCGGCCGGGAGGGGCTCGAGCCGTTGACCACGTCTCACCCTCCAATGCTGCACCTCATCCATGACGCCTATACTGGGCCAAGATGGGGGACGCAGTGGCCGGGCAGTAGACCCTGGCCCTTTGTGGGTTGTTGCGCCAGGAGTTTAAGTTATTAGTCTTAAAATGAGTGTATATATTTCACTAGGTATTTGGTGGTGTATAATTCATAAGATATTGAATTCGTAGACCGAATACAGCTGAACACCAAAGTTCGAAGTACAACAATGCGCGCCATTTAACCTGTACAAAATAAGCTCAAGTTTATACAAAAAGGTCGGACGTTTAACACAGCAAGTAGAGGCGAAACGAAACATAACTGCCATATAGCGGACGGAATTTATAGCTTTCGCTTAGTGTGCTCCTGCTTATGAATTATGACAGTAAATTTAGAGTCACGTGGGTATTATTTGCATGGACACTGAAATAAATGCAGTAAGTGTGCTACAAAACTTGGCCGTCTCCCGGTCACTTGGCGAGCAGTCGCGCGGCCCATCACCCAGTCACACATGAGTAGACGTCAAATACAATCTCATACTACGTGAACAATTATCAAAATAAACACAAAGCATAACTTATCACAGAAAATGTTGGAAATTCCTGGAAAACAGTAAGCTTGTATGGTTTGAGTTTTAAAAGGTTTATTGCTTTCCGTGCTAAAGCTTTCGAAATGCCAGTATCTTGTGCAAGGCGCCTAAGAGATTTTCAAGGTGACCGTTGTAATCTTTCTCCGATTTTGTGTAATTTTTTCTGTATATATACATAAGTACCTTTCTTTTCCTATTACAAATTGATCCCGTCTACCTGAATTCATTTACAAGCAAATGGAACAGGAAATTTAGTTTCATCCCTTTAAGATAATGTAAGCAAATAGTATCGTGCATAAATACTCTTTGTGGTACTCTGTGCTGCATTTTGAAAGCACTTCAAGCAAAACTAGACACTTGTAAACATTCCTAATGTTATGCAGAGTGACCAGAACAGCCTGCAGACTGAAGCACACGTGACTACAGAACGGATGTAGCACGTATGCGCAGGGACCGTGCTCCTGGCGGCCAAGTTTTCAACAAACGTAGAAATAAATAAGAGACAATATAAGGCTAATTTTAAAGTTCAAATACTAAAACAGGAATACCGATGGCATATGCAAAATTCCTTTAACCTCAATTATTCTGTAACAGAGGCTTTTGAGGCCTCCCTTAAGAAGTGCCTATGTAATAATTAATTGTACTCTGGTATGACTATTTAAGTGAGAAATCTGACAATAATTCATGTTTTTTAAGTATTTTGTGCATATCAGAGTGAGTGTGTTTTAAACAAAAATTAAACTTAGACATGTACGAATGTGTCAGATGAATTTTTTAGTATTTAGCAATGACACGTGGTCTATAAAGCCAGTTCCAATAATATTGTACATTTAATTAGTATATTGTAAATTTGTACATCTTTGCATTATAAATACTATAAACAATTTGTAAATAGGTAAACTGTGTCATGTATGCACTTTAGTGTACATACTACAATAATCATATTTTAGTTTTATATAATTACTAGTATTAACTATTATGTCGATAATTAGAAAACTATCATCTCACATTATACCAGTGTTACTTAATGAATTGATATTTATGCAGTTTAACATTAATTGTTGATACCTACTCTTTGTCTGATGTGCAGTTTCTGCTGTTTTTGTAGCCCATGCTTTTAGCACTAGAGCTTTATACATTGTGTTTTCGTAGTATATAAGCATACGTATACATGTATATGCCTTGAAAAGTTCTATGTTGAGTTGCTTGCTGGCCAAAACAAACCTACTCTAATAGCCTCTCAGTTTGTAATAGTGAAACTGCTTGTATACACGGCGTGGTTGTTTTTCTACTAACCTTTGATGAAATTCTCGCTGCTAGTACCTGTAGTTTGCTGGTTCTTGCCGCGACTGCTGTTGTGTACAACAAATTCAACTAGACAGGTGTTGGATTTATACACCGTGTACATAGTACGTGTAGAGAAAGTAATACACCGTTTACAGAAGTTTAGAGAAAGTCCCTGGCCTTACAGTGACGCAATTGCTTGCAACCCACTACAATGGTTGAGGAATAAATTCCAGCCCCACTTGCTTGCTTTCTGCGCTTTCACCCAGAAATGTGCACTTTCGTAGCCTTGCTAACATTTGTAACAAAATCCTCATTTATTTATTTATTTATTTATTTATTTGCATTTCAATACTAATTACGTAATGATGAATTCATTAACATCTCACATGCCCTGTAATCAAATTTGTAACAACCATTAGTGTTGGTTTATTTATATTCTGATTGCACCCTCCATTCAACATAAATTTTACACCTTTTTATATCAATGGCCATCTCCTTTTCCTGTCTCTGCTACCACCACCACCACGACCACCACTCCTACCGCTACTACCACTGCTACTGCTACTCCTCCTCCTACTGCTACTCCTACTCCTCCTCCTACTCCTACTCCTTTTTGTTTTCTAGTCAGTCATTTTGCCTATAGTGACGAGTAGTATAATTTTGAAGAAATATACTGTTTTGGCAACGTAGACATGTTTCAATAACTAGGTAAGATTTTAAACTTGATTTTCCCCTCCTACTGACCTCGCTGGGGAAGGAGGTTAATTCTGTGTGATAATTCTACTTGAATAGATCTCGTCGGGGAAGGAAGTCAATTCTGTGATATCATTATTTCGGTCTTTATTCCTTTGGGGCTCCAGATTTCGTAGTATATTATTCGGCCGTTAGGAGCGCTCATGTAGTTGTTTACAACGTTTTCGTTGTTACCGTCTCTATTATTCATTATGGTGGTGGCTGCCAACATTAAGAAACATAATACCGCGACATGACAAGCTGTCGTACATACTGATATCTATGGGATTTGAGACTATTGTACATTTTTAAACACAGAGGAAGAAATGCGATTCTATAGCAATTCTGTAGGTTACGGTTGTGCGCTTTAAGCAATAATGTTTTACTTAAAGAATTACTTAGAGAAGTTCTCCGGTATTTGTTTTAATTTGGACATTTTTTTAAATGAGCACATTATAGTAGTGAGTCTGTATAATAGAGACATTTTCGTGTAAGTTTCAGTAGTTTTCACTGATTTCATTACGTGTAGGTTAGTGTGTGTGTGTGCAAATTGATGTTTGTAATGTGTTTCACTTTTAGCACTTAAAAAAAAAAAGCATGCGAGTGAAGCGAGCATGCTATCGGTTAGCTCTAGGCTAGTGAGTGTGTAAATAACTGATTTTCCTTAATTTGCTTTTAGTAACTTCCACTGCTATCACTAAAGTATGCTAACAAAACCAGCATTCTCTCTATTAGATTAATGTATAAATGAATTTATTGTTAGTTTTTGTAGTTAATTTGTATGCATTTCCAGTGGTTTCGCCAAAGCATACGAGCAACACATGCTTAACAGAACAGAAGACTCGCGGATTTCGTGAAAAGAATAGGTTGGCAGTATAGTTGTGCGTACGTAAAAATTACAAAATGGAGAATGTTCTTTACGTTTTGTGACGAGTTTTGTATATAAGAAAATATCTTAATTAGAGCGTGTGGGTGGGGTATAGCAACTCAAAGTGGTCACATTTATCACAAGACACACGTTCAAAGTGAATTTGTTTTGCTGAGGTTAGTATTTTCAAAATTTTCAATTTGGACGACCTGCGGAATCTTTACCATTATTTATTTGAAGTATTGCGTCAGAGAATAAAGTATTCGTGATATTCGACTACATAATTACATTTTCGGGTAAATTATTTAAATTATGTCCGAAATATTTTTGTCAGAGTAAGAAAAGAAGAGAATAACTTGGTAAGAAATAAGTTGAGTATTTCGAAGACACTAGTTAATTTCGTCGCAATTACAATTGTGCATACTTGTAAACGACATAGCGTGCTTCAAAAACAAGATTTAGTTTATGTTGAAATTATTTGATGTTGGAGATCAATTAATAAAACGAAGATTGTTTGAATAAGAATGGCATCCCTTCGTATGCAATTTCTGCACCACTAACGCGCCCTGAGAGGAAACAGATCCTGAGAAGTGAAGCTACCAGTCGCTTGACCAGCCGATTTGATTTATACTACAATTTTCACGTTTTTCTTTCTTCTTTTACTTTTATTGTTCGGTGGTAGCGGGTTCTTATCAACATGCACTTATTAATATCTTCCCACAACTCTTGGCGGGTGAAGTTTACATGACTTTAAATGGTCCGTTGAAATATATCGTCAAACGATTTATTTTCCTTCTTCACCTTGATTCATAACGTTTTATTTCTGACAAGAACCTTATCTTCGATGCTCTGTCTCCCACCTGATCCTTTTGTTTCTCAATTCAAGTGCATTCTTCCGGTTTTCTGTTGCACGCTTTAGTCCTTCCGTCGCCATATTATAAACTTCTTCGGCTTCATGTTGAATGCTTTCATCCCTCGATGGAATTATTGCAGGAATATTGAGATCACTGTCTTCATTGGCTTTCCTATTGCAAGTTCTATGTCATATTGTTTCATTAGCAGCGACGTAATTCAACCACCGGGAGTGCTTTTATGAGAAAGTATTCTGAGAAAAACACCATTATTCCTTATAATCCTTCCATATGGATTGCTGCGATTAAAAAAAAAAATCTGACGTGTTCCATTCACATGATTTTCTCTACATCTTTGTAACAAATTATTGTTAAAAAGGCTATTCTTCTATCTATTTCATGATAATCGACATAAACATTAGCAGAAATTGTCATTACTTGGTTCGTTGTAAGCAGAAGAGAAAATCTAATGTGTTCCATTCACATGATATCCGCTAGCTGTGTGGTAAACAAAACTTTTATTCAAAACATTAATCTGTTATGTACCTCATGCTAATCAAGATAAACATAAGCAGAATTAGTCTTATTACTAGCTTCTCTGTAAGTAGAAGAAAAATAATAAAACACACAGACTAAATCTTCAAAAGCCGGTCGCTATGTGAAATAATTGGAATTCCAATCTCTTTGCTAATCAGGAGTAAAGAAAGGAGAAACGAGCAGAAATATGTCTTCCCGTTCGAGAAAAGTTTAAGTGGCTTAAAATTGAAACCAATAATCTGTTAACTATGCATAGATAGATAGATAGATAGATAGATAGATAGATAGATAGATAGACAGATAGACAGACAGACAGACAGAGAGCGATATTGATGGATGGATGGAGAGAGAGAGAGAGAGAGAGAGAGAGAGAGAGAGAGAGAGAGAGAGAGAGAGAGAGAGAGAGTTTACCGTTTTTTACATATTTCAGATTATTGGTTATATATATAACAAATTCTGTTTTAATGAGATTTGCGTTTTTTGTTTAGTAAGTTTTTGTATATCTCTTACGGTTTGCCAGTTATACAAAAGTCATCCAGAATGAAGAGGTCTTTAGAGGGTTGTCCCGGAAAATTCAAGATATACATGTATTTCGTTTATCATAAAAATATCTTATAGGTACATAAGGTGGTTTGATCAAAATCGCAAAATAGTTAAACACAAAGTTTGATATTTAACGATATTTTCGTTTTTTTGAGATAAGCTGTCCACAGACACACAGGGACATTTTTCTAAAAATGCTTTTATTGAATTCAGGAGTGAAATCTCAGTATCGATTTTTTGGGTGCATTACAAGACCTTTTCTATACAGTATGCAATAGTACGTGTAGAGAAAGTAATAATGCTTTATGTTGTTAGCTTTGAATGCACGTAATATTTATAGCCGAATGATTCCGTTGACAGTTCTCCATGGATATGGTTCCTCTCTTAAGACTGCATTTGCATCAAACTAGTAGCTACCATTTATTTGTTTGTATCTTTGGCAAGTATCGCAATATGCTATACATTTTCTAACCTTTACACGTGGTTTAGGAGTAAACATATTTAATATTATTGTATTCGTGAGCTTGTCTGTTCCTGAATGTACGAGTTGGTTTTGGAGTTCCTTAATTAGTTCAGTTTTCATCATAGCTTTCCAACTCTGCGTTTCTTGTCCGTGTTTCTTGTAGAGAAGCCCATTGCACAATTTTCACTTTGTCATCACTGCCAACGGTTCTTTATTATAGCATTCTTTTAGTTTTTTGTGGCTTTCCTGCAGAAGTGCTGTATCTTTTACTCGTTTCTCCTTTGAACTTTATTTTTTTAGCGCAATACTTCTCTCTCCGGTCTGTCAAAGGCCTCTGGAACTTCCTGTTGATGATTCAGACGCGGTAAGGGTTGCCGAATGTGTTCAATCTCCCTGGCTCATGCTCAATATCGATATGATAACTCAAAACAATCGCTCAGATTAATTTGCATTTCCTCAAAAATGTTCAACTCTCGTGGTCTGAGTATACAATTATGTATTGTAGGTATATGCAGGTTCTAAATCTACTAGAACAAAATGAGTAGATCCGATTTCTAACTCTGTTACCACGGTTCTCAGTCGTCTAGAAGCTGTATGCTCACGTGTTCCTGATCCTGATGTTGAGGCGTCTACATGACTCACGTGTTGCCATCCATCGCGTGGTCTCTCTAACAATATCACTTTACAAATAACTCGTGAACACGCTTATAACACATCTGTAGTTCTTAGTTCCAATGCCGTTTGGCGTTCTTTCAATATTTCATGCATGGTGCTATTTTCTGGGAATATTGTGGAAGGAATCGACCTGTATAGTTCCAAATTCCAAAAAAATCATCTTAATTGCATTATGTGTGCAGGAATTTGTTTAACAGCTTGTATTATTTTTTGATCCGGACGCATACTTTTCTCGCCAATAACAAAACCCAAAAATTTCAGTTTCACACAGAAGTTGGATTTCTTTAAATTTACTGTGAATCCACACTCTCTGACGCGACTTAGTTCAAAATTCACGTGTTCGAAGGTTTCCGAAATTGTCAAAAACTCACCTATATAACTTATCAGAAAACCGTGATCACTACCCCTAAATAGTCCACTAATTGACCGTAGGAGCGTTGGTGTTGCATTCTTTGTTCTGAACACTGACTTAAATACGCCCTTCAAATGCGAAGCAACAATAATCTGCAACTTCCTCGGCCAAAGGTATTTGCCAAAAACTGCTCGTTAAATCAATTGTCGATACAAAGCGTTGACACTCTCATTTTGAAAATGGTCTGATTTTATATGCTTGTTAAGTTGATGTGCGTGTTGAATAAACCTGAATGTAGGTAATTGGCGGTCTTTCTTCACTGTCCAACCTATTATTGAGACATAAACATCATTTAATTCTTCGACTGTTATTTTGCAACATTTGATTAATTACCTTAATTTCTTTCCTAGCTTCATATCTTAATCCTGTTGCCGACTAAGGGTCTGTTTACTGCGCAACGTCGCAAACCCATACCAACTTTAGAAATTGAAAAACCGCAGTAAAATGGGTAGGCAGTGTCAAGGGAATCCAACCGGTTAATAGCCGCTAGATAGCAGTAGTAGCATGGTTATTTATTAAATGGCATTAGTATGCTCTAGTTTTCTTCCCCACCAATCTTAAGGGAATCCACCAGGTTATGGATGATACAAGATTACATTGAAAATCAAATATACTTTTATGTATTAAATATCGTTCCTTTGGTCACATCGTTTAAATAAAGAAATAAAAACATACTTGTTTCACGTATAAAGTATATTTTTACTGTCGCGATTCTTTAAAATTAACAAGTTATAAACTATGAGCATTAACCAATAACCCTTTTTGGCTTCGGAAAATGGTGGAGAAATGACGGGACCCGGATAGTATAGGTTAACCTACCAAATGTCGGTTATTTGAGGTTATGTGCTACAGAAGATTTCATCAGAACATGAAGATACACCCGTCGCCGTCCAATTGGAATTGCGGTGTTCTTAATACATTATATCAAGCAATATTTTGGGTTAAATGGTGAAATGTAACACAAAGCTACTAACAAATAAAAGCTTTGTTTCTTTTTAACGATTACTAGTGCATAAACATTTTATTATTACTATTAAGAATAACTGCCAGCCCAACCAGATGTACTTGCTCTTTCGTTATGTCATTGCTAGCCTTAAAAAAACTATTTTGACTTAGAAGAAAACAAAGAAAGAGATGGAAACAGTAAGAGTAAAGGAAAGAAACAGATTTAGAAGAAGCATGAATGTTGCTTTATGAGGAAAGAAGGATGTAGATACAGTTTTGGAGGAAAATGCAATAGTTGCATTACATGTTTCAGCGTTTTCCCGCCACATATGCAATCGCTGCCATTACTGCTGTTATACCAACAGCATCCTTGCTTTCCCACACTGTTAATTACAAATTCATCCTTTCGAGAATTACCTGCGAGTGCGCTGCCTTCGCTCCTTTTCGCAACACCAACTATACATACTCCCTTGAGCTTTTCAGATGCGAAGGTTGGCTGTCTGACGTTACGCGGCATTACTGATATAAATTGTATGTTTTAAGGAGCTCTACATGTTTTGTGTAGTAAGTTTTTGTCTTATCTCTTACGGTTTACTACTTATGCATTATTAAAAAAAATCATCCAGAATAAAGAGGTTCTTTAGTGGCTATGCCCAAGAAAATTAAAAATATACATTTTTTATCATGTAAATATCTTAAGTATAAGAGATTTCAATCAAAATCGTTACAGCCGTTTTTGAGAAAATCACAATTCTCGAAATATTTTTTCATGTAAATGGTAGTTAGGGGTTTGGTATTTAACTAAATTTTCGTTTTTGAGCTATAAGTTTAACATTAAAAAAACAAACAAACAAACAAACAAACAAAAAACAGCTTTTCAACCTTAACTTAGTCATAGCCTATGTAAAAGTACACATCTGCTGTTATTGATATTCTTATGCTGCATTTCATATTCTTTGTGAGGTTTCTTGGAAATTATTTCTGCACTTCAGCAATATAAATTATTCCTCATGAATGTCAGGAAAGTGGGTGATTCAAAGAGATTTTATTGATTCTTCTACTTTATATTCCATAGAGTGTCGTTTCACTTGAGCTCTTTAAATTATTCTATCCATCATTATGTATGTTAGAAGATGTTGGAGAGAATACTTCATAGTTCAGTCACAATGAAATCAAATGAATGTAAGAAACAATTTCACTTTTATGTAGCTCTTTGCTTTATATAAGCGAACTCTTGATCACTTAATAACAGTATAAATATTCTGTGAATGACAACCTTAAAGTGCTAACCTGTCAAAACATAATCAAAATGGTAACACATGCAGTACATTTGCTCAAATCAGAACATAAAGGGCAGAATAGAAAGCTATTAAGTTTTAATCGCAAAGTAATGCTCCTAACGGGCATTGTTCCCCCAGAAAATATGTCAGAAAGTGGAATAAAAACGGCATTGTTTATATTTAACCTCATAGTGTGCTATGGAACCTACATACTCCTATTAATTGGACAGATATTAGCTGTTTATCACTTCTGGGGTAACATGGATGTAATAACATACACTGCTATAGCACTTGTGGGTCTCCTAATGACAACATTCGAAGGGATATATGCAAGAGTGCATTCCAACTCTGTACTCAAGCTCCTAGAATTCCTAGAGTGTACTCTAAACACTAGAATGGAAGAAATGGATTTGAATGAGAATCACATCCAGATCATAGAAAAAGCAAAACTTAAAACAAGACGTCTTAGCATTATAATAATTGTAATTATTGATTTTACAATAATGTGCTGGATTATTTTTCCATTTGCCAGAAAATATCTAAGAGATCATTACAGTGAGGCAAAAAATATGACAACTGCGGAATATGAAGATAGATGGCTAGACTTTAGTTCTATCATCTGGGCACCTTTCGACCTCACTGTGTCTCCTTATTATGAAATAACCTATGTGTTTCAAACTCTTGCATTCCTAACTACAGCTGCATGTTGGAAGTGTGTTGAAACAACAATAATGGCGCTGATTATTTATACTTCTGCACATTTAAAGGTTTTGGAGGCATTTCTATCAGAGATGAAGACATCGTCGTCGTGCACAGAAAGTGACAATGGAGTGCCTGTAATGAAATCTAATGATAAACATTTAGCAAATAATGCTGGTCCACTTAACAGCCATCATCCAGATAGTGCAAAACCTAACCAAGAAGATCTGTCCATGGACAGTCTGGAAACTAATGGATTTAAGAATGAGATGCAACACCTTAAAGATTCTATTGCCAACTTTGTCAATTATCATGAAGCAGTAAATGAGTAAGTACTTTTGTATTACGTAATTCATGTATAATGTTTATTATGCCAATATGGATTTTCACCCGTGAAAAAATAAATTAAGCAGTTATGGTTATTATGTAGAACTTGGGCCGCTCGAACAATTGAATTGTAACGGGACTTTTATGCGTTATTGCCCCGTGTTGTGAGGTTATATAGAACGAGACTTTATATGTTGATGGTTTGTAGTTTACACCGCAAGTCGGTCAGTCATATGTAATAGGAATTTTACGTTATTAAGTTTTAGGCCTCAACGTGGGTGCTTATGTGCGGCGTACCTAACTGTCACTTCAAATCAACTCCACTACACTGACGTACCTGGTACTGAAGCTCTTCTTGGATGGGTTGCCACGGCGTTACTCAGTCTTGCACGATCATTGACTCTCTTTGGCAAGTGGGAGGAGTTGTAGGAGTGATCTTTTAATAGTGAAGAAAACACTTGTGAACTTTTACTGTTATTTATTCTATAAGGAGATTCCAAAACAAGCACCTTGCTGTACACTGTTATTCTGCTAACTGGTACTCTCACCACTCACTCACGTACTCTCAATTACACTGTTTCTACGTTAAGTACATGGCACAATTCACTCTCAAGTAATCACGAGCCGACTATTAAATAGGTGAGCGACGCTACTTTAATTCACTAACAGTTTCTTCTCATAACAATCTTACTTCGCGGATAGAGTTTTACAGTTGCACGTCATTACTTCGCGAACAGAGTTTTTTTACAGAATGACGACCTACCGCATCTCGTGGACAGATTCTTGGCAAAACGACGTTGCCTCTCGCGGGCAGATTCTTGACAAATGACCACGATGTGTCGAACCCTACTTCTTTTATACTAAAAACGGTGTCATGGTGGCTTCTTCCTGATCGGTTAGAAAGTCCGCCAAAATGACACCATCATCACCCAAAAACCATTGCGAATCTCCCAGAATACGTCATAATAACCACGTGATACTACGAATATAAAGCAGAAGTCCCCTCGTGGGTTTTAAACTGGACTGCCCCTGTGTAAGAAATTCGTACGTGACTTACACAAAAGAAGCAACTTCCCACCCTTCTC
This sequence comes from Hymenopus coronatus, assembly GCA_030762935.1. Classification (NCBI taxonomy): domain Eukaryota; kingdom Metazoa; phylum Arthropoda; class Insecta; order Mantodea; family Hymenopodidae; genus Hymenopus; species Hymenopus coronatus. The sequence goes on from CM060886.1 coordinate 139,115,826, forward strand.
TGCAGTCTGGCGTCAGGATTCTGTGTAGCTTTCAAGTCAACAACTGACTTCTTGGTTCCTATGTATAAACATTAATAAATGTTAACTTTCTTTACTTATATACATTTACATAATTAATAGAATGATTGTCATTATTACGCCGAGGCTAATTAACGGTCTCAGAATGAAATTAAGTGTGACTGATTAATTTTGTACTTCTGATGATGATTTCATTGGTTTTATTTGTCAGTCAAACTTGGATTTTTTTTATTATAGACAAGTTCGTGTGCATGTTCGAACGGTTGGTATTTTGCGAATATGACGGATATTTATAACCGAGTATTGTATGTGTAACATATGGCTTTGTAATTTGTATATGCCGAAATGCCTTCATAAAAACTGGATATAATGAATAAACTTGGTTTCGTTGTTAGCCGAAAACTCTGCATCTATTGGTATGCAAGAACGTCATATGTCGCTCTTAGCAGGGTGACCGCGTCGTGAGAACCCGCAGCAATAATTCACCGGTGGGTGTCTGTAGTAGTTGGTGGAGGAGTACGTTTCTCTGAGTCCCCCCCCCCCCTGTTTCTGTAGGCGAAACCACTATGGCCTGTGGGTTCGAATGGGTTAAGTTAGTATGTGTACATAAATTTATGTTTCTAATTTTCTATTGTAGTAGTTAGCTGAGAAATATGTTTCTGAACATTATAAATCCATTTATTATTTATGTAACATCCGTTTATATATAATTATTTGGTAAGTATCCGTCATATGCGCAAAATGGCAGGCGTTACAGCATGTGCATGAATTTGACTATAATAAAATAATAATAATAATAATATATTAATAATAATATAATAATAATAATAATAATAATAATAATAATAATAATAATAATAATAATAATAACTGGCTTGACAGACAAAGAGAACTTCTGAAATCGTCATAATAAATGCAGGATCCATCGATGGCACTTAATTTGATTGGATTTTTCGAGCGGTCCGTTTTCTGCATAATTACCCAGAATATTTGTTGTAACACTTCTGTATCACTTAGCCCTACATTACATGATGTTGCAGTTTGGCAACAAAGACAATTCATCAAAGGTGAGCTAATTTTCTAATTCCGTATTGCATTAACCTTCAACAATAAACTTAGGCTATTCATAGCTGTCTTATATTGTAAAAACGTTTATATTTTAAAAAAAAAAAAAACTGTTTTGTTTTTTTAAAATAATAAAGTGCAGAAACCGTGCAACTGCAGTCTAATGTTCTAATTTAATTAACATAAAATAGCTGCCAAATAGTGAACGGAATTTATAGCTTCCGCTTGGTGAGCTCTTGCTTATGAATTATGCTAGTAAATGCAGTCAGGTATTTGCATGAAAACTGATATAAATACAGTAAGTGTGCTACAAAACTTGGCCGTCAGGTGCACGGTCCATCTCCCAGTAACGTACTGTAAACTCGGCCGTCAGGTGCACGGTCACGTACTGTACAGTTGAGTCAATACAATAGTCACATTTTAGTTTTATATGCTTACTAGTAGTAACGACTATTATGTCGATAATTAGAGACATTTCATTAGTGTTATATAATGATATGATATTTATACATTTTAGCAGCAATTTTTTTTATATCTAATCTTCACATCAAGTATAGTGCAGTAACGTACAGTCCTCAAAAGCCAAAGGGTGTGATTTTGTGTCTATTCTGCTGTTTTTGTAGCCCGTACTTTTAGCACTAGAGCTTTACAGATTGTCTTATTTCTTCGTAGTGTATAAACATACTTATACAAGTTCTATGTTCAGTGGCTTGCTGGTTTAGACAAACCTACAGAATGCTATCTAATAGCTTCTAAATGTGTTATAGTGCAAGTGTGTGTTTCTGCTTGTATATACGACTGCTAGTACCTGTGGTTTGCCTCGACTGCTGTTGTGTGCAACAAATTCCACTGGTCAGGGATGATGTGAATGAATGCACTGTCTTTTTACCTTCTCTACATGTACTATGTACATAGTGTATGGAGAAGGTATTGTACTCCACCCAGAAATTTGATACCGAGATTTCACCGGAAATATATGTTTTAGGGTCCCCTGTAACCAAAAAAAGCATTTTCAGAAAAAGGCCTGTGTGTGTGTGTGTGTGTGTGTGTGTGTGTGTGTGTGTGTGTGTGTGTCCGTGTGTCTGTGAACACGATAACTCAAAAACAAAAATTCGGTAAAATAAAAAACTTGGTATTTAAGTTTAGTATCTTCCAGGGATGCGACACGAAGATTTTGAGAAGTTTCCCCCCACCCCAAACTACCCTTTACATGGAACTTTTTTCGAAAATTTTGGTTCTCTTAAAAATGGCTCTAACGATTTTGATTAAAATATTGTATATTAAAGATATTTACCTGACAAATAAAATTAATATCTTGAACTTTCTGGGAATAGCTTCTGAAGACTACTTTATTCTGGATGAACTTCACGGAATTTTGCATAACTACTAAACCGTAAGAGATGGACAAAAATTTACCACACAAAAAATGTACAGCACAACTTAAGTCATATGCATTTTTTTCGTGGAGTTGATCGTTTTTGAGATATCCCTTGTTTTTGGTTTCAGCTTTGAAAAACACTTTTCTCATACAGGAAAATTATCAACTCTTGTCTATACAAACAAAGGAACTTCAGTCACATAGCAACCATCTTTTGACTATCACTTTCACCTATGGTACCCTCTTATTTCGCTTCTACTACCAAGGAAGCAAGTAATGAGTCAATTTCTGCTAATTTTTTCTCGATTATAAGAAGTAAATAGAATAATTTGTTTCAGAGATGTAACGTCATGTGAATGGAACACATCAGACCTTTTCTATTCACATTCTTTAATTTCTTTCATGATCTTAATGACCGATGGTAAAATAATAACACTGATTTTACGAGCACAAAATTCACAAGTATTTACGGTAAAATGGGGGGTTTCGGAGCTCAAACTAGCGTGGACTTTCTTTTTTGTAGTGTTTAACGCCTGCTTTAGCTACTTACGGCACCGCAGGCGGTGACACTGATGATACATGAATGAGGATGGAGTACAGGTGGAATGCGACGCGGGGGAAACCGGAGAAAACCTGCCCCAGCGCCGCTTTGTCCACCACATATCTCACATGCGGTCGCTTGGCATCGAACCCGGGTCGTCTAGGAGCGTGGACGTGACACGCAAATGCTTAGCTACATCGTGCAGTGGTGTTGATCCAAATTCCACTCAAAGTTGACATGAACCAATGTCCCGTCCTGCTATTGGCCATAATTTCGCATTAGCTCTGGCGTCATAGTGCCATACGCTCCTGGAAGCGTAACTTATTGGGTACCATCATAAACCTACATAGAAATTACTGGAAAAAATCTGATATATTACACTCATGAGACTTTCTCTAGCTCTTCTGCAAACTTTGTACCTACAAAATATCATGCTGGTCGAGATAAGCATTGGCACAATGCTCTTATCTATTACTTAGTTCTTTGTAAGTAGAAGGGAACTAAAGTTGATGCTAAAGTGATGGTCAAATGTTTTCAAACTTCGGTATGCGATTGTTATTGCAATTCGCTTCTTTACTTGGGCAAAAGAAGAACTGATATTTCTTGTCTGAGAAACATATGAGTGACTGCCTCTCAGAAGCTGACTGTTCACCTGCGGGTCCAGGGTTCGATTTCCGGCTGGGGCGGGTGATATTTCTTTAACCAGAATTATTTTCTATCTCCTACAGAGTCTGGAAGTATGTGCGTGCGTGCGTGCGTGCGTGTTTGAGGAAAATAAAATTATTTAAACCCATCGTACAGAACCTACAGTGAAGCATGTTGTTTCTAAAGCAAAGCCCCCTATAGGACCTTAGATGTTAAAGGGGGAATTATATATATATAAAAAAAAATAAATAAATAAAACAATAACAAAAAAACACAAGTATTTCAAATTTGAAATCAATAACAAGAAATGTCTCAAAAACGGCTGACTCCACAACTACAATGTAAAGCACATAAATTGTGTGCTGTGACGAGATCTGCATTTTTTGTGTAGTAAGTTTTTATCCATCTCTTACGATTTACCAGTTATGCAAAAGTGGGAAAAATCCATCCAGAATGAAGACGTCTTCAGAGGTATTTTCCAGAAAATTCAAGACATACATTTTCTTTGTAATCCAAACAGCTTTAAATATGGTATTTTATCAAAATCGATACAACCTTTTTGAAAAAATCAAAACTTTAAAAACTTTGTCTATACAAAGGGTAGTTTGGTGTGGGGGATTTTCTTGAAAATCTTCGCGTCGTATCCTTGGAAGACACCAAACTTAAATACCAAGTTTGGTATTTAACAGCCTTTTAGTTTTAGAGCTACACTGTTCACAGGCACACACAAACACATGGATTCTTTTTCTAAAAATGCTTTTTTTGGATTCAAAACATGTATTTCCGTTGAAATCTTGATATCGAACTTTTGGGTGCATTACATTATCTTCTCTATACCAGGGGGAAGGGAACTTATTACACTGCTTCTAACATGTGCTTCATAGAAGCATTACAAACAAAACAGTCTAATGGCATTTTGTTCTTTGATCAGCCGATTTAGAAAAAAATAAATGTTTTTGTTCAAAAATGGATGCTTAATTCCACAAGAATGTACATGATGGTTAGTGTTTATGGGCGCTCAACTACAAGGTCATCAGCGTCCTACACAAGAATGTACATGATGGTTAGTGTTTATGGGCGCTCAACTACAAGGTCATCAGCGTCCTACACAAGAATGTACATGATGGTTAGTGTTTATGGGCGCTCAACTACAAGAATGTACATGATGGTTAGTGTTTATGGGCGCTCAACTACAAGAATGTACATGATGGTTAGTGTTTATGGGCGCTCAACTACAAGGTCATCAGCGTCCTACACAAGAATGTACATGATGGTTAGTGTTTATGGGCGCTCAACTACAAGAATGTACATGATGGTTAGTGTTTATGGGCGCTCAACTACAAGGTCATCAGCGTCCTACACAAGAATGTACATGATGGTTAGTGTTTATGGGCGCTCAACTACAAGGTCATCAGCACCATACACAAGAATGTACATGATGGTTAGTGTTTATGGGCGCTCAACTACAAGGTCATCAGCGTCCTACACAAGAATGTACATGATGGTTAGTGTTTATGGGCGCTCAACTACAAGGTCATCAGCACCATACACAAGAATGTACATGATGGTTAGTGTTTATGGGCGCTCAACTACAAGGTCATCAGCGTCCTACACAAGAATGTACATTTTGGTTAGAGTTTATGGGCGTTCAACTACAAGAATGTACATGTTGGTTAGTGTTTATGGGCGCTCAACTACAAGAATGTGCATGTTGGTTAGTGTTTATGGGCGCTCAACTACAAGGTCATCAGCGCCCTACACAAGAATGTACATGTTGGTTAGTGTTTATGGGCGCTCAACTACAAGGTCATCAGCGTCCTACACAAGAATGTACATGTTGGTTAGTGTTTATGGGCGCTCAACTTCAAAAATGTAGATGTTGGTTAGTGTTTATGGGCGCTCAACTACAAGATCATCAGCGCCCTACACAAGAATGTACATGATGGTTAGTGTTTATGGGCGCTCAACTACAAGGTCATCAGCACCCTACACAAGAATGTACATGATGGTTAGTGTTTATGGGCGCTCAACTACAAGGTCATCAGCGCCCTACACAAGAATGTACATGATGGTTAGTGTTTATGGGCGCTCAACTACAAGGTCATCAGCACCATACACAAGAATGTACATGATGGTTAGTGTTTATGGGCGCTCAACTACAAGGTCATCAGCGCCCTACACAAGAATGTACATGATGGTTAGTGTTTATGGGCGCTCAACTACAAGGTCATCAGCGTCCTACACAAGAATGTAGATGTTGGTTAGTGTTTATGGGCGCTCAACTACAAAAATGTACATTTTGGTTAGAGTTTATGGGCGTTCAACTACAAGAATGTACATGTTGGTTAGTGTTTATGGGCGCTCAACTACAAGAATGTACATGTTGGTTAGTGTTTATGGGCGCTCAACTACAAGGTCATCAGCGCCCTACACAAGAATGTACATGATGGTTAGTGTTTATGGGCGCTCAACTACAAGGTCATCAGCACCCTACACAAGAATGTACATGATGGTTAGTGTTTATGGGCGCTCAACTACAAGGTCATCAGCGCCCTACACAAGAATGTACATGATGGTTAGTGTTTATGGGCGCTCAACTACAAGGTCATCAGCACCCTACACAAGAATGTACATGATGGTTAGTGTTTATGGGCGCTCAACTACAAGGTCATCAGCGCCCTACACAAGAATGTACATGATGGTTAGTGTTTATGGGCGCTCAACTACAAGGTCATCAGCACCATACACAAGAATGTACAAAGATAACAGTTTGTCACTTGTAATATGCGTAGAGTAACGTATTTCTGACATTAATTTCGGTTGGAATTATGGGAGATAACACAGGGTTTCAAAATAATTAATCACTGAAAAGAATTAAAGGGACATTCCGAGCAGCTTTTCAGACGTGAAGTAACTCGGCAACCTTGCGTTGAGGTTGATCAGGTTTCTGAACCGGCTTCTGGATGTAAACACGTCGATCGCTTGCAAACACGACGCAGGATGGTGTAATGTTTTGGCAGATAACGAGTGCAACTGGCATTCTGATTGACCTACACTCGCACAATAAAAACGTAAAGAATTCCTGCAACGTGAGGCATGTTTATGTACTGATCTAGTACAAGTGACACCCAGCGTTGCCAGCTGGTCTGCCTCTTGTTTTCGACAAAAATAAAATATTTCCATAGGAAATGGTCAGAGACAAAAACATAAGATACAAAATGTGTTCCATATACCGAGATCTATAACTGGTTTAAATTCCTTCCACCCAATCTACATCTAGGGTAGTGTAAGTCCCGGGCCTCTCAATGAAAACGGCATTAAACATGCTTTATTTCTCAACATATTCTCCAGAAAGGCTAATGCATTTGTCATATCGGTGTTCAAATTTAATTAAACCATCTCTGTAGCGCGATTATCAAGGTCCTCAAAATAGTTGTTTACCTCATCAATGATCTCCTCGTTACTGTGAAATCTTCGTCCTCCAAGAGATTTTTTGACGTTTGGGAACAGGTGGTAGTCGCTGGGTGCTAGATCTGGTGAATACGGTGAGTGTTCAAGCAATTCCAACTTTAATTCGCTCATTTGTTTCCATTGCTATAACTGAACGATGGGCCGGAGCATGGTCGTGATGAAACAAGTTTTTTTTGGTTGCCAAATGAGGTTTTTTCTTTTCACCTCATGACTCAAACGTTACAGTAAACTTGCGCAGTAGTCACCGGTGATACTTTTAGCCTTTTCCAAGTAATCAATGAAAATAATTCCCCGTGCATCCCAAAAAACACTCGCCATAACCTTGTTAGCTGACAAAATTGACTGCCTTTTTTGGAGTTGGTTCACCTGGCGCAGTCCACTGTTTTGACTGTGATGTACTTTCTGGGGTGTAGTGATGTATCCAAGTTTCATCTATGGTAATGAGCCGTCTCAAAAATTCACTAGGCCTTTTACGGTAGAGCTCTACATTCTTAACAAAAGCAGTTTTTCTTTGCAACTTTTGATCAGGTGTCAAAAAACGCGGCACCCATCTTGCACAGACCTTGTGAAAGGCCAAAACATTACTTAAAATATTACCTACACGTTCTTTTGATATGTTTACAGCCTCTGCTATCTCAAACAACTTTAATCTGCGGTCTTCCAGTACTAAACGATGCATTTTTTCTATGATCTCTGGAGTTGTCGCTTATACAGGGCGTCCAGAGCGAGGCTCATCACTAGTGCTCGTACGTCCTATTTTAAACTCTGCAACCCACCTTTTAATCATTGAATATGAAGGGGCAGGGTCTTTCGATGTACTGCCCATTTCCTCCTTGATTTCTTTAGGCGTTAAGCCTTTCAACTATTTTGGGGGGTAGTGTTTAACGCCCGCTTTTACTACAAATGGCAGCGCAGGCAATGACGCTGGTGATACATGGAATGAAGATGGAGCACCGGTGGAATGTGATGGCGGGGGAAACAGGAAAACCCGCAGAAAAAAACCCGCCCCTGCGCCGCTTTTTCCACCACAAATCTCACATGCGGTCAAACCTTTCAAATGGAAGTATTTAATCACTGCTCGTTTTTCCAAATCCTCCTTTTTCGTGAAAACCCTATGAAGTTGACGTGTTTAAAAGCTGTCATTGGAAAACTAAGCAAGCTATTGACCTGTAACTCTGGATACAAGCTAGTCTGGAGTTAAACTATACGATGGTACCGTCTAACTGGCCTAGTGAGGCCCGGGACTTATCAGGCGACCCTCGTATGTACATAGTACATGTAGAGAAAGTAATACACTATTTGCAGAAGTTGAGAGAATGTCCCTTGCCTTACCATGAATTAATTTCTCGCAACCCACTACTATGGTTGAAATATAAACTTGCACCTTGCATGAACTATTTCATTTCAATGTTAAGAACAAAACAACGTCTCATATGCCCTGTAATCAGATTTACAACAACCATTAGAGTTCGTTGTTTACATTCCATTCAACATAAATTTTACACATTTTTACTTTCTCTACACGTACTATGTACCTACATAAAAACATTCGATACCGAGATTTCACCGAAAATATATGTTTTGAGACCCCCTGAGTTAAAAAAAAGAAGCATTTTTAGAAACATGTTCGTTTGTGTGTTTGTGGACAGCGTAGCTCAAAAACGAAAAGCGCATTAAACACCAAATTTGGTATCTCCCAACCCCAAACTTTGCTTTATATGGAAACAATTACAAAATCTTGATTTTCTCAAAAATGGCTCTAACGGTTTTGATTAAAATGTCATATGTTACAGATATTTACGTGGCAAATAAAGTATATATCTTAAAATAAGAACTATAGCTTTCCTGGCGACGTGTTAATTCAAGATCTTCTCGGGCTTCTAGCCAGGTAAAAACTTGGCTTGACACCAACGTTTCGAAGAAGTGCATCTTCCTCGTCTTCAGGGTGAACTTCGTACTTTACGACGTTCGCGGAGAGACATTCAAAACAAACGAAGAGGAATGCTGACTTCAGGAATTGTGTTGATCCATGACAACGCTCGTCCACACACTGCTGGCACAACCCATCGGCTCCTTGAACAATTTCAATGGGACATTTTCGATCATCCTGACCTGGCACCCAGCGACTTTCACCTTTTCTCTGAACTGAAGACGTGGCTAGGAGGGTAGCACTTTCAAACCAACAAAGATCTTCAAAACACGTCAATGCTCATTTGAAATCATTGGCGGCAACATTTTTTGAAGCGGGTATTGCAAAGCTTGTGCACAGGTACGATAAATGTCTCAATCTTTTCGGTGATTATGTTGAAAAGTAACCATAAGTGTACAAAACTTTTGGTAATAAAAGTATTGTTTTCTATGAACCTGTCTTTTATTTATTGCCTATCGGAGGTTGAAAAAAAAACGGCCCTCGTGCTATGTACATAGTTGTCTAGGGAAAATAACAACAGCTTATTAAGAATAATTAAAACTCAACTTAATTTCTAAGTCGTGTAAAAGACTCTTAAGTTTTAAGTGCAAACATTTACATATTTATTTTGTTACATTTTCGCGGTTGTTTTTTTACTTTCTCTACACTACTATGGACATCGTTTCTTGTGACCACCTGAAACAAAAAAAAAAAAACAAAAAAAAAAAAAACAAAAACAAAAAAAAGCATTTTTAGAAAAATATTCGCGTGTGTGTTTGTGGGCAGAATAGCTCAAAAACGATATTTCCGTTACATGCCAAACTTGATCAGTATCTTTCAAGGATGCGACACAAAAACTTTCATGAAAATCTCCCACCCCCTTTACATGGAACAAATTTCGATTATTTTGAGTTTTTTTCAAAAATGGCTCTGACGAGTTTGATTAAAATCTCTTACATTTAAGATATGTACATGAAAAATAAAAATTTAAATCTTGAATTTTCTGCGAATAGCCTCTGAAAACTTCTTTATTCTGGATGCATTTTTTTGAAATGTGCATAATTAAGTAAACCGTAAGAGATTATTCACAAAAAATGTACATTTCCTTAAAACCAACATTTATATGATATACATCTTTCTCGTGGAGTTGACCGTTTTTGAGATACTCCTTGTTATGGTTTCCAGTTTTAAAATACTTACATTTTTCTCATACGGGAACTTGTCAACTCAAAGAAACGGATTCAATCACAAAGCAAGCACATTGTCTGTCGGTTCAGTCCAGTGTACTCCCTTATTTCCCTCCTACTTATACGGAACTAAGTAATAAGACCGTTTCTGCTGGTGTTTATCTCGGTTTGCATGGACTAGAGAGAAGAATAAGCTTATTAACAATAATTTATTGCACAGAAGTTCAGAAAGTCATGTGAATGATACACATCAGATTTTTCTTTCTTCTTTTACTTTTATTTTTCGACAGTGGGATGTAGGGTGTTCTCATCAACATGCACCTATGATATCTTCCCATAATTCTTGGTAGGTGAATTTCAGTAACTCCGTGTGTGTCAGTGGAGAACATTTTTTCACTTTAAACTGCCCCTTGAAATATATCGTCAAACGATTATTTTCCTTCTACACCTTGATTCATAGCGTTTTATTTCTGACAAGAACTTAATCTCCGATGTTTTGTCTCCAATTTGATACCTTTGTTTCTGAATTCATGCTTATTCTTCCTTTTACTTTCTCTATACGTACTATGTACATAGTGTATAGAGAAGTTATTGCACTCTACCCAAAAATTCGATACCGAGTTTTCACCGGAAATATGTTTTAGGGTCCCCTTTATCCAAAAAAAGCATTTTCAGAAAAAGGTCCGTGTGTCTCCGTGTGTCTTTGAACACGATAACTCAAAAACGAAAAGTCAGTAAAATACCAAACTTGGTATTTAAGTTTAGTGTATGCGTCACGAAGATTTTGAGAAAAATCCCCCACCCCAACTACCCTTTACATGGAACTTTTTTCGAAAATTTTACTTTTCTAAAACATGGCTCTAACGATTTTGATTAAAATGTAATATATTAAAGATATTTACCTGACAAACAAATAGTATATCTTGAATTTTCTGGGAATAGCCTCTGAAGACTACTTTATTCTGGATGAATTTTACGGAATTTTGCATAACTGCTAAACCGTAAGGGATGGAAAAAAAACTTAAAACACAAAACATGTAGAGCACGTTAAAATACACAATTTATGTTATACAATTTTTTTTTCGTGGAGATGATCGTTTTTGAGGTATTCCTTGTTTTTGGTTTCAGCTTTGGAAAACTTATACTTTTCTCATACAGGAATTTGTCAACTCCTATCCATACAAACAAAGGAACTTCAGTCACATAGCAACCAGCTTTTGACTATCACTTTTACCTATGGTACTCCCTTATTTCGCTTCTACTTGCAAGGGAGCAAGTAATAAGGCTATGTCTGCTGTTTTTCTCGATTAGTATGATGTAAATAGAAGTATACGCTTTTTAACAATAATTTGTTGCAGAGATAGAGAGAAAGTCATGTGAGTGTAACACATCAGATTTGTTCTGTTGCATGCTTTAGTCTTTCCGTCGCCATACTATAAATTTCTTCGACTTCTTGTTGACCGTTTTCATTCCTGGTTGGAATTATAGCAGGAATATTTGAAATCACGGTCTTCATTGGCTTTCCTCTTGCAATTTCTATGGGTGTGTATTTTGACATTGTTCATTGCTTCATTCAAGAGTTTCGTTAGTGGCGCCGATTCCATCACAGCGGAATGCACTGAGCATGATCTTCGCAGACGCCGTCGGTTCTGTGCCTCTTGTGGAGGCACAGGACATTATACCGGGCAAGCTCAGTACCCCGAATATCCGAAGAGCAGGCATCAACGACCACCTCAACCAGCCCGGACATCGACACCTGCGCTGACCTCCCTGGCAACGCAGACAAACGCACAGCCACCGCAGGACACGTCTGAGCTCTTCTTGGAACTCAACGTGATTTACACCCTCCTCAGGAAACCTACGACGCCCACACACCAGGATCGTGGAGGCAATCACGGACCTCCATGCGGAACTGCTGGACCTACCTACACGCCTGACACAACTGGAGGACCTGCTCACCAACAAGCTCGCCGACAACCAAAACGAGATCACCAAATGCTACTCTGCTGTCCTTCACAACCAGGAGCTGGTAGTGAACAACTTCGCCGAGCTCATCGCCAACAGCCAGAGGCAGATGCTTCAGAACCTTTGCACCAGTAATCCATAGCATTCTACACACACCCGAGAACAGCAGCCATCAGCAAACACCAGAAGCCACCATAATGCACAACACAGCGGGCATCATTACAGGCGCTGACGCCCCGAAATACACAGATTATTGTTTAGTTTTTAAAGATGATTAGAGAAACTCATCACCTCCTACTCCATCCAAAGCCTCAAACTCTCCCTACCCAATCCGATCACTAACCTAGCGCTATAATCAGGGCCTTCATGTTTATATCCTAGTTAAGCCACCTTTTTAATTGCTGCAGCCCTTCCGGTAGCAGCAAGAGCATCACTGCCACTTACGGAGGTGTTTTAGCAGAACTCCATTATCCCCACATACTTTCCCTATCCTATATCCTCCTAGCTTCTTTCCCTGCACGTATCCTAGAACTAAAAAAAAAAAAAAAAAAAAAAAAAAAAAAAAAAAAAAAAAGTACCAGTCGCTACTGAGAGGTCACGGAGATGTACACGCCATTGAAGATGCTCGCCGCAGACGCAGGAGAAACGTCTGGGGAACAAGGGGTGAACCCCAGTGGACCACAATAAGTGATTCTAACACCGGCCGCGAAAGCCTTGAAATATTCCTAATGATGAATCAGTCGCGATAGTAGGTCGTTGAATGTATTCGATCTCTCTGGCAAGTGCATAATATCGGTATGATAACTTAAACGCGATTTGGCTGACATTAATTTGTATTTCTTCAAAAATGTCCAACTCACGGTTTTGTGTTCACAATTATGTGTTGTAGGTACACGCAAGTTCTAAACATACTAGAGCAAAGTAAAGAGCTCCGACTTCTAACTCCATCACCGGTGCATTCCACTCCACGATGTCAATCCTCTAGACACTGTAGGTGTTAATCACACGTAGCTCATTGTTAGAATTTATTTGACCCAAGATGCTCCCTTATCCTAATGTTGAGGCGTCTACATAAATCATATATTACCATCTATCACGTCTCTCCAACAATATCCTATTTGCAAATAACCCCTGAACACGGTTATAACGGGTCCACATTTTTATGTAATTACATATTTTAAATTCTGCATAATATTTCAATGAGAAGTAAAATGTTGGCGAATTACGTCATTTAGGACTCCCTTACAAATTTTTATTTTACATTTTATTACATATTTGACACATTTCTACATATTTTCTGAGTTTCGTTACAATTTTATTATTTTTTAAAAACATATTGTGGTCACATTATAAACTACTGTTTTCACAAGTTTTGCTGAAAGCAACAGAAATCAATCTGCGAAACAGGATGCAAATTAAATTAAGAATGCGATAATAACCACGTCGCCTCGTTCTGATTGTTGCCCGTTTATATCAAAGCAGGCGCCGCTCGACAATGTTAGTGTCACGTTTGTCGTAGCGCTTTGGGCACTTAAAAGGACTGGAGAAATTGGTAGTCAGCATCTTGTGATATAATAGCTGCGAGGAGCCGCTGGACAACCATCAAACATAGCGAGGCGATAATACTGCAGTTAGTTTCTTGCAAGTCTTAGTAAAATGGCACCAATTGCGTCCTCGCAATCCTGTAAGTTGAATTCATGGGTGAAATCAGATGGCGCGTTTTGCAGCTGTTGGAAAAACAATAGTCTGTCAAGCATGCGGTAAAAGAATTGGCTGTTCCATGAATTCATCTCAATTGGAACAACATATCAAGAGTGTCTTCACATACACAACAAACACCCACAGTCTTCTAGAAAGCAAGTTCTGTTGACACAAATGCAACAGCAACCGTCCGGAAATGATGTTTTTAAAGACCTTACAGTGCAATTGGTTGCAGCTAATATTCCGTGGCATAAACTTCAAGTTCCTCAATTTCGCTCCTTTCTAGAAAAATACTGCAAAAAGGTTATTCCTGACGTATCTACTCTGAGGAAAAAGTATCTTCATGTGTGTTATGAAGAAGCAGTTGCTCATATACGGAACGACATTGGAGACTCCTGTATTTGGTTTGCGTCGATGAAACTACAGAGGACATGAGTCGGTACATAGCAAATTTGGTAGTAGGAAAACTAGATTCCGAAAGTCCGGCAAAACAATTTCTAATCTGTTGTAAGGTATTAGAACAAACACCATTCTACAATTGCAAGCTTCGTAAATGATGGGATAAAAATTCTGTGGCCAGAGAGAGAGAGAGTGTGTGTGTGTGTGTGTGTGTGTGTGTGTGTGTGTGTGTGTGTGTGTGTGAGGAAAAGGTTTTAATCATGTAATCACATGCCGCAGTGTACATAATTAAAGCTGCTCTTAAGGTTTTCTACCCAAATGTACTTCACTTCACCTGCTTGGCCCATGCATTGCAACGTATTGCTGAAGAGGTAAGAAGTAATTTTACGTTGATATCGGCAACACAAAAGGTCTTCGTGAAAGCAGCGCACAGAATTCAGTGCTATAAAACTCATCTGCCTCCTGAGCCAGTACTTACAAGATGGGGTACATAGTTAGAAGCTGTCATTTTGAAGGAGTGCAGTCAGTGGTGAACATGTTCTCTTCAGTAGTAGCTGTTGCCATGCGTGAATCTCAGGTCATCTTTAAAGATCCGAAAGCGGCAAGCACCTATGCTTACATCAAAAGTAACTTGGGCTGGTTGCCTAGCATCATCAAGCATCAGGTTCCCTTCTTCACGATTTAATGGAACGTGCATCACAGAAGCTTAGTGTAGTTGCAGGAGATGTAGGAAGGCAGATAGGTGAACATTTCAAAGATGTGCTAAACAGGAATCCGGGGTCCTCAACGCTTAGCCGGTCCCCATGGCCACGCTCGCTAAAGCGTCTCGCTTTGGTGCTTCGTGGGCAGGGGATTGTGGGTTCGAGTCCCGCCTTGGGCATGGCTGTTATATGTTTGTGCAATGTGTATATGTTTGTAAAAGAAACAGTAAAACCAGTAAACCAGTAATCAGTAAAACCTACGGGGGGAAATGTAAATAGGGATACAGTACCGGAGTCCTGATCAGACTCCGTTACTGTTTTAATAATAAAAAAAAAAAAAAAAAAAAAAAAAAACGCTTGTGTCCGTGTCTAAAGTGCTAAATTGCGACTGTGTCAATTTACCAAAACATTTCTCTGCAAATCAAATTTTTATGCTAAAATATGCTCCTGTTACTTCGTGTGACGTGGAGAGAAGCTTTTTTGCTTATAAGAACATTTTATTCGATAGGAGACAAACAATGACCCCTGAAAATATGGAAAATTATATGGTTATTCACTGTACGTTGAAAGAAGAAAAATACTCAAAATGAAAATGCCTGGTTGTCCATTCATTATATGACAAGAGATAGAAAACTGAAAATCCATCCTCATTATAAAATGTAGTTATTTTGATTTGATTGTTTCACTCATTGATAAAATTGTTCAGTATTTCAACATAGCTTTACGGTATAAAATTTAAGTAAAATAATTATGTGAAATGAGTAATTTTGATAACTATAATCCAAAACACATATTTATTATTTCGTAATTACCTACTTGAAAATAGCTTTTAGGTAAATTCTGCATAAAAGAAAACATTTTCCCTATAATTAATTCTATATTCAGTCTTTAAATTTTAATTCGCTGTAATTAATTTACGTACTTACAGACCCATCAAATTACAAAATTCTGGGTAATTTGCAGTCTGCATTTAGATTTGAGGTGGTAATCTTAGCATTTAGAATATTACATATTTCATTACATAAATATGTACATTTTCGCACCTTGATATTACATAAAAATCCGGGCTCTAGTTATAACGCATGTGCAGTTCTTAGTTTCTATGCCATATCACATGTTTTAACAATTCGTGCAATGAGCTATTTCTTGCGAATATTGTTGAAGGAATCGACCTTTAAATATAATTCCAAATTAAAAAAAAGTCGTTTTAATTGCCTTATGTGTGCAGGAATTTGTTTAACTGCTTCTATTATTTTTGTGTCCGGACGCATACCTTCTCGTTAATAGCAAAACCCGATAATCTTACTCCATTCTTCCAGAAGTTGGATTTCTTTAAATTAATTGTGAATCCCCACTCTATGACGCGACTTAGTACAACGTTCTGGTGTTCCATGTGTCAATCGAAGGTTTCCAAAAACTCGTCTATGCAATTTATCAGAAAACCGATATCACTACCCGTAAATACTTCAAATGACCGTAGGAGCGCTGGTGCTGCAATATTTATCATTTAACGTGACGATAAATTCGCCCTTCAAATTCCAAGCAACAATAATCTCAAACTTCCTCTACCAAAGGTACTCGTTAAATCAATTGTCGAAACAAAGCGTTCTTTTGTGATCTTTAAGATAACATGGCTGACACTGTCATTTTGAAAATGGTCTGATTTTATATGTTTGTTAAACTGATATGTAAATTAGCCCTGAATGTGATTGGCGGCTCTTTCTTTACTGCCCAACTGAGACATAAACAGAATTTGCTTCTTCGTCTATGTTATTTAGCAACATTTCATTAATTACTTTCCCAGCTTCATCTCTTAATCCAATCGGCAAGATGACACACTTTTGATGAAATAGTTTGATATTCTCGACTTCGAAAGAATGCGTGTACACCTTACATATACCTGAAATCTCGAAAAACTCACAAAATACTTAATTATACATGTTTCAATTCCTCTACATGGGCGGTCGATAAGTTAACCATTACATTCTCATCAGCGTAAATTTGTTGCACCAACAATTTTCTGAATCTAAAACTCCTTCTGCTTTTGTTAACTCAGTTGTAAGTCTACCATTTTTTCCTTAAAAGAGGGATCCTTGAAAAGGTTGTGATCAACCGATCAGTACATTCTGAACATGGTATTAATATACATCAAAATAAAAGAAACATGATGTTGAATAATTACGTTTTACAATATCCGAGTTTCCACCATGTGCAATCGAAAACGTCGCAGTGAACTTCATAATCATTTAAGCTGAGTCTCTTCGAGGAAAGGATATTTAAATTGGAAGAAAAGGTGCATTTGCGTTTAGGCATGACAGCTCAAGTTCTCGCACACACTCTAGACTAGGCGTGTCAATCATAACAATAAGTGAGAAGTGCCAACTAAGTGCTAAGTTTTTAATTTAGCTTGACGGTGTCAAGAAAATGCGCGTCCCACCAAACATTTTCGGGACACAATTAAAAAAAGGGAACAGTCCCGTTTGTCACGGCACGAATAACAGCCTTACTGGGTATTTTGACTTTATATACATTTAGTAATGATGCTCTTCCCTCCATTTTCTATCCTGACTTCTCCATTTTCGAAATTGCTTTCTACCTATGTTTCATAAAGAAGCCACAGTCTAAAATGATGCCACTGTTTAGTCTATTAAGAACTAGAAACATATTTTCGAATTTTGTGTTTTCAATTTGAAATACTAGGAAACACTGTTTACTGATAATTTGCATGGCATTTCCGATTGCAACTTTGCAAACAAAATTTGATGTCGGAAAGCTTATCATGTTTACTTTCTCTACACTACTATGTACATAATGTATAGAGAAGATATTGCATTCCACCCAAAAATTCCATACCGAGATTTCACTGGAAATACACGTTTTAGGGTCCCTGTATCCAAAAACAGAATTTTTGGAAAAAAGGTCCGTGTGTCAGTGTGTCTGTGAACACGATAACTCAAAAACGAAAAGTGGGTAAAATAGCAAACTTGGTATTTAAGTTAAGTATCTTTCAGGGATGCGACACAAAGATTTTGAGAACGACCCCCCCCTGCCCCAAACAACCCTTTACAAGGAAAACATTTTGATTTTCTTAAAAATGGCTCCAACGATTTTCATTAAAATACAGTACATTAAAGATATTTATAAGGGAAATAAAACGTATATCTTTATAGCCTCTACAGACCTCCTTACTCTGAATGAATTTTGCATAAGCCGTAAGAGATAGACAAAAGATTTAGATCACGTTATAACACACAGTTTATGTCATATACGTTTAATGAAACATCCCTTTTTATTTGTTTTAGATTTAAAATACTTAAACCTTTTTTTCACATAGAAAGTTGTAAACTCCTGGCCCTAATTTCATCCACATGACATCGTATATTCCCTTGTTTTCCTTGTACTTACAAGGAAGCAATTAATTAAGACAATTTCTGCAAACGTTTATCTCGAATAACACAAAATAGATAGAAGAACATGCTTTTTAACAATAATTTGTTACAGCGATGTAGAGAAAGTCATGCGAATGGAACATATCAGAGTTTTATTCATGCTGTCCACAGACACACGCGGACGTTTTTCTAAAATGCTTTTTTTTTTGGACTCAGGGGGCTCAAAACATATATGTATTTCCGGTGAAATCTCGGTATCGAACTTTTAGGTGCAACACAATAGTTACCTTCTCTCTACCTGCGTGTAGAGAAAGTAAAAGGATTCTATTTTCTACTCTTAATTGAGGTTACGGTTAGGGGCCAACTAGAGCATTCACTGCAGCACGTTCTTGGAAGCACCTCACACCTTTGTTTGCCTCTAGTGTGTTTCTTATACCGTGAAGTGTACAACATTTACACGCATGTGGATCACAACTGTTACACAAATACGTGTGGGTGCGCAAATATACCACTAATATTTACCACGTTTCCATGGGGAATTGAAATTATTTGAGTACACTTACCGTATTTAATACTGCATGGAGACGCGGATCCAAATTATATTGAATCTTGGGTCCAATCCTCTTAAAAAGTAGCATCGGAATGAGATCGGATGAAATATGTAATTAAATCGTTGGGAATACGGTAAAAAAACACTTCTTCTGCTATACCCGCTGGACGCATTAGTCATTTTTAATATCTTTTTTTAAATTGCTCTGTGGTAGATTATAACAGAAGCACTTTTATGGCTTCTATTGTTTGCAACGACAATTATTTCACTTCAAAACATGCACAACATCTTCGCAGTATCCCACTTCATGGACCTTGACCACTCAAACAACTGATCTAAAGCTTCTATTGTTATAACGTCAATTTCTTTTGACATAATGGGGCGCAATTTAGAGCCAGGCAGCCGGCAGCAAACTTTCAAATTGTCTGCTACTGAATCTTTAACATTGGGATCCATGCAATACTCTCTTCCAAAGCGACGGCTCTTAATATTTCACGTTTGCCTCTCAGTAGGATAATTTAGGAAGGAAAAAAAAAAAAAAAAAAGATGACCTACACTTTTTACTTTCTCTATACGTTCTATGTATATAGTGTATACAGAAGGTATTGCACTCCACCAAAAAATTCGATACCGAGATTCCACCGGAAATATATGTTTTAGGGTCCCCTATATCCAAAAAAAAGTATTTTCAGAAAAAGGTCCGTGTGTGTGTCCGTGTGTCAATGTGTCTGTGAACATGATAACTCAAAACCGAAAAGTCGGTAAAATACCAAACTTGTATTTAAGTTTAGTATCTTCCAGGGATGCAACACGCAGATTTTGAGAAAAATGCCCCTACCCCAACTACTCTTTACGTGGAACTTTTTTCGAAAAATTTGATTTTCTAAAAAATGGCTAACGATTTTGATTAAAATATCGTATATTAAAGATATTTACCTGAGAAACAAAATGTATATTTTGAATTTTCTGGGAACAGCCTCTGAAGACTACTTTATTCTGGGTCAATTTTATGGAACTTTGCATAACTGCTAAACCGTAAGAGATGGACAAAAACTTACCACACAACAAATGTAGAGCACCTTAAAACACACAATTTATGTTGTATACATTTTTTTCGTGCAGTTGATTGTTTTTGAGATATTCCTTGTTTTTGGTTTCAGCTATAAAAACATACTTTTCTCATACAGGACTTTGTGAACTCGTGACCATACAAACAAAGGAACTTCATTCGCAGAGCAAACAGCTTCTGACTATCACTTTAACCTATGGTACTCCCTTATTTCGCTTCTACTAACAAGGAAGCAAGTAATAAGACTATTTCTGCTATTTTTTGCTCCATTAGATGAAGCAAATAGAATAATTTGTTGCAGTGATATAGAGAAAATCGTGTGAATGGAACACATACGATTTTTTACTTTCTCTACACGTACTATGTACATAGTGTATAGAGAAGGTATTGCACTCCACCAAAAATTCGATACCGAGATTTCACCGGAAATATATGTTTTAGGGTCCCTATATCCAAAAAAGCATTTTCAGAAAAAGGTCCGTGTGTGTGTGTGAGTGTGCCGTGTGTCCGTGTGACTGTAAACACGATAACTCAAAAACGAAAAGTCACTAAAATTCCAAACTTATTATTTAAGTTTACTATCTTCCACAGATGCGACAAGAAAATTTTGAGAAATTCCCCCCCACCCCAAACTACCCTTTACATGGAACTTTTTTCGAAAATTTTGATTTTCTAAAAAACGGCTCTAACGATTTTGATTAAAATATCATACATTAAAGATATTTACCTGACAAATAAAATATATATTTTGAATTTTCTGGGAATAGCCTCTGAAGACTACTTTATGCTGAGTGAATTTTACGGAATTTTGCATAACAGCTAAACCGTAGGAAATGGACAAACATTTACTACACAAAAAATGTAGAGCACATTAAAACACACAGTTTATGCTGTATACATTTTTTTCGTGGAGCTGATCGTTTTTTTTTTTTTTTTTAGATATTCCTTGTTTTTGGTTTCCGCTTTGAAAAACTTAACTTTTCTCATACAGGAATTTGTCAACTCGTGTCCATACAAACAAAGGAACTTCAGTCACATAGCAACCAGTTTTTGACTATCACTTTAATCTATGGTACTCCCTTATTTCGCTACTACTTACAAGGAAGCAAGACTATTTCTACTAATTTTTCTCGATTAGTATGAAGTAAATAAAATTATAATATTTTAACAATAATTTATTACAGAGATGTAGAGAAAGTCATGTGAATGGACCACATCAGATTTTTTACCAACCTGCAATTTTCAGAAACAATACATTTTACTTTCTCTACATAGTACATGGTACATAGGTAAAGTAGGTATTGCACTGCAACAAAAAATCGATACAGAGATTTCAGTGGAAATACAGGTTTTAGGATCCCCTGTATCAAAAATAAAAAGCACTTTAGAAAAATAGTCCGTGTATGGTGAGTGCTATGAACACGGTGACTTGAAAACGAAAAGTCGGTAAAATTTCAAACTTGGTATTTCAGTGTTCACTTGATACGAGGTACGTCCAGAAAGTAAGTTCCGTTTCAATTTATCTCCGCTGCAGCGCTGCGATCGCATACGCTTTGTTGTGCTTGTTTACAATGTCGGTGTTGATTGAAAATCCCGCCGCTTGTGAAGTCAGATCTGTGATTCGTTTTCTGAATGCTAGGAAAGTGAAACCACTTGAAATTTATCGGCAAATTTGCGAAGTTTACGGACAAAATGCGGTGAGTGATTCAATGGTGAGAAGATAGGTCCGACAGTTCAATGAAGGACGTAGTGAAGTGCACGATGAAGAACGAAGTGGGCGTCCATCTTTGGTTACAGAAGAACTAGTTCACGCGATTGATGACAAGATCTAGGAAAACTGCAAGTTTACAATTAGTGCTCTCGCTATGGAATTTCCCCAAAGCTCACGATCACTAATTCATGAAATTGTTACCGAAAAACTGAAATTTCGTAAACTTTGCTCACGTTGGGTACCAAAGATTCTTACTGAGCAACACAAAACAAAACGGATGGGTAGTGCACTTCAGTTTTTAACCCGCTATGATGAAGACGGCGAAAATTTTTTGACACAGATAGTCACAGGAGATGAGACTTGGGTTTCTTACGACACCCCTGAAAGTAAGCGGCAATCAATGGAATGGAGGCACACTTCATCCCCAGCAAAGGTTAAGCCGAAACAAGTCTTGACACCTCGAAAAATGATGTGCACAGTGTTCTGGGACTGGAAAGGCATCTTACTCATTGATTTCTTACCGCGAGGTCAAACAATCAAAGCAGGACACTTAGGAAATTGCGCCGCGCAATACAGAATAAGCGCCGAGGATTGCTGTCAAAAGGTGTTGTTTTTCTTCACAACCACACACTGCAAATGTGACGAAAAACCTCCTACAGGGATTTGACCATCCTCCGTACAGCCCTGACCTCGCTCCTAGCGACTTTCATCTGTTCTTACATCTCAAGTCTTTCCTTGGCGGTCAACACTTCAACAATGACGAAGAGCTGAAAGAAAATGTTTCCAACTTTTCGAAGACACAGGCGGCAAACTTCTATGAAGAAGGTATACAAAAACGTGTGCCACGCTATGACAAATGCCTGCAAAATTTCGGCAGTTATGTGGAAAAGTAGTTTAAGAGTTGTAGAATCCTGTGCAATGAATAATTATTCTGGATCTGTACAGAATTTAATTTTATTACCAAACGGAAGTTACTTTCTGGACGTACCTCGTATTTAAATATCTTACAAGGATGCGACACGAAGATTTTGAGAAAAATGACCAACTCCACGCAAAGGTGTATATAACATAAATTGTGTTTTTTAACGAGTTCTACATTTTCTATTAAGTTTTTGTCTATCTCTTACTGTTTACCAGTTATGCAAAATTCCGTAAAATTCATTCATAATAAAAATGTATTCAGAGACTATTCCCAGATATACATTTTATTTGTCTTGTAAATATCTTTAATATACGAAATTTTAATCAATATCGTTAGAGCCATTTTTGAGACAATCAAAATTTTCAAAAAAAAAAAAAATCCATGTAAAGGGTAGTTGGGTGTGGGAGGAGTTTCTTGAAAATCTTTGTGTCGCATCCTTGGAAGATACTGAACTTAAGTACCATTAAACGGACTTTTCGTTTTTGAGCTACGCTGCCTACAGACGGACATTTTTACTTTCTCTATACGCACTATGTACATAGTGTATAGAGAACGTATTGTAATTCATCAAAAAATTCGATACCATGATTTCAACAGAAATACATGTTTTAGGACCTCCTTAATTAAAAAAAAAAGAATTAGAAAAATGTCCGTGTGTTTGTGTATATGTGTGTGTGTGCGTGTGCGTGTGTGGGCAGCAGAGCTCAAAAACGAAAAGACCGTTAAATACTAAACTTGGTATTTAAGTTTTGTATCCTCCAAGGAAGCGAAACGAAGATTTTTAAGATAATCCTCCCACCCCAAACTACCCTTTACATGGGAAATTTTCGAAAAAATTTAATTTCACAAAAATGGCTCTAAAGATTTTGATTAAAATCTTTTATATTTAAGATATTTACAAGCCAAATAAAATGTTGAATTGAATTTTCTGGGAATAGCCTCTAAAAACCTCTTTATTCTGGATGATTTTTATTGAATTTTACATAACTGGTAAGCCGTAAGACATAGACAAAAACTTACTGCATAAAAAATGTAGATCACAATAAAACACACACTTTATGTTATATACATTTTTTTCCGCGGAGTTGATCGTTTTTGAGATATTCCTTGTTATTGGTTTCAGCTTTAAAAAACTACTTTTCTCATACAGGAATTTGTCAACTCCTGTCCATACAAACAAAGGAACTTCAGTAAAATAAAAACCAGCTTTTAACTATCACTTTAACCTATGCTACTCCTCTATTTCGCTTCTACTTAAAAGAAAGCAAGTAATACGACTATTTCTGCTAATTTTTTCTCGATTAGTATAAAGTAAATAGATGCATAAGCTTTTTACCAATAATTTGTTGCAGAGCTGTAGAGAAAGTCATGTGAATGGAACACATCAGATTTTTCTATAAATGCGTTTTACTTTCTCTACGCCTACTATGTAGTGTATAGAGAAGATATTGTAATGCACCCAAACATTCAATACCGAGATTTCATCGGAAATATATGTTTTGGGTCCCCCTGAATTCAGAAAAAAAAAAAAAATTGGAAAAAGGTCCGTGTGTGCGCGCGCGCGCGTGTGTGTCTTTAGACAGCATAGCTCAAAAACGTAAAGACCGTTAAATACCAAATACTAAATATTTATCTGACAAATAAAATGTATATCTTAAATTTTCTGGGAATAGCCTCTGAAGCGTACTTTATTCTGGATGTATTTTACGGAATTTTGCTTAACTGCTAAACCGTAAGTGATGGACAAAAATCTAGCACACAGCAAATGTAGAGCACATTAAAACACACAATTTATGTTATATACATTTTCTGTGGAGTTGATCGTTTTTAAGATATTCCTTGTTTTTAATTTCAGCTTTGAAAAACTTATATTTTTCTCATACAGAAATTTGTTAACTCCTGTCCATACAAACAAAGGAACTTCAGTCACATAGCAACCAGCTTTTGACTATTTCGCTTCTACTTGCAAGGAAGCAAGTAATAAGACTATCTCTATTTTTTTCTCGATTAGCATGAAGTAAATAGAAGCATAAGCTTTTGAATAATAATTTGTTGCAGAGATGTAGAGAAAGTCATGTGAATGGAACACATACAATTTTTTGGATTCAGGTCTCATAACATATATTTCCGGTGAAATCTCGGCATCGAGTTTTTGAGTGCAATACAATACCATTCCTATATACTATGTACATACTTCCTATAGAGAAAATAAAAAGAGCTTTTTAATTTTATCAGGCCCTTAATGCTGTGGTTATTGGGCTCTTCAGATCCAGGCGAGTAAAGTGAATTGATGATTTCTAAAATAATACATTATTTCGACTCTATTTGAGAAATTGCAGTTTATTCTCATGCAACTTTTACAATATGTGCACGAAATTGTGATCACTTAGTGCAATTCAATGCCTTTCTTAAAACATCTGATGTGTTCCATTCACATGACTTTCTCTACATCTCTGCAACAATTCATTATTAAAAAGCTTATGCTTCTATTTACTCCACGCTAATCGAGAAAAAATTAGTAGCAATAGTCTTATTACTTGCTTCCTTGTAAGTAGAAGCAAAATAAGGGAGTACTATAGGTTAAAGTGATAGTCAAAAGCTGGTTGCTATGTGACTGAAGTTCATTTGTTTGTATGGACAGCAGTTGACAAATTCCTGTATGAGGAAGCTATAAGTTCTTCAAAGCTGAAACCAAAAACAAGGAATTTCTCAAAAAGGATTACTCCACGCAAAAATTGTATATAATATAAATTGTGTGCTTTAATTTGCTCCACATTTTTTGTGTGGTAAGTTTTTATCCATCCCTTACGGTTTAGTAATTATACAAAATTCCGTAAAATTCATTCCGAATAAAGTAATCTTCAGACGCTATTTTCAGAAAATTCAAGATATACATTTTATTTGTCAGGTAAATATCTTTAATATAGAAATTTTAATCAAAATCGTTAGAGCCATTTTAAGAAAATAAAAATTTTAGGAAAAAGTTCCATGTAAAGGGTAGTTTGGGGTGGGGGATTTTTCTCAAAACCTTCGTGTCGCATCCCTGGAAGATACTAAACCTAAATACAAAGTTTGGTATTTTACCGATTTTTTCTTTTTTGAGTTATCGTGTTTACATACAGACGGACACACATACGGATCTTTTTCTGAAAATGCTTTCTTTTGATACAGGGGACCCTCCAACATGTATTTCCGGTGAAATCTCGGTATCGAATTTTTGAGTGGAGTGCAATATCTTCTCTATGCACTATGTACATAGTACGTGTAGAGAAAGTAAAATAGATGTATTGTGAACCTAGTTTTAAAATATTAGACCAAACTTTTTAATTTTTTTATCACAAAGGACTTTTTTAGTGACGTGACAAAAATATAAACACATTTGATCATAACCTCCAAACTATTAAAGGAAATGGATGGAATTTGTACTGTAGTTTATTTGTATTGTATCTATGGTATACACTTCAAAAAGCTAGCGTTATTGCTAGTAATAGCAGCAGCAGTAGCAGTATAGTTAGTAGTATATTTATTAGTATTGCTATTATTGGTATTATTATTATTATCATCATCATAATCGTTTTGAATGATTTCTCTAAGTAAAAATGCAACGTTACAATTAGGGATTTTCTTATGATAGGCAGCATCTATATTAATGATTTCTTCTGGGGATGTTAGTCAGGTAATTGTTAGATTAATTTTTGGAGAGAATCCCGAGAAGAGATCATTAACAACCAGGACTCGGAAAGTTTCTAGTCCTAGAATCTATATTGCTAAATATTTCAGAAGCAACGTCTGAGGCCAGACATTACATTTTGAGGTGAAATAATGGCACCATTATATAAACTGGGTACTTGAAACATCGTCTTATGAAACGGCATGCGATATCAAAAGGCAAACTACGCAAACAAATGAGTTTTATTTTTCTTTCTTATAGTGGCAATGTCACGGACACATAATTGAACGCTTACAACAATCCTACCAATCTAAAAAAAAAAAAAAAAATGAAATAAGTATAACAGCTGACAAAATTCTCGCGTAGTTTTCTCTTCAATTCTTTCTTACTTTTTACTCTCTCTCTCTCTCTATCAAGGATGAACAATGTACATATTAGGTAGAGAAGGTATTGCATTCCACTCAAAATTCGATACCGAGATTATATCGGAAATGCATGTTTTGTGACCTCAAGAAAAAAACATGTAATAAAAACATTTTAGAAAAAGACCCGCGTGTGCATGTGTAAGCGGACAGCATAATTGAAAAACAAGGATTTTCAGGAAAATCTCCTCAGTCAAACAATCCTTTACATGGAACATTTTTCTGAAATTTTGATTTTCTCAAAAATGGCTCTAACGTATCTTACTAAAATACCACATGTTTAAGACACGTACGTGACAAACGAAATGTATATCTTGAATTTTCTGGGAATTGTTTCAGAAGACCTCTTCATTCTGAATGACTTTTGTGTAACTCGTAAATCGTAAGAGATAGACAAAAACTTACTACACAAAAATATAGATCTCGTTGAAACCTATAATTTGTCGTTTCCGAGATATTCCTTGTATTGTTTTCATTTTTAAACTGCCTAAACTTTTCTCAAATGGGTAGTCATCTTTCGCTTCATATATGTTTTGTTTAATTTCTGGTCATGTAAAGAGAACCGAATTTCAATTGTTTCATATGGCGACCAGCTTTTAAAAGATCTGACTATCGCTTTAGCCTGGTGTATTTCATTATTCCTCTTCTGCTTACAAGGAAGCTGATAATGCTAATGTTTATCTTGATTAGATGATGTAAATTAAAGAGTGTTTTGTAAGAAAAGTTTGTTTGCAAACAGATAGAGAGAGTCATGTAAATGGAACACATCGGATTTTTTGGAACAATTTCACACTGAAAACTTAAAAGAAATTTGCTAGCCTAATACATTATCTGACTCTATAATTCTAAGTGTGATTTCTGCAGTAACATTTCGTTTAAAACTAAGTATACTAGTTGTTTTCTCAGATGTTTGCTAGTCCCATGTTGTTTTTCACTCATCGTCCATAGGAGCTGAAATGTACGAAGAATAGAATTTAAACAACTTTAATTTAATGTATTACAATTACATGACTTTCTCAAGTCCATCTTAATAGATTCTACAAGCTATTTTTACAGAAACCTTTTGTTCTACCTCCTTCATGTTAATCAGTATAAATAGTTGCACAAATACATTAATTATACTTTTAGTTGAAGGTACGAGTGGATAGAGAAAATAGAATCGATCGTCAGACGTTTAAAAATGTGTCGCTGTATACTGCCGTTATGTTTCCAGAATATCATGAAAATGAACTTAAAAAAATCTAAGGTGTTGTATTCACATGACTTTTTCCACATCTATGTAAAAATTATTGTAAAAAGTATATTTTTCTATTTACGTCATGCTAATCGAGATAAACATTAGCAGAAATTGTCCTTATTACTTGCTTTCTTGTAAGGAAAAGGGAAATAAGGGTATATACTAGGGTAAAACGAGAGTCAATTATTACTTGCTTTCTTGTAAGGAAAAGGGAAATAAGGGTATATACTACGCTAAAACGAGAGTCAATTATTACTTGCTTTCTTGTAAGGAAAAGGGAAATAAGGGTATATACTAGGGTAAAACGAGAGTCAATTATTGTTTGCTTGCTTGTAAGGAAAAGGGAAATAAGGGTATATACTAGGGTAAAACGAGAGTCAATTATTACTTGCTTTCTTGTAAGGAAAAGGGAAATAAGGGTATATACTAGGGTAAAACGAGAGTCAATTATTACTTGCTTTCTTGTAAGGAAAAGGGAAATAAGGGTATATACTAGGGTAAAACGAGAGTCAATAATTACTTGCTTGCTTGTAAGGAAAAGGGAAATAAGGGTATATACTAGGGTAAAACGAGAGTTAATTATTGCTTGCTTGCTTGTAAGGAAAAGGGAAATAAGGGTATATACTAGGGTAAAACGAGAGTCAATTATTGCTTGCTTTCTTGTAAGGAAAAGGGAAATAAGGGTATATACTAGGGTAAAACGAGAGTCAATTATTGCTTGCTTGCTTATAAGGAAAAGGGAAATAAGGGTATATACTAGGGTAAAACGAGAGTCAATTATTGCTTGCTTGCTTGTAAGGAAAAGGGAAATAAGGGTATATACTAGGGTAAAACGAGAGTCAATTATTGCTTGCTTTCTTGTAAGGAAAAGGAAAATAAGGGTATATACTAGGGTAAAACGAGAGTCAATTATTGCTTGCTTGCTTGCTTGTAAGGAAAAGGGAAATAAGGGTATATACTAGGGTAAAACGAGAGTCAATTATTGCTTGCTTGCTTGTAAGGAAAAGGGAAATAAGGGTATATACTAGGGTAAAACGAGAGTCAATTATTGCTTGCTTGTAAGAAAAAGGGAAATAAGGGTATATACTAGGGTAAAACGAGAGTCAATTATTGCTTGCTTGCTTGTAAGAAAAAGGGAAATAAGGGTATATACTCGGGTAAAACGAGAGTCAATTATTACTTGCTTTCTTGTAAGGAAAAGGGAAATAAGGGTATATACTAGGGTAAAGCGAGAGTCAATAATTACTTGCTTGCTTGTAAGGAAAAGGGAAATAAGGGTGTATACTAGGGTAAAACGAGAGTCAATAATTACTTGCTTGCTTGTAAGGAAAAGGGAAATAAGGGTATATACTAGGGTAAAACGAGAGTTAATTATTGCTTGCTTGCTTGTAAGGAAAAGGGAAATAAGGGTATATACTAGGGTAAAACGAGAGTCAATTATTGCTGGCTTTCTTGTAAGGAAAAGGGAAATAAGGGTATATACTAGGGTAAAACGAGAGTCAATTATTGCTTGCTTGCTTGCTTGTAAGGAAAAGGGAAATAAGGGTATATACTAGGGTAAAACGAGAGTCAATTATTGCTTGCTTGCTTGTAAGGAAAAGGGAGATAAGGGTATATACTAGGGTAAAACGAGAGTCAATTATTGCTTGCTTTCTTGTAAGGAAAAGGGAAATAAGGGTATATACTAGGGTAAAACGAGAGTCAATTATTGCTTGCTTGCTTGCTTGCTTGTAAGGAAAAGGGAAATAAGGGTATATACTAGGGTAAAATGAGAGTCAATTATTGCTTGCTTGCTTGTAAGGAAAAGGGAAATAAGGGTATATACTAGGGTAAAACGAGAGTCAATTATTGCTTGCTTTCTTGTAAGGAAAAGGGAAATAAGGGTATATACTAGGGTAAAACGAGAGTCAATTATTGCTTGCTTGCTTGTAAGGAAAAGGGAAATAAGGGTATATACTAGGGTAAAACGAGAGTCAATTATTGCTTGCTTGCTTGTAAGGAAAAGGGAAATAAGGGTATATACTAGGGTAAAACGAGAGTCAATTATTACTTGCTTGCTTGTAAGGAAAAGGGAAATAAGGGTATATACTAGGGTAAAACGAGAGTCAATTGTTACTTGCTTTCTTGTAAGGAAAAGGGAAATAAGGGTATATACTAGGGTAAAACGAGAGTCAATTATTACTTGCTTTCTTGTAAGGAAAAGGGAAATAAGGGTATATACTAGGGTAAAACGAGAGTCAATTATTGCTTGCTGGCTTGTAAGGACAAGGGAAATAAGGGTATATACTAGGGTAAAACGAGAGTCAATTATTACTTGCTTTCTTGTAAGGAAAAGGGAAATAAGGGTATATACTAGGGTAAAACGAGAGTCAATTATTGCTTGCTGGCTTGTAAGGAAAAGGGAAATAAGGGTATATACTAGGGTAAAACGAGAGCTGTTGTCATGTGATTGAAATCACTTTCTTTGCATTGTCACGAGTTCACATATTCCCATAAGAGAAAAGTTAAAAATATTTTAAAACTGAAAACAATAACAAGGAATACCTAAAAAATGGTCAACTCAACAAAACATGTATATATAGGTATACACATATATATAAAATATAAATTGTGTGTTTTAACGAGATCTACTTTTTTGTAATGTAAGTTTTTGTCTTTCTCTTACGGTTTACCAGTTATGAAAAATTCAGCAACATTTATCCAAAATAAAGAGATCTTCAAGGGCTATTCCCAAAAAATTCAAGATGTACAATTTATTTTTCAGATAAGTATTTTTAATATATGGCATTTTAATCAAAATCGTTAGAGAAAATCAACATTTTAGAAATTTCCACGCAAAGGGTAGTTTGGGGTGGAAGGATTTTTCTCAAAATCTTCGTGTCGCGTCCTTTGTGCTTAAATACCAACTGTTTTACCGACTCTTCGGTTTTGAGTTATCGTGTTCACAGACCCAAAAGGATCTTTTTCTAAAAATGTCTCTTTTTTGGATACGTCGGACCCTAAAATGTGTATTACCTACCGGTGAAATCTCGGTATCGAATGTTTGGTGGAATGCAATACCTTCTCTACGCACTATGTACATAGTAAGTGTAGAGAAAGTAAAAAACTGATGAGTTGCATTAACATGACTCTCTACTCACTCTCAAAAATGCAAATGTACTAGGCTAAAGTGGCTTGCTACATAATTCATTTGAATTCCATTATTTTGCATATCCAGATTGAAAAGAAAATCAATAATGACTTCCCTGTGAGAAATGTAGGATAATAATTTTTAAATTTAACTAATTAACAGGGAATATCTCGGAAACGTTTAACTCCACAAAAACAATGCAGATATTTGACATAAAGCATGTGCTTTAACGAGATCTACCTATATTTCTATGTAGTAGAATTTTGTCTACCTGTTACAATGTATCAGTTATGCAAAGGTCATTTAGAATGAAGAGAACTTCAATGGCTATTTCCCTCCAAAAAAAATCATCATATAGATTTCATTTGTTACGAAAATACGAGTATCATTAAAATATGGTATTTAAATAAAAGTCAATAGATACACTTTTATCGAATCAAAATTTTCGAAAAATGTAAACAGTGCTTTGGGGTGGGGGATTTTCATAAAATCTTCTGTCACATCATGAAAGATAATGATGTTAAATATCAATTTTGGTATTTAACTGACTTTTCGTTTTTCAGTTATACTTACTGTACACAAGATAGACAAACACACAAACGGACCTTTTTATAAAAATTGTTTTTTTTATTTTATTTACTTTTTATTTTTACCCATTTATTGATTTATTTTTGG
This sequence comes from Hymenopus coronatus, assembly GCA_030762935.1. Taxonomy (NCBI): domain Eukaryota; kingdom Metazoa; phylum Arthropoda; class Insecta; order Mantodea; family Hymenopodidae; genus Hymenopus; species Hymenopus coronatus. The sequence continues at coordinate 139,147,581 of CM060886.1, forward strand.
TTTAATTTTTTGAAAACCAGTAACAAGGAACATCTCATAAATTCTTAATTCCCCCCCCTCCAAAAAAAAAAAAAAAAATCTTCATGTTATACTCTTGGAAAATGCTGAACTCAAATATTATGACTTTTTGTTTTTACCTTCTCTACACCGGGATTTCACCGGAAAAATATGTTTTGAGACCCTCTGAATCCAAAAGAAAGAAAAGCAGTTTTAGAAATGTGTCCGTGCATGTGTTGTGGGCAGCATAGCTCAAAAACAAAAAGTCTCTTAAATATCAAACTTGGTATTTAAGTTCAGTATCTTCCAGAGATGCGACACAAGGGTTTTCAAGAAATTCACCTACCCCAACTACTGTTTACATGGAAAAATGTTCAAAAAATTTTATTTTCTCAAAAATGGCTCCAAAGATTTTGATTAAAATATTGTACATTAAGGATGTTTACCTCACGAATAAAATGTATAACTTGAGTTTTCTGGGAATAGCCCCTGAACGCATCTTTATTCTGGATGAATTTTGCAGAACTGGTAAGCTGTAAGAGATAGACAAAAACAGAAGAGCTCATTAAATCAGACACTTTATGTCATATATACATTTTTTTCGTGGAGTTGACTGCTTTTGAGATATTGCTTGTTATACTTTTCTCATATGGGAATTAGCCAACTGCTGTCCAACTTCAGTCAAATAACAACCAGCTTTTGACTATCACTTTAGCCTGTGATACTCCCTTATTTCCCTCTTACTTACAAGGAAGCAAGTAATTAAGACCATTTATGCTATTGTTTTCTTGATTAGTGAGAAATAGATAAAAGAATAAGCTTTTTAATAATAGTAATTTGTTGCAGAGATATAGAGAAAGTAATGTGAATGGAAAACATCAGTTTTTTGAGTTTAGTTGTTCACAGCACATATATACATGCAGATGGAAACATGGACTCACAGGCAGACCTCTTTCTAAAAATGTTTGCTTTTGGATTCAGAGGTATTCAAAACATGTATTTACAGTGTAATTTTGGAATCAAATGCTGGGTGGAATACAATACCTTCTCTACCTAGAATGCATGGTGGAGAAAGTAATAGCCTTTATTCCAAATTGCCATTGTCATCATATATAAAAATAGCTTCTTTTCTGACAAATAATTTCATCATATAAGTAGCTAGTATAACAAATAAAATGACAAATCAATCTCAAAAGCAAAACAAATACTTGGTGTCTGGATCAGCGAACATTTAAAATGGAATAAAGATACTGAGCACCTAGCAAAAACACTTAGTAGCATATGCCACACTTTTAGATTATTAAAAACCTCTGTAAGTATAAACATGCTTAGAAATGTACAAGGGTCGGCTGATAAGTCCCAGGCTCTCAATGAAAACAGCATTTTAAAAAAATGTTTGCTTTATTTCTCAACATTATGTCCAGAAAGGCTAATACATTTGTCATATCGGTGTTCTAATCTAATTAAATCATCTCTGTAGTGCGATTTATCAAGGTCTTCAAAATGGCTGTTTACCGCACCAATGACCTCCTCATTGCTGTGAAATCTTTGTCCTCCAGGAATCTTTTTGAGGTTTGGGAACAGGTGGTAATCACTGGGTGCTAGATGTGGTGAATAGGATGGATGTTCAAGCAATTCCAACCTTAATTCACACATTTTTTCCATTGCAATGACTGAATGATGGGCTGGAGCATTGTCATGATGAAACAAGATTCTTTTTTTTTGTCAAATGATGTCTTTTTCTTTTCACCTCATCACTGAAACGTTGCAGTAAGCTTGCGTAGTAGTCACCAGTGATACTTTTACCCTTTTCCAAGTAATCAATAAAGATAAGTCCCTTTGCATCCCAGAAAACACTTGCCATAATCTTGCCAGCTGACAAAATTGACTTTGCCTTTTTTGGAGTTGGTTCATCTGGCGCAATCCACTGTTTTGACTGTGATTTACTTTCTGGAGTGTAGTGATGTATCCAAGTTTCATCCATGGTAATAAGCCATCTGAAAAATTCACTGGGAGTTTTACGGTAGAGTTCCACATTCTTAACAGAAAGGGTTTTTCTTTGCAACTTTTGATCTGAAAATAATAAGAGTAATCACTGGAGCAACGAACTAGCCTCCTGTGAGCTATATTTAATAAACTGCGAATCGTGGCATTACTAGATGTGTATGCAAATTGCTGCAGCAGTGAAAAGGAACTCTTCATTGCCAATGATAATTACAGAACAGTCTGAGCTGCATGGCAGTTACATTTTTCAATAAATTACCAAACAATATTAAGAAACAGACAAAACTGAAAGCATTTAAAAAGAAGTAATGTCATACCTGATAGATCACCAGTTCTATAAAACCGGTGTGTTTATGATGATTTAAGTACTTTTATCTTGCATTAATTGTTTTTTCACACAAGCTGTGTGTGGGACAGGAGTTGGATAGGTAGAGTCAGACTGAAAAATTTAATGCCATAGCCAGGATTTGAACCACGGATCTCCCAATCTCTAGTCGGTTACTCTGCCACTGAGCTACATATTGATCATGATAGTTGGCTATGCTATGAATCCTGGGACTTAAGTACTTGCAACATTGTAAGTCACCTCACAATAATTTGAGAACACCTTGTGGTTTACTGGGAAACATGTGGGTCAGTTGAGAAATTCAATGCTATGCTGGCATGTTGCCATGGTAGCTCCGTGGAAGAACAACCGGCTAGAGATCGGGAGATTCGTGGTTCAAATCCCAGCTATGGCATTGAATTTTTCAGTCCGACCTTGCCTATACTTTTATTTTATTTAATTTTTATTTACACTTTTATCTTTTTAGTTTTATTTAATTTTTATTTAATTTTAGTTTATACTTTAGTTTTAAGATCAATGATGCATCACCTATTTATGCTTGGAAATGTAAACATCTGTGATGAATAAATAGAGTGGATCGGGGGAAGATGATTATTATTTTATAGTTACACACACCACTAACGCTACGTGCTTGTTTTTGTGATCACTGAGGAAGTCACATTTCTGGCGAATGGAAATTCTGGCCATTTGCAATTGTTGTGTGAGCTAGAAAAGAAGAAAAGCCACCATTTTTCAGCTGGAAAATAGTTACAAAGGTATGTTAAAACTATTGAATTTTAAGTGACTGTCAAAAGCATTTTATGCAGTGTATACTTAGGGTTTTAAAGCTTGTATTGTGGGCATTCACAAACTCTTGTGTTTCCATCTTGGTTTGGTATCTTATCCCAACACTTGGGGAAGACGCCAGTTTATTTTCGGGGCAAGATGCCAACTTTTTATAAAAGTTTTATGTTTTCATTTTATTGCAGAAAATGTCCAGACATTATAAAAGAACCTTCAATAGAGGTCAATGGAATAAAGAAAGCCTTGAGATAAGCTATGGAGCATGTCAAAACAAGTGGCATGAATAAAACTGCCTCCAAGTGTCTCAAAACTATCAAATTCCATATTGCGCACTAAAACGTCATATAGAAAATAGCGACAGAAAAATTGGATTGGGATCTCAGAATAAGAATTTTATCATAAGTAATATAATGAGAGCTCCAACTTTTATCGATAAATTGGCAAGAAACATATTGCAAGTGAATCTATCTAGAGAAAAGTTGTAGACTGAATAATAATCCTAAAATTGTTTTGATGTATTTTTGCACCAAAATCACAGCAACTTGATGTCCAAATCATAAATCATGGCCTCGTTGCTTACAGAATTCGTTGAACTGATTCCACACACTCTCTGTTGTTTTTTGTATTCTGTGGCTTTGAGTTTTTAATATTTGTGTTTCAGCGATAGAACTTTCTCCAAAAGGTTTTGGAACTCGCGCCATTATGTTCGGGAATATCACTGCACACTGATACTATTATTATGAGACAAACATTAGTTCACAGAGAAAACAAATGCACGTGGGTGCGATAAATTTAGAAAAACAATTGCATGTGGGTGTGATAGAAAAGACTATTAAAATGCAGAGATAATGAGTTCTAATTGGTTGGAATGTTATCTGCCAATGTACTGGATTGACCACTTCACGTGTGATGAACGAAATAGTCACATAATTATTATACAGTCATAGTTGAATGAAATCCAGAAATACAATTTGTACTGATACTGCAGAGTGAAACAATAGTCACTAAAGATGCAGATTACTAACTTAATAAAGTTAATTATTATCAAATATTTTGTTTTAGGTACTTTGGAACCTCAGAACGAAGGAGAACTGTTAAATACATTAAAGATCTTCAGGCTTCGGGGTTTCCAGCTACAGGGGAATCCTTACGAAAGATTGTCTTTGCTTTTACTGACTGAAATGACATCCCGCATTGATTCAATAAAGAACCTGGAATGGCTGGCTGGGATTGGGTGCAATCATTTATGAAACAGTTTTCCACCTTGGTGCCGAAGAAACCTCAAGGAGTTTCCATTGAGCGAACAATAGTTAGAATTGACATTGAAACCTATTTTCAGTTGCTTTTTCGTGTCCTGACAGAAAATAATCTAATAGATAAACCTGGGTATTTGTCATAGGAAAATCCAAGAATTTGAGGTGTTTTAAGGGTGTGAAAACAAAATCTACAGAATATGAATTCAATAGGAAGTCTTGAATGACTATGATTTTAATGGAACAGTAATTAAAGAAACCGAACATTAAAATGAAAAAGAAACAGAAGAAGATCCTTCCTTTTATGGATCGATGTACAGCACATCCACCTCAAATAATTTTGGAAAATGTTCGAGTGGAATTTTTCCCTCCTAACTGTACCAGTCGTCTACAGTCCTTGATTTGGACATCATTACAAGTTTCAAAGTTCATTATAGAAAAATGCTGGTTCAACATTTAATAACACTAACTGATGCAGAAAATGAAAATCTTGCCATTAGCTTACAAGCCATGGAATTTATTTCGGCAGCAGGTGTCTTCCTCCACAATCAACAGTGTCCTACAGAAATAGGCTGTTCCTGATAATGGTGATGAGCTAGCTCTACCAAAGGGTGCAAATCTTGATTCCTTTGTGCATTTATAGCATCTAGCTGTGTGTGGGGAACTGCAGGATGAGGAAATTGTTGCTGATGTGTGCCAAAAACTGGTGGTGATCAAGAAAGTGGACCAGCTTCAAGCGACACTCAAAGTAATGTGGATGATGACTCAAATATTGAAATACCCATTAGATTATTTATTGATAGAACATACATTTCAAAGCTCACCGTTTAATCACTGGAGTTAAAAATGATAATGGTTGGCATTTATGGGCATTCAACTACTATTTCATTAGTGTCTACTGCAGTTAAACATTATAAGTGTAACATTAAGAAATAATAAACAAACAACAAAGGTTTTTCAACCTTAACTTAGCCATAGCCTATGTAAAAGTACAATAACGAGAACGTTTCTGCTGTTATTGATATTCTTTAGCCGCATTTTTTATTCTTCGTGAGTTTTCTTGGACGTTATTTCTGTACTTCAGTAATATAAATTATTCCTCATGTATGTTCGGTAATTGGGTAATTGAAAGAGAACTAAGTGGTTCATTTCATTGCTGCTTCTATTTCATATTTCAAAGAGCGTTATTTTACTTGAGCACTTTAAATTATTCTATGTATCGTTATGTATGTGAGAAGATATATAACCCAACTCTCTGTCATTTTTTGTCAATTCTGTGAATGACAGTGTTAAACTGCTAACGTGTGAAGTTAATCAAAATGGTAACAAATGCTGCACCTTTACTCAAATCAAAATATAAAGGACAGAATAGAAATCTATTAAATTTAAATCGCAAATTAATGCTGCTAGCAGGCATTATTCCTATAGAAAATGTGACAGAAAGTCAACGAAAAAAGATATTGTTTGTGTTTTACCTCATTGTGTGCTATGTATCTTATGCACCCCTATTTATTGGACAGATATTAGCCATGCACCACTTCTGGGGTAATATGGATGTAATAACATACACTGCTATACCACTCCTGGGTATCATGTTGACGTTAACAGAAGGGCTACATGCAAGAGTGTGTTCAAGCTCTTTATTCAAACTGCTGGATTTCTTGGAGCAAAATTTAAACTCCAGAATGGAAGAAATGGATTTGAATGAGAAGCACATCCAGATGATAGAAAAAGCAAAAGTTAAGACGAGACGTCTCACTATTGTAATGATTGTAATTATTGATGTTACAATAGCTTGCTGGATTATCTTTCCATTTGCCAGAAAATACCTAAGAGAGCATTACAGTGAAGCAGTGAATATGACAACTGTGCAGTATGAAGATAGATGGCTGGACTTCTGCTGTATCATCTGGGCACCTTTTGACCTCACTGTGACTCCTTATTATGAAATAACCTATGTGGGTCAAATTGTTGTGTTCTTAACTACAGCTGCATGCTGGCAGAGTGTTGAAACTATAATAATGACTCTGATTATTTATACTTCTGCACATTTAAAGGTTTTGGAGACATTTCTATCAGAGATGAAGACATCACTCTCCACAGAAAGTGTCAATGAAATGCCTGCAATTGAATCTAACAATAGACATTTGGCAAATAATGCTGGTCCACTTACCACCCATCATCCAGTAAAGCAACCAGATACTGCTGAACCTAACCAAGAATGTGTGTCCATGGACAGATTGGAAAATAATGAATTTAAGGATGAGAAGCAAAAGCTTAAAGATTTTATTGTCAACTATGTTAAATATCATGAAGCAGTAAATAAGTAAGTACTTTTCTATTATGTAATTCATGTATGATGTTTGTTATGCCAATATTGGTTTTCACTCTTGAAAAAAAAATTAAGCAGGATATTTTTGTAAAATATTCTAACATGTAGACACCTCTGCATCAGTTAACCCCACATTGTATGGTGTTGCAATTTGGCAACAAAGACTTAATGAAAGGTTTTAGTATTTTTAGTGAGCTTCTTTTCTAATTTTGTATTACACTAATTTTCAACAATAAAATTAGGCTATTTATAACTGTTTTACATTATAAAAATGTTAATATTTTTTACAATAAAACTAGTTTTCTTAAAATAGTAAAGTGAAAAATCCATGTAGCTACAGTCAAATTTAACCTCCTCAGCATCCCAGCCATTATAACAGTTATTTTACTTGAGGCCTCCCCATTTAAAGGTTTTGGAGACATTTCTATCAGCGATGAAGACATCATTGTTCACAGAGTCAATGTAGTGTCTGCAATTAAATCTAACAACAGACATTTAGCAAATAATGCTGTTCCATTTGCCACCCATCATCCAGAAAAACAACCAGATATTGTAGTACCTAACCAAGAATGTGTGGTCATGGACAGATTGGAAAATAATGGATTTAAGAATGAGCTCAAGTATTTCACTGTCAACTTTGTTAATTATCATGAAGCAATAAATGAGGAACTACTTTTACATTACATAATTCATGTATCATGTTTATTATGCCACTATTGGTTTTTACTCTCAAAATACAAACTAAGCAGAATATTTTTGTAAAATATTCTATCATGTATACACCTCTGCATCACTTAAGGGAAGTCAAAATGGAATTTTCATAATTTTTTTCCATTTTCATGTTTTAATTACATAGGAATATTTCAAATCTGCTATTCAGTTTGCTATAAGTTTCACAGAGGTACACTAAATGTAAATGGTTTAAAAATATTGTTGAAAATAATCCTTTGTAGTAGTTTTTTTTTTTATAATAATCTGGTGCACTTGCTTGGTAAAACCTCAATAGGTGTGTAAATATTAGTGCTAGAGAAGAGATCATTTTTTTTTTATTATTTTGATCGGAAAGTTGAGTTGGATAGACAAGATAGGTATATTAATGTGATGTGCACCACAGGAGAGTATGATCTGAAATAATTCATGAACAAATCTAAAATTAGAATCAATTATTATTTAATGTCCTTTACGTTCTAACACTTTTGCAAAGTTCCTTTTTAGAACCCTGTGGGATTGTGTTTCAGTCTGAAGTTACAGATTTGAACAACTAAATTAATAAAAAATTTTTAATTTAGGACAAATTATAATATTGAATATGATATTTTAGCACTTACTTCTAATGCTAATGAACATAGGTATACAAAATAATTGTAAAATGAAATTAGCGTATTCATTACTTTGTCTGATGAGAAGGGAAACTAAATATCGAAGGAACTGCATGTTTAGCATCATTTTGCCTTTATTATCAAAGAAACAATTTGTTGCAAAATGCATTGAGTATAGTCTATGGCATTTTCATGGCACAAATTTGTCACATCTCAGAGCAGTTAACCACTTACTCAGTAATTCTGGTTTATGTATTGGAAACCTAAAATAAATTATCATTCGCTTAGTGACCAAAGAAACTCCCGAGAATAGATTGGAATGAATTTGGAACACAAATCACAAATGTTACAATTTATTCTTACCTATGGAATCATTTTTCTGGCAGTTGGTACAGCTATGCAGCATAGGAGTGCACTATGTTCACTATTAAACCCTAATTAACCATTAAAACATCTTGCTTTTAAAGCTTTAAAGTATTGAACATACAGCAAAAAGCACTTTCTTGCCCTCCAGAGGCAACTGCATCAGAGGTTTCAATTAGCAACAGCAACACTAGTGCCAGCAATGTGTTTAGATATTATAATTCCAAGGTTTTTGGATTGTGTACAGGAATCCATTTTTTGACAATTAGTATCACTATAAAATAGTGATATATGAATTGATCATTAGTTAAAATATTTTATTTTTTAATCACAGATTAAGGTACAGTAATTGGAGTTAAATTAGATTTTACTCTCATTGTTTACATTTTTAGGAAGAAAGGGTTCTAGTCCGCAAAAACCTTTCCTTAACTACGCCTTGGATCTGTCTTATGGGTTTTACTATGATGTGTAGGTTGTATTTCTAAAGTCTTCTGTATAATTAATTTAAACTGCACATTTTCCATTTAGCCAATTTACCCCACATCGCAAGCCAACCTGCCTCCTAGGGGGGGGGGGGTATAAATGTAACAATACAAAAACTAATGTATTCCATTCACATGAATTTCTCTACCTATTGTGCAAAGAACTTTTCTTACAAAAGCTTATTCCTCTATTTATTTTGTGCTATTCAGGAAAAATATTAGCAGAAATGGCCTTATTACTTATTTCATTATAAGCAGAAGGGAAATACAGGAATGCTAAAGCAATAATCAGATATTTTTAATGCTGGTTGCTATGAGACTGAAATTTGGTTCTCTTTCATGGTCAGAGTAAAATAAAAGAAAAAAGAATGACATATTCCTGTTTGAGAAAGGCATATATTTTGAAAATGCAAACCAATAATAAGGAATATCTCACTGAAGGTTAACTCTACAAAAAGTTATATGACATAAATCGTTTGTTTTTAACTAGAGTTAAATTTTTTGCTCTGCAACTTTTGTCTCTCTCTTAAGGTTTACCAGTTATACAAAATACAACCTAAATGAAGAGTTCTTTAGAGGCTATTCACAGAAAATTCAAGATAAACATTTTATTTGCCAGGTAAATATTTTTAATATGCAGTACTTAATCAAAATTGTTAGAGCCATTTTTAAGAAAATCAAATTTTTCTATGTAAAGCTAGTTTGGTGTGGTAAGATTTCCTTGAAAACTTTCTTGTAGCATCTTCATTAACATTTACAGTGCAATTTTGGTACTGAATTTTTGGATGAAATACAATACCTTCTACACCTATGTGTACTCAGTGGAGAGTAAAAACAGAAAAACCAAACAAAAAGCAAATTTTAAACCTTAAGCTATTCTTAACCAGTGTACAGGAGCTATTATGGAAACATTTCTCCTGTTGCCGATATTCTTATGTTACATTTCGTACTCCTTGTTCGATTTCTTGGAAATTACTTCTGTACTTTAGCAATATAAATTATTCCTCATGTATGACTGCAAATTGGGCAATTCAAAGAGATTACTGAGTGGTTCGTTTGAATGCTACTTCTGTTTCATTTCAGAGAGCATTTTAAATTATTCTATGTATGCGTGACAGTATCACAGAGGTGGCTTTTGGAGAGATAGTTTAGTAGTTCAGTCACAAATCAATATGAGCAACTATTGCACATCTCTGTTTCTTTGCTTTTTATAAGCCAACTTTAGATGGTTCAGCAATGGTGCATATATTCTGTGAATGACAACTTTTAAGTGCTAACCTGTCAAGGGATAACCAAAATGGTAATGAATGCTGCACCTTTGCTCAAATCAGAATATAAAGGACAGGATAGAAATTTGCTAAGTTTTAATCATAAAGCAATGCTGTTAACAGGTATTCTCCCTCCAGAAGGCCAAATAAAAAAGATATTGTTTATAATTTACCTCATAGTGTGCTATGGATTCTATACACCTGTGTTTATTGGACAGATATTATCGGTTTACTACTTTTGGGGTAATATGGATATTATAACATACACTGTTCAAGGACTTCTGGGCGCTGCACTGACACAATTAGAAGGGATATATGCAAGACTGCATTCAAGTTCTATACTCAAACTGCAAGAATTCCTAGAGTGTAATGTAAACTCCAGAATGGAAGAAATGGGTTTGAATGAGAATCACATCCAGATCTTGGAGAAAGCAAAAGTAAAATCAAGACGTCTGAGTATTATAATAATTGCAATGGTTGATGTTATGGCAGCTTGCTGGGTTATCTTTCCATTTACCAGAAAATATCTTAGAAAGCATAGCAGTGAAGCACTGAATGTAACAACTGTGCAGTATGAAGATAGATGGCTGGACTTTTGCTTTATCATCTGGGCACCTTTTGACCTTACTGTGCCTCCTTATTATGAAATAACCTATGTGTGTCAAATTATTGTGTTTATAACTGCAGCTGCTTGTTGGAAGAGTGTTGAAACAACAATAGTGACACTGATTATTTATACATCTGCACATTTGAAGGTTTTGAAGATGTTTCTATCAGAGATGAAGACATCATTGTCCACAAACAGTGTCAATGGAGAGTCTTTAGTAAAGTCTGACAATAAACACTTAGAAAATAATGCTGGTCCACTTACCACCCATCATCCAGTAAAGCAACCAGATACTGCTGAACCTAACCACGAAGGTCTCTCCATGGACAGATTGGAAAATAATGAATCTAAGAATGAGAAAGATTTCATTATCAACTTTGTTAATTATCATGAAGCAGTAAATGAGTAAGTATTTTTATATTATATAATTAATTTTTATGTATTTTATACAATTATTGATTTTCACTCTTAAAGAATAAGTTAAACACATATGCATCACGTAGTTCAAATTCAATGGCTGAGTGGTTAGACCATTTACCTCCCATCTAGGTGCTCCAGGTTCAATCCCAAGTGCCCACATGTAGGGATTTGTGGTAGACGAAGCAGCATCTGGGCAGGTTTTTTTCAGGTCCTCTGGTTTTCCCCCACCACCTCATTCCACCAATCATCACCATTTTGCTTGCATTTCATATCATCCACTCCATCACGTTTATGCCTGGCTACAGGTCAATCAGTCATTCCAGGTTCTCCATTTTGTGGTTTTGTGCCATTTGCTCCCTGACAGGCTTCTGACCCCTAGGCATCTTGAGACGTTGATATGAAAACCCTTGGCTTCCATATATTAAGTGTTTATTTTTTGTTAATGGAAGGAAATCGATGCCATATTAATTTATTGATTATGTGGTAAGGGAAAAATTAACTACAGAAAGTAATTAGCTTGTAAGTGTACTGTGAATATTGAATTTAATGTGTATTTGAAGTATAATTTAATCTATGATCAGAACAAATTATTTAAAGAAATTCAACAATGATAATTGCATTACTACGTGCAGGGATGTATTTATGGCAGGGCAAACTGGGCAACTGCCCAGGGTGGCACATTTAAGGGGGCGGCAAAATTACTGGAAAGCTGCACAGAAAAGAATGAAAATGCGTCGCACTCTCTTACACAGCTGTGCAAGATTTTAGAAGGTAACTGTCTAGAGAGTGCTTACCCAAACTTAAACATAGCTCTACAAATATACTTGAGCACTTCTGCTTCCAACTGCTCAACTGAGAGATCATTTTCTGCTCTAAGACGCATAAATAATTATTTAGGAACATCACAAGTGAAGGATCGCCTTAGTTATCTTGGTGTTCTTGCAATCGAATCTGACTTAACAGTGAAAATGGACTTTGACGACCTCATAAACTTGTTAGCAAATGACAGGGCAAGGAGGAAGCCTCTTGTTATTTAAATAGTATGTTTTGGGGTGATGCCTCTTTTTATTAACATGTTTCTACTTAAATTTTAATAAACTCACTTATGGTGTTTGCCACTTGTACTTAAGTATCCAAACTAGTGAAACCATTCTCTATGTTGTGAAAATTTAAGTAATATATGTATTGCAAGTTGGGGGGGGCAGCAATTTTTTTTTTTTTTTTTTTTTTGCCCAGGGTTGTCAGAGGTCCTAAATTCAGGTTTGGCTATGTGCATGAAAAAGGAAGTTGTTATTTCTAGTATACCCAAGCATTGTATACCCATATTTAAATATTCACTAAGTGCAAATAGCTTAGCTTACCAAAATTAATTTATTTATAAATAAAAGTAAGTCTGTATTATATACTTCCTTAAAGAACGTTAATAAGGAGAAACATGTAGAATAAGCTTTGAGCCTATATAAGAGCTGAATAGAGCTTTGTCATTCCTTATTGGTCAGTCTTCATGTGATCATCATTGCTCAACACAAGGGTAGCATCATATGCATTTGGCAGAAATGCTACTGTTACCACGCTAGTGGAATGCAATCTTAGTTTATCTGTGCCATCCTACAGTGTTAATAATTATTGTATCCAGTGATATTGAAGAATATATAAGAACATCTTACCAGTGTATCATTTGCAAATATTTTATTACCTGTAATGCATTATCTCCCTCGTGGCCAGGATCCTGAGATGTAATAATAGCTATTACAGCGAGTAATACTACAAAGAATCTCAATTGGCTCGCAAATTCGTGGATGCTTGTAGAGAGAGTGTCAGTCCTACACATATGGGGAGGATAAACCAACTATGAACAAATTCAAATTTAAAATGTGACAATGGGACAATATTTAACCAGTTTGTTATGTTATACTATATTTATTATTTTATTTTAACATTAATAAGGAGAACATATTTTATTGTTGCTTTGGACTATATGTTGTGGCATTATTCTATTTTCCCCTTAGACTATTTTGTTACATACTTATTCAGGTAATTCTCATTTTCCTGCAGGTGGATGAAATGTTTTGTGGATTATCCGCAGCAATTTTTTGATTTTTAAAAATTTAATTACTAGTATATAATGTTTGTATTCTAAAGCAATTTCTATGTATTTTGATGTGTTTTAGTGATCTAGGATATATCGTGGATTGTATAGTAGTAGATCTTTTGACAGCACTTTATTGTTTTCTGACCTTCAGACAAACCTTGGTCAAATTATGTGGGGGATCAGAAATGGTAAGCTCAGCTTATTTCCTCACCCTTCTGCCAAAACATACACATTAAGGAACTTGAAGAATTGTTGAGGTCATATGGTTGATGCTGACAAGAAATTTTGATTCGTGCAAGGGGTGAGAAGAATAGTTTGCATGGACACGATCATAATGAGGAATTACTTGCTGTCTGACAGATTATTGTTTCATAAATTAAGGAGGTAGTGTCATGGCCAAGTGGTTAGACTGCTCGCCTCCCAAGCACTCGCATGTGGAAATGTGCTGGACAAAGCAGTGTCTGGGCGGGTTTTCTCCAGGTCCTCGGGTTTTCCCCACCACTCATTCCACCAATTGCTCCATCACTACCTTTCCTATCATCCATTTCATATCACCCACTTCCTCATGCTCATACCAGGCTGTAGGCCGACCACTCATTCTAAGTTCTTCATTCTGTGGTTATGTGCCGTTGGCTCCCCGACAGCCTTCAGGCATCTGCCTGAAGCCCTAGGGGGGTGTCAGTTCTACATAAGGGGAGGATAAGCTGACTATGAAGAAAAAAAAAAAAACAACAACAAGAGTGATAAAAATATTGCCTCTTTAAAACAAAAGTTGATTAAACATTTCTTCAATAGGATTTGAAAGATCTCACAGGCATGTTTATGCATAAATAAAGCAGAATATTTAGTATAATTTTTGTGTGGTGTAAATGACTTATTTTTGTTAAGTAAGTTTACAATAATGTTAAAAACATTTGATGTGTGAAATAGATCCAGCAACGAAGATGTTCTCTATAAAATGGTAATTTTTACATTGTAACTATCTCCATATGCATATGTAACTCCCATTAGTACACGACATACAGAAGGGGTTTCAACCTGGGGCAGGGGTGCGCAGAATGATTTGGATTTACTAAAATATTTGTTCATAACCTCAATTTAAATTTACATTCCTTTCAAATCTTAAGAAGAATTATAGTTTAATTTTGTTGAGATGGAGTGGACTGACCACTCAAAGTTTTCACTCACCATGCAATAAATGCAGGTACCTATATGTTTTCCTAGGCTTCGCCTACATTATCAACTACTGTCAACTGACTCGAGTATCTGGTAATGGCTTAGTTGGTATATCACCTGACAGTGAATCGGAGCCATTTTGAACAAAAGCTTATATCATTTGGAATCTCAAAGTTCATGACATGTCCTTTGTTTTTGTTAATGAGGAGATCTTCTCACAAAACTCCAAATCCTTAAAATGTTTTGTAGTCTTTAACCCTACATTGCATGAAATTATTTTGTTACATATGCTGCCTTTGCTGTAATTTGCAAACCAGATTTTATATTCCTTTCACCGGTACCACAACTGAAGTGACTTGAATAGCTGTGATCATTAGTGTGATATGAAGTGGACTGGCCATGCATTCAAAGGCAAACATCGTGAATCTAAGTCCCAGGGGTTCCAGTCAAATGTGACTGTGGTAAAGGATGGGGAGGGCCCAAGTAGAATAACCAGTGTGATAGTATGCTTGGTTGCTGATGGGGTTACATTTGACTGCAGTTGCATGCATTTTGCACTTTAGTACTAAAAAAAACTACAATTATATTGACAAACTATTAACATTTTTATAATATGAAAAAGCTATAAATTGCCTAATTTTATTGCTGAAGGTTAGTGTAATGCAAAATTAGAAAAGAAGCCCACTGAAAAACTAAAACCTTTGATTAAACATCTCAGTTGCCAAATGGCAACACCAGGCAATGTAGGGTTAAGAGTTTGATGTCTTCACTGATGTATGGTTGGTTTCCAAAAATGGTTGTCCTTCTGCTTGTATCCAATGTTCCTAAAGTGTTCTTTTTGTCTAATCTTTAAATTTCTCTTAGTATTCTATGTAGATCTTGTCACAATCCAAACATTTGAGCTGATATTTGTTTGTCCAGATTTAATTAAGTTTTTTTTATAGGAAATCTATTCTGAGGAGCCAAGATGATATTATTGTTTTGAAAATCTATTGGAATTGATGCATAGCAGTAAGGTGAAAGGTAAACTTCTTGTGTTGCATATCCTGTTTCGCATTTTTGAGTGTTGTGATTTTTGTTTTTCAAATTTTCTTGTTAACCATTTCCCTGTTGAAGCCATTACATTCTACTATCCTGATGATTTTTGTATATTCTTGAATGCATTCTATATTATTCAAAGGTAAATTAACTATCCTATGGGTGTAAGACAGTTGAATATAGCATGCTTGTGTTGTCTGGGATTAAAACTATTGGATGAGTTTTCTGAAGATTCCAAATTCAATTCTATTGTTATTTCTCTTAACTTCAGGTTTAGGAAGGGTAACGTGTTTATCAAGTTTGATATTTAAACAACTTTTCATTTTTGAGCTATGCTGCCCATGGACACACTCATTGACATGTTTCTAAAATTGCTTTTTTTTTTAGTCTCAAATCAATGTATTTCCAGTGAAATCTGGTATCAATTTTTGGGTGCTTTACAATACCTTCTCAATACACTATCTACATAGTACATGTAGAAAAAGTAAAAATAAAACAAAAAGGAAATGAGTAAATGAGATATTAGGGAAACATTTCTCTGTTATTGATATTCTTGTGTTACCATCTTTTTCCCTTGTCAGGTTTCTAGGAAATTATTTCTGTTCTTTAGCAATAAATTATTCCTCATGAAAGTTTGTAAGTTGGACAATTCAAAGAGATTACTAAATGGTTCATTAATCTATTACTACTTCTATTTCAAATTTCAGAGTGCATTACTATGCACTTTGCATGCTGAAGTGGCTTTTAGAGAGAATACTTAATAGTTCAATCAGAAGGAATATTTTAAATGAATATGAGTACCAATTGCACTTCTATACTCTTTGATTTTTGTAAGCCAACTCTTGATCATTCAGTAATGGTGCACATATTCTGTGAATGACAACTTTGAAGTGCTATCAAGGGATTATCAGAATGGTAATGAATACAGCACCTTTGCTCAAATCAGAATATAAAGGACAGGATAGAAATTTGTTAAGTTTTAATCGTAAAGCAATGCTGTTAACAGGTATTCTTCCTCCAGAAGGTCAAATAAAAAAGATATTGTTTATAATTTACCTCATAGTGTGCTATGGACTCTATTCATGCATATTTATTGGGCAGATGTTATCTGTCTATCACTTTTGGGGTAATATGGATGTAACAACATACGCTGTTGAAGGATTCCTGGGTGCAGCAATGATACAATTAGAGGGAATATATGCAAGACTGTATTCAAGTTCTATACTCAAACTGCAAGCATTCCTAGAGTGTAATGTAAACTCCAGAATGGAAGACATGGATTTGAATGAGAATCACATCCAGATCTTGGAGAAAGCAAAAGTAAAAACGAGACGTCTGAGTATTATAATGATTGCAATTGTTGATGTTATGGCAGC
Source organism: Hymenopus coronatus (assembly GCA_030762935.1). Lineage (NCBI taxonomy): Eukaryota > Metazoa > Arthropoda > Insecta > Mantodea > Hymenopodidae > Hymenopus > Hymenopus coronatus. The sequence goes on from CM060886.1 coordinate 139,164,437, forward strand.
TTGCTGGGTTATCTTTCCATTTATCAGAAAATTAAGAAAGCATAACAGTGAAGCAGTGAATGTGACAATTGTGGAATATGAAGATAGATGGCTTGACTTCTGCTATATCATTTGGGCGCCTTTTGATCTTACTGTGTCTCCTTATTATGGAATAACCTATGTGTGTCACACCATTGTGTTTATAACTACAGCTGCAGTTTGGAAGAGTGTCGAAACAACAATTGTCACACTGATTATTTACACATCTGCACATTTGAAGATTTTGGAGACATTTCTATCAGAGATTAAGACATCATTATCCACTGACCATGTGGGTGGAGAGTCTTTAGTAAAGTCTAACAATAAACTCTTAGCAAACAATGCTGGTCCATTTACCATCCATCAATCAGTAAAACAACCAGGTACTGCTGAACCTAACCAAGAATGTGTGTCCATAGAGAAACTGGAAAATAATGAACTTAAGAATGAGAAGCAACAGCTAAAGGATTTCATTGTAAGCTTTATTAATTATCATGAAGCAATAAAACAGTAAGTATTTTTATATTAATTAATTAATTAATTTCTATATATATTATAGTGTTTAATTTTCACTCTTAAAGAACAACTTAAGCACATATACACACATGTAGAATATAAAGACATATCTGTATCATCCAAGATGTATTTCTGAAGTTTCTAAATTCAAAGAATGAAACTTAATGTGTGTCTACATATTACAACTTATAACCAGTTTGTTATGCTATACTATATTTCTTATTTTATTTTAACATTACTAAGGAGAACATACTTTATTATTGCTGTTCTTTGGGTTATATGTTGTAATACAATTTAATCTCCCCTTGAACCATTGTTGGATTTAGGGCACTTGTCTAGGGTGGTAATTTTCAGGGGGGGAGGCATTTTCTCTATCTCTCTGTTCCCATTTTTTTTAACTGTAAAATTTATTTATATAAAATGTTGGCAAATATTTTATAAATTTTGATCTTGTACAGCTTGTGGAAGTCAAATATTGTTGTTTTAGCACATTATCATGGGATCACGGTGAGAGCAAAAGAAAAGACTGCAGCTGTGTAATTTTAATGCAAAACGTGTAGAAGGGACATGGAGGAAATTATTACACTTAACTGCTTATACTTGTATAAACAACAATGCCTTGTTGAAAATCAAATAGGATGTATGTTTATTGCTAATAATACAATCAATTACATTTTCGATATAGGCCTATATTATCATCAATAGCTTAGAAATAAATCACAGCCAGTCTTTCAGAAATCAGTTTTGTTTCAACAATGAATTTTTGAATATGTTTTGAACTGTTATCAACTATATTTTAGTATTTAATGGACCTAGATGGTAAACAGTTGTAAGCACAGAGGATATAAGAAATTATAAGTACTTGTTCTGTAAATCACAACTTCCAAATAAATGAACCTAAAACACGTAAAAAGTTAAATGGCTCATAATATAGAAAAAATGCTAAAATAAAGCAAGAAAAAAAAAGGGTGTTAATTGGAAGGTGTAAAAAGCTAGACAATTTCTTTGTACAATGTTGCTCAACATAAGTAAAAATCGAAGTGTTTCATTCACATGACTTTCTCTACATATCTGCAACAAATTACTGTTAAAAAGCTTATGCTTCTATTTGCTTCATGCTAATCGAGAAAAAATAAGCAAAAATAGTCTTATTACTTGCTTCCTTGTAAGTAGAAGCCAAATAAGGGATTACCATAGGTTAAAGTGATAGTCAAAAGCTGGTTGCTATGTGATTGAAATTCCTTTGTATGGATTGGCAAATTCCTGTATGAGAAAAGTAGTTTTTGTAAAGCTGAAACCAAAGATAAGAAATATCTAAAAAACGATGAACTCCATGAATAAAATGTATATATATATATATATATAAATTTTGTGTTTAAACAGGCTCTACATTTTTTGTGTTAAGTTTTTGTCCATCTCTTACGGTTTAGAAGTTATGCAAAATTCCATTAAATTCATCCAGAATAAAGTAGTCTTCAGAGGCTGTTCCTAGAAAATTCAAGATATAGATTTCATTTGCAATGTAAATATATTTAATATATGATATTTTAATCAAAATCATTACAGGCATTTTTGAGAAAATCAAAATTTACAAAAAAAGTTCTATGTAAAGGGTAGTTTGGGGTGGGGGGATTTTCTTGAAAATCTTTGTGTCGCATCCTTGGAAGATACCAAACTTAAATACCAAGTTTGGTTTTTAACGGTGTTATCATTTTTGAGCTATGCTGCTCAAAGACACACACACAAACACACAGATATTTTTCTAAAAATGCTTTTTTTTGGATTCACGGGGTCTCAAAACATATTTTCAGTGAAATCTGGTTATCAAATTTTTGGGTGCAATACAATACCTTCTCTCTACACTATGTACTTAGTATGTATAGAGAAAGTAAAAACCTGATGTGTTCTCTGCAACAAACTATTGTTAAAACGCTTATACTTCTATTTACTTCATGTTAAACAAGAAAAAATTAGCAGAAATAGTCTTATTACTTGTTTCCTTGTAAGTAGAAGCGAAATAAGGGAATACCGTAGATTAAATTGATAGCCATAAGCTGGTTGCTATGTGACTAAAGTTCCTTTGTATGGAAAGCAGTTGACAAATTCCTGTATGAGAAGTTGAAACCAATAACAGAGAATATCTGAAAAACGATCAACTCCAAGAAAAAAATGTATGTAATATAAATTGTGTGTTTTAATGTGCTCTACATTTTTTGTGTGATCAGTTTTTGTCAATCTCTTCCGGTTTAGCAATTATGCAAAATTCAAGAAAAAGAGGTGTACAGAGGCTATTCCCAGAAAATTCAAGATATATATTTTATTTGTCAGGTAAAATATCTTAAATATACAATATTTTAATCAAAATCGTTAGAGCCATTTTGAAAAAATCAAAGTTTTAGAAAAACGTTCCATGTAAAGGGTAGTAGGGAGTGGGGAGAGTTTCTTGAAAATCTTTGTGTCGCATCCCTGGAAGATACTAAACTTAAATACCAAATTTGGTATTTCACCAACTTTTCGTTTTTGAGTTATCATATTCACAGATGCACACATACACACTCACCCACACCCACCCCCATGCCCATGCCCACACCCGCCTATGTGCTATGTGATTTAGGTTCTTTTGATGGTGCGGAGAGGAGTTGACAAATTCCCGTACGAGAAAGGTCTAAGTATTTTATTGCTGAAAACAAAAACAAAGAATATTTCAAAAACAATCAACTCCACAGAAAAAAAAAAAATGTATGTAACATAAATTATGTGTTTTAATGACCTCTACATTTTCTAATAAGTAAGTTTTTGTCTTTCTCTTATGGTTTACCAGTTATGCAAACTTTGGTAAAATTAACCCAGAGTAAAGATGTCTTCAGAGGCTATTTCCTGAAAGTTCAAGATATACATTTTATTTGTCAGGTAAATATCCTTAATATACAATATTTTAATCAAAATTGTTATTGCTATTTTTGAGAAAATCAAAATTTTTCCATCTAAAGGGCAGTTGGGGTTGGGGGGATTTTCTTCAAAACCTTCGTGTCACATCCTTGGAAGATATTAAACTTAAATACAAAATGTTGTATTTAACAGACTTTTCGTTTTTGAGCTATGTTGCCCACAGACACACTCACTCACACACGCGTATGCATGCATGCACACATACACACATATACACACTGAGACAATCAGATGCACACACGGACATTTTTCTAAAAATGCTTTTTGTAGATTCAGGGGATCTCAAAACATATATTTCTGGAGAAATTTTGGTATCAAATTTGTTGGTGCATTACAATACTTACTCTATACACTTGTATATAGTATGTGTAGAGAATAGAGAAAGTAAAAATAATACATTACATTTTATGCACAATTAGAAGAAACAATGTATTCATGCTCAGGACAGACAGGAATATGTCGGCCTTATGGCATAATTTCAGAATCAGTGATACCTACAGTACATCTGATCTCTCCTCTACTTATTGGCTCTGAACTCTTTGCCAGCTCTAACCTCAGATCCATCAGGAAGTGATGTTGACTCATTTTACTGTTCATTCCGTTATGTAAAAACTTAAACAGCACAATGCTATTCTCTCCAGCTATGTCCAAAATGCCATAAAGGACACCAGCACCCAGCTTCTGGTTTTCCTGGCTAGTGTGTAATGTATTCATTAGCTGGTCCAGGTATCCACATCACCTTTGGCAGCGTTGTAGATGTGAATGATCTAAGTGGATTAAAGAACACAATGTCAGTCAGCTCCCAGATTCATCTAATAAAATCTGAAAGTAACAAAACTCACATAAACTTTGAAAAAATTAGGTACATTAAGTTTTGCACAAAGCAAAAAACATGGCAGACCTAAGGATAGAATGTGAAAATAACCAGATTGCAGAAGCCTGTAATACAAAATTCCTAGGTCTTACAATTGATCGTAACATGAATTGGAAACACCATATTGATTATATCTTATCCAAACTGAGCTGTGCATGTTTTGCAATCTAATCTTTAATTCAGCTTAAAATAAGAGCATACTAAAAACAGCTTATTTTCCATATTTTCATTCATTGATGACCTATGAAATAATATTTTGGGGAAATTCAGTAAATGCTAAAAAAGTATTCATTATGCAAAAAAAGTAATAATAATGGCAGGGGCAAGATGATCAACTCACTGCAAAGCATTTTTCAAAATGCTTGGAATTTTACCATTACCCTGTGAATATAATAATAATAATAATAATAATAATAATAATAATAATAATAATAATAATAATAATAATAATAATAATAATAATAATCTTAATTAGCTCATAGACTTTTACAAGTTTCAAGCCTCATCAAGAGAGAAATACGAGGGCCGTTCAGAAAGTAACCTCCGATCGGACACAGTGCGGGTAGTGGGGGGAGCAGCGACGCCATCTGTGCATTCACGCACTCAGCAAGTCAGTCGGCATCAAGCCGTGGTCGAGTGAAAGTCGTACCTGCGCTAGTTTAGTGTTTGTGGCCGTTTGAAATGTGTACTGCAATAGAAAACCCCGCCAAATGTGAAGTGCGTGCTGTTATAAGGTTTTTTACAGCCAAAGGATATTCTGCAGCAGCTATTCATCGTGAGCTTTGTGCCGTGTACGGACCAAGAGTTATGAGTGAAGGAGTGGTCCGTGAATAGGTACGTTTATTTAAAAGTGGACGAGAAAACGTTCATGATGAAGAGAGGATTGGTAGACCATCATTGGTCACGGACGAACTCGTTCAGACAGTTGGTGCAAAAGTTCGTGAAAACCGACGTTTCACAATGTCGGAGTTGTCTACTGATTTTCCACAGATTTCTAAGACTCTCTTGTACGAGATAGTGACAGCAAGATTGGGTTACCGTAAGTTCTGTGCACGATGGGTGCCCAAAATTCTTACCGACCACCACAAAACTCAAAGAATGGCCTCTGCATTAGACTTTCTGTCACGTTATGAGGCCGAAGGTGAACCATTGTTAAACAGAATCGTGACCGGGGACGAAACCTGGATTAAGTACGTGAACCCTGAGGCAAAAGAACAATCAAAGATGTGGGCACATTCAAATTCGCCTACCAAACCAATAAAAGCCCGGCAAGATTTTTCTGCCCGAAAATTGATGGCAACGGTGTTTTGGGATGCAAAAGGGGTGTTGTTGGTTGAATTCATGGAACGTGGGACGACCATTAATCAAGACGTGTACTGTGAAACACTAAAACAATTACGACGGGCTATACAGAACAAACGCCGTGGTATGCTGACTTCCGGTATTGTTTTTTTGCACGATAGCGCCCGTCCTCACTCTGCTCACAGAACAACAGCCCTTCTTGAGTCCTTCAAGTGGGACGTTGTCAACCATCCACCTTACAGCCCAGATCTGGCGCCAAGCGATTATCACCTGTTCATGCATATGAAGAAATGGCTCGGGTCCCAGCGGTTTGATGACGACGAAGAGCTCAAAGATGCGGTCACAGGCTGGCTCCAGGCACAAGCGGGTGATTTTTATGCAGAAGGAATTTCAAAGCTTGTGAACAGATACGATAAGTGCCTCAATCGTTATGGAGACTATGTAGAAAAATAGTGCAAAGATGTAGTTGTAAGATGTATATATTAAAATATTTTCATTTAACTTGGTGAATTTCTTGCAATCAACCGGAGGCTACTTTCTGAACGGCCCTCGTATAAACATAAACCTATAATTACATATTTACAATTCATCTATTCGATACAGACATTTTTTTATTAGAAATATTTTTAACTCTTTTTGAAATGTATTTCCACTTTTGCCTTTCAATTCTTTTGGTAGCTTATTGTACAAAATTTTACCCATTGTGAGGGGGTCCTTCTCTGTGGCCTTTTTGTTAGCATTACTTCTATAATAATTATTTAGATTTCTAGTATTATATTTGTGACTATCTTTTATTTGTACAGCATTTTTATTTACTACAAACATGATGACTTTAAACACACACAATGATATAACAGTGAGTATTTCAGCTTTTACAAAACTATCTCTACACGATTCTCTAGTTTGAGTATTAAATATACATCTTATGCATCTCTTCTGCAATACCAATATACTATATATATATATTTACATTTGTGATGCTTTAGTTACCCCAGACCTCTATTCTGTATTGCAGATGTGGATGAATTAAACCATTTTCAAGCAATCAGAATTGAAATATTTTGATAAATTTCTTAGTAGATATAAATAGGTGCTAATTTTCTTGCAAATATGGTCAATATGCAACTTAAATGTCATATTTTCATCCAAAATTATTCCCCAAAACTTGGTACTTTCCAATTGCTCAATATTTTCATTATTTATCATTACATTGAGTTGATTACTAGACCTACTATTTCGGTGTTGAAACATGAGTATATGAGTCTTTTGCGCATTTACAACCAGGTTGTTTTGTTTTAAATAATTACATATATTATGCATTTCAGTAGTTATTATATCATTTAAATTAGCTTTATCTTTATTAGTGAATATGACTGAGGTATCATCGGCATAAGAAATTATATTATTATTATATTCTAGCCATATTGTCATTTGCAATAAATAACCTAGAAAAGTTTACAAAAAATACAGATATTCATAACAAAGAGACCAGACAGAGGCAGGACTTTACAAAGGACTAGTTTTGTTTAATTCACTTCGCTCTTCTAAAAAAGATTTGCAAACGAACAAAACCAAGTTTAGATCAGAACTAAAAAGATAGGGACCTTATTACTCACACCTTCTATATAGAGGAGGATTTCATTCAATCAAAAAACACTGGTAATAATGTAACATTGTAAATATAATAACCATGAATATTCTGAGAATGCATGTGTATGAGTAGGTTTTTGGAAACAGACATGTAATTGTAAATTATGCAAAACTGACACCTTTGAAAATTCATTGTCATTGTATATTTGTAAATACATGTATTAAGTATAAATAAATGTACTTCTTGACATGATCTACAGCCTAGAGTTTGGGCAATGATGTGTATATATATGCAATGTTTTACATGTTTATGGAGCAAGTAAATGTTAGACTTCATTATGTTTTATCCTTTTCAGATTTGTGCAAGAGGTAAACAAGCTTTTTGGACCTATTTTGTTAATATCCTTCTTCATTCGTCAAATCTTGGTCTGCCTTCAACTTTATCAGGTGGCTCTGGTAAGTTTGTTTGTGTTCATTTATCATTCAGGGCACTTATAGTTGATAATTTCACAAAAGCATTGCTTCTGTGTTGAAATATTGCAATAACATATTTAATATATGTTACCTGAAGTACATATACAGGGTGTTCCAAATGAGACTCCAACATTTTAAACAAATGTAGTAAAAAGTAGAGTTTGTGTACTAAAAATACTATACTTGAAAATAGAAATGTAACTTATCAAGTTTTCATTGTAACTCATGAAATGAACTTGTGATGGATGCTTCGGATGACATGAAGAATGACCAACCTAAATGCAGTATGGTCCAATAAATATACAGAGAAGCTAAACTGTTTAGAAATCCTACAAAAGAGAGCTATTAAAATACTTTATGGATTTAATATTTTAAAGTCTTCCGTAGAAGTATTTAAGGAAACGAATAAGCTGCAATTTTCCTATCTCTGCAAACACAGTGAATCTTCCTGTACAAAAAGTGAACACAACCTCCCAAGTGCCAACTCAGTAATCAAACACAAATATACTTACTCCCACAAAACAAAATCAGCCGGTCACATCTTCGTAGAATCAGTTAACTCTACCAAATATGCAATAAAAAGTATATTATACAGTGTCACCAAATCATACAACATTCTCTCTTTTAACATAAAAAAATTGATAACTTTTCCCAACTTTGAAAACAAACTCTTCAATTACCACATGCATGTACCCACCCACACCGACATACACACGCCCACACACACACACTCCACACACAGACATACACACTCCCACACACACACAATAACACACAGTGCCACAAACACACACTCCACAAACAGACATACACACAGACACACACACTCCACACACAGACATACACACTCCCACACACACACAATAACACACAGTGCCACAAACACACACTCCACAAACAGACATACACACAGACACACACACTCCCACACACACACTCCACACAGACATACACAAAGGCACACACACTCCCGCACACACACACACACACACTCCACACCCAGCAAACATACACACTCCCACACACACACACACACACACTCCACACACAGACATACACACTCCCACACACACACACACTCCACACCCAGCAAACATACACACTCCCACACACACACACTCCACACACAGACATACACACTCCCACACACACACACACACACACACACACACACACACACACACACACACACTCCCACACACACACTCCACACAGACATACACAAAGACACACACACTCCCACACACACACACACACTCCACACCCAGCAAACATACACACTCCCACACACACACACACACTCCACACACAGACAAAGACACTCCCACACACACACTCCACACTCAAGAATACACAAAGACACACACACTCCCACACACACACACACACACACACTCCCACACACACACACACACACACACACACAGACATACACACTCCCCCACACACACACACACACACACTCCACACACAAATAGACACTCCCACACACACACACACACACACACTCCACACACAGCCATACACACTCCCACACACACACTCCACACACATACATAGACACTCCCACACACACACTCCACACTCAGACATACACAAAGACACACACACTCCCACACACACACACACACACACAGACACACACACTCCACACACAGACACACACACTCCACACACAGACACACACATACACACACACAGACATATACACTCCCACACACACACATTCCCCACACATGCATACACACTCCCACACACACACAGACACACACTGCCACACTCGCACACACTCCACACACAGACAGACACACACACTCCCACACACACACTCCAGACACAGACATACACACTCCCACACACAAAACTCCACACACAGACACACACACTCCCACACACACACTCCACACACAGACACACACACTCCACACACAGACACACACACTTCCACACACACAGACACACACACAGACTTCCTCACACACACACACACTCCCACACACACACACTCCTACACACAACACACACACACTCCCACACACACACTCAAACACACAAAACACATATTCCCACACACACACTCCCACATACACACACAGTTACACACACTCCCACACACACACACTCCCACACACACACTCCCACACACACATTCCCACACACACACACACTCCCACACACACACTATCACACACACACTCACATACACATTCCCACAAACACACACACGCACACACACGCACTCCCACTCACACACACAGACTCCCACAGACACACACACACACTCCCACACACACACCAACACACACCAACACATACACACACACACAGAGTCCCAAACACAGTCCCACACACACACACACAGTCCCACACACACACACAGTCCCACACACACAGTCCCTCATAACCACACACACACACACACACACAGTCCCACACTCACACACAGACAAACACACAGACACACACTTACACAGACACACAGTCCCACACACACAGACAGACACACAGACCCACACAGTTCCATGCACACAGACACACACACAGACCCTCACAGTTCCACACACACAGACACAAACACACATAGACACACACACATACACACACAGTCACACACACCCAGTCTCACACTCACACAATCTCATACACAGACACAGACACACACACAGTCCCACACACCCAGACACACACACACAGTCACGAACACCCAGACACACTCATACAGTCTCATACACAGACACACACACACAGTCCCACACACCTAGACACACACACACAGTCACACACACCCTCATACACAGACACAGACACACACAGTCCCACACACACAGACACACACACACAGTCTCATACACACAGACACAGACACACACAGTCCCACAGACACACACACACAGTGCCACACACACAGACACAGACACACACACAGTCTCATACACAGACACAGACACACAGTCCCACACACCCAGACACACACAGTCTCATACACAGACACACCCACAGTCACACACACCCAGACACACACAGTCTCATACACACAGACACACACAGTCACACACACCCAGACACACACAGTCACACACACCCAGACACACACAGTCACACACACCCAGACACACACAGTCACACACACCCAGACACACACAGTCCCACACACACAGACAGACACACAGACCCACACAGTTCCATGCACACAGACACACACACAGACCCTCACAGTTCCACACACACAGACACAAACACACACAGACCCAAACACACATAGACACACACACATACACACACAGTCACACACACCCAGTCTCACACTCACACAATCTCATACACAGACACAGACACACACACAGTCCCACACACCCAGACACACACACACAGTCACGAACACCCAGACACACTCATACAGTCTCATACACAGACACACACACACAGTCCCACACACCTAGACACACACACACAGTCACACACACCCTCATACACAGACACAGACACACACAGTCCCACACACACAGACACACACACAGTCTCATACACACAGACACAGACACACACACAGACACAGACACACACAGTCCCACACACACAGACACACACACACAGTCCCACACACACAGACACAGACACACACACAGTCTCATACACAGACACAGACACACAGTCCCACACACACAGACACAGTCCCACACACACAGTCTCATACACAGACACACACACAGTCACACACACCCAGACACACAGTCCCACACACACAGACACAGTCCCACACACACAGTCTCATACACAGACACACACACAGTCTCATACACAGACACACACACAGTCTCATACACAGACACAGACACACAGTCCCACACACCCAGACACACACAGTCTCATACACAGACACACACACAGTCACACACACCCAGACACACAGTCCCACACACCCAGACACACACAGTCTCATACACAGACACACACACAGTCACACACACCCACACACACACAGTCTCATACACAGACACACACACAGTCACACACACCCACACACACACAGTCTCATACACAGACACACACACAGTCCCACACACACAGTCTCATACACAGACACACACACAGTCCCACACACCCACACACACAGTCTCATACACAGACACACACACAGTCACACACACCCACACACACACAGTCACACACACCCACACACACAGTCTCATACACAGACACACACACAGTCACACACACCCACACACACACAGTCCCACACACCCACACACACAGTCTCATACACAGACACACACACAGTCACACACACCCACACACACACAGTCACACACACCCACACACACAGTCTCATACACAAACACACACACAGTCACACACACCCACACACACACAGTCACACACACCCACACACACAGTCTCATACACAGACACACACACAGTCTCATACACAGACACACACACAGTCACACACACCCACACACACAGTCTCATACACAGACACACACAGTCCCATACACAGACACACACACAGTCACACACACCCACACACACAGTCACACACACCCACACACACAGTCTCATACACAGACACACACAGTCCCATACACAGACACAAACACAGTCACACACACCCACACACACAGTCTCATACACAGACACACACAGTCTCATACACAGACACACACACAGTCACACACACCCACACACACAGTCACACACACCCACACACACAGTCTCATACACAGACACAGACACACACTCAGTCCCACACACCCAGACACACACAGTCTCATACACAGACACACACTCAGTCCCACACACCCAGACACACACAGTCTCATACACAGACACACACACAGTCACACACACCCACACACACAGTCTCATACACAGACACACACAGTCTCATACACAGACACACACACAGTCACACACACCCACACACACAGTCTCATACACAGACACACACAGTCTCATACACAGACACACACAGTCTCATACACACCCACACACACAGTCACACACACCCACACACACAGTCTCATACACAGACACAGACACACACTCAGTCCCACACACCCAGACACACACAGTCTCATACACAGACACACACACAGTCCCACACACCCACACACACAGTCTCATACACACACACACACAGTCTCATACACAGACACACACAGTCTCATACACAGACACACACAGTCTCATACACAGACACACACAGTCTCATACACAGACACACACAGTCTCATACACAGACACACACAGTCTCATACACACACACACAGTCTCATACACAGACACACACAGTCTCATACACAGACACACACAGTCTCATACACACACACACGCAGTCTCATACACCCACACACACAGTCTCATACACACACACACACAGTCTCATACACAGACACACACAGTCTCATACACACCCACACACACAGTCACACACACCCACACACACAGTCTCATACACAGACACAGACACACACAGTCTCATACACAGACACACACACAGTCCCACACACCCACACACACACAGACTCATACACAGACACACACCCACAGTCACACACACCCACACACACACAGTCTCATACACAGACACACACAGTCTCATACACACCCACACACACAGTCTCACACACACCCACAGTCACACACACCCACACACACACAGTCTCATACACAGACACACACAGTCTCATACACACCCACACACACAGTCTCACACACACCCACAGTCACACACACCCACACACACACAGTCTCATACACACACACACACACACAGTCTCATACACACCCACACACACAGTCTCACACACACCCACACACACAGTCTCATACACAGACACAGACACACACTCAGTCCCACACACCCAGACACACACAGTCTCATACACAGACACACACACAGTCCCACACACCCACACACACACAGACTCATACACAGACACACACCCACAGTCACACACACCCACACACACAGTCTCATACACAGACACACACACACAGTCACCCACACCCAGACACACAGTCTCATACACAGACACACACACACAGTCACACACACCCACACACACAGTCTCATACACAGACACACAGTCTCATACACAGACACACACACACAGTCCCACACACCCAGACACACAGTCTCATACACAGACACACACACACAGTCACACACACCCACACACACAGTCTCATACACAGACACACACACACAGTCACATACACCCACACACACAGTCTCATACACAGACACACACCCACAGTCACACACACCCACACACACAGTCTCATACACAGACACACACCCACAGTCACATACACCCACACACACAGTCTCATACACAGACACACACACAGGCCCACACACCCAGACACACAGTCTCATACACAAACACACACACAGTCCCACACACCCACACACACAGTCTCATACACAAACACACACACATTCTCATACACAGACACACACACAGTCCCACACACCCAGACACACAGTCTCATACACAAACACACACACACATTCTCATACACAGACACACACACAGTCCCACACACCCAGACACACAGTCTCATACACAAACACACACACATTCTCATACACAGACACACACACAGTCCCACACACCCAGACACACAGTCTCATACACAAACACACACACATTCTCATACACAGACACACACACAGTCCCACACACCCACACACACAGTCTCATACACAAACACACACACATTCTCATACACAGACACACACACAGTCCCACACACCCAGACACACAGTCTCATACACAAACACACACACAGTCCCACACACCCACACACACAGTCTCATACACAAACACACACACATTCTCATACACAGACACACACACCCACACACACATTCTCATACACAGTCACACACACCCACACACACATTCTCATACACAGACACACACACAGTCCCACACACCCACACACAATCTCATACACAGACACACACACAGTCACACACACCCACACACACATTCCCATACACACACACAGTCCCACACACCCACACACACAGTCCCACACACCCACACACACACAGTCGAACACACAGTCTCATATAAAGACACAGACACACACACACCCACACACACAGTCCCACACACCCACACACACACACACAGTCTCATATAAAGACACAGACACACACACAACCCCACACATCCACACACACAGTCTCATACACCGACACACACTCAGTCACACACACAGTCCCACACACCCACACACACAGTCTCATATACAGACACAGACACACACACAGTCCCACACACCCAGACACACAGTCTCATACACCGACACACACTCAGTCACACACACAGTCCCACACACCCACACACACAGTCTCATATACAGACACAGACACACACACACAGTCCCACACACCCAGACACACAGTCTCATACACCGACACACACTCAGTCACACACACAGTCCCACACACCCACACACACAGTCTCATATACAGACACAGACACACACACAGTCCCACACACCCAGACACACAGTCTCATACACCGACACACACTCAGTCACACACACAGTCCCACACACCCAGACACACAGTCTCATATACAGACACAGACACACACACACAGTCCCACACACCGACACACAGTCTCATACACCGACACACACTCAGTCACACACACAGTCCCACACACCCACACACACAGTCTCATATACAGACACAGACACACACACAGCCCCACACACCCAGACACACAGTCTCATACACCGACACACACTCAGTCACACACACAGCCCCACACATCCACACACACAGTCTCATACACCGACACACACTCAGTCACACACACAGTCCCACACACCCACACACACAGTCTCATATAAAGACACAGACACACACACAGCCCCACACATCCACACACACAGTCTCATACACCGACACACACTCAGTCACACACACAGTCCCACACACCCACACACACAGTCTCATATACAGACACAGACACACACACAGTCCCACACATCCACACACACAGTCCCACACACCCACACACACACAGTCCCACACACCCACACACACACAGTCACACACACAGTCCCACACACCCACACACACAGTCTCATACACATACACACACTCAGTCACACACACCCACAAACACCCACAAACAGACAGTCTCATACACAGACACACACACACTCCCACACACCCAGACACACACAGTCTCATACACAGACACACACACAGTCACACACACCCAGACACACACAGTCTCATACACAGACACACACACAGTTCCACACACCCAGACACACACAGTCTCATACACAGACACACACACAGTCACACAACCACACACTCTCATACACAGACACACACCCAGACACACAACCACACAGTCTCATACAGAGACACACACCCAGACACACAACCACACACTCTCATACACAGACACACACCCAGACACACAACCACACAGTCTCATACAGAGACACACACCCAGACACACAACCACACACTCTCATACACAGACACACACCCAGACACACAACCACACAGTGTCATACAGAGACACACACCCAGACACACAACCACACACTCTCATACACAGACACACACCCAGACACACAACCACACAGTCTCATACAGAGACACACACCCAGACACACAACCACACACTCTCATACACAGACACACACCCAGACACACAACCACACAGTCTCATACAGAGACACACAACCACACAGTCTCCTACACAGACACACACACAGTCCCAGACACCCATGCACACAGTCCCATACACAGACACACACACAGACACACAACCACACAGTCTCATACACAGACACACACACAGTCACACACACCCAGACACACACAGTCTCATACACAGACACACACACAGTCCCACACACCCAGACACACAGTCTCATACACAGACACACACACAGTCACACACACCCAGACACACACAGTCTCATACACAGACACACACACAGTCCCACACACCCAGACACACACAGTCTCATACACAGACACACACACAGTCACACAACCACACACTCTCATACACAGACACACACAGTCTCATACACAGACACACACACAGTCACACAACCACACACTCTCATACACAGACACACACCCAGACACACAACCACACAGTCTCCTACACAGACACACACACAGTCCCACACACCCATGCACACAGTCTCATACACAGGCATACACAGTCCCATACACAGACACACACACACACACAGTCCCACACACCCAGACACACACAGTCTCATACACAGACACACAACCACGCAGTCTCATACACAGACACACACACACAGTCCAACACACCCAGACACACACAGTCTCATACACAGACACACACAGTCTCATACACAGACACACACAGTCTCATACACAGACACACACACACAGTCCCACACACCCAGACACACACAGACTCATACACAGACACACACAGTCCCATACACAGACACACAACCACACAGTCTCATACACAGACACAGACACACACAGTCCAACACACCCAGACACACACAGTCTCATACACAGACACACACAGTCTCATACACAGACACACACAGTCTCATACACAGACACAGACACACACAGTCCCACACACCCAGACACACACAGTCTCATACACAGACACACACAGTCTCATACACAGACACACACAGTCTCATACACAGACACAGACACACACAGTCCCACACACCCAGACACACAACCACACAGTCTCATACACAGACACAGACACACACAGTCCAACACACCCAGACACACACAGTCTCATACACAGACACACACACAGTCCCACACACCCACATACACATTCTCATACACAGACACAGACACACACAGTCTCATACACAGACACAGACACACACAGTCCCATACACAGACACAGACACACACAGTCTCATACACAGACACAGACACACACCCACATACACAGTCTCATACACAGACACAGACACACACAGTCTCATACACAGACACACACACAGTCTCATACACAGACACACACAGTCTCATACACAGACACAGACACACACAGTCTCATACACAGACACAGACACACACGGTCCCACACACACAGACACACACAGTCTCATACACAGACACAGACACACACAGTCCCACACACCCAGACACACAGTCTCATACACAGACACACACACACACAGTCCCACACACCCACATACACATTCTCATACACAGACACACACAGTCTCATACACAGACACAAACACACACAGTCCAACACACACAGTCTCATACACAGACACACACACACAGTCCCACACACCCACATACACATTCTCATACACAGACACACACAGTCTCATACACAGACACAGACATACACAGTCCAACACACCCAGACACACACAGTCTCATACACAGACACAGACACACACAGTCCCACACACCCAGACACACAGTCTCATACACAGACACACACACACACAGTCCCACACACCCACATACACATTCTCATACCCAGACACACACAGTCTCATACACAGACACAAACACACACAGTCCCACACACCCAGACACACAGTCTCATACACAGACACACACACACACAGTCCCACACACCCAGACACACAGTCTCATACACAGACACACACACACACAGTCCCACACACCCACACACACAGTCTCATGCACATACACAGTCCCACACACCCAGACACACACAGTCCCACACACCCAGACACACAACCACACATTCTCATACACAGACACAGACACAAACAGTCCCACACACCCACACACACAGTCTCATACACATACACAGTCCCACACACCCAGACACACACAGTCCCACACACCCAGACACACACAGTCTCATACAGAGACACAGACACACACACAGTCCCACACACACAGACACACACACAGTCTCATACACAGACACAGACACCCACAGTCTCATACACAGACACAGTCTCATACACAGACACAGCCTCATACACAGACACAGACACACACACAGTCCCACGAACCCAGACATACACACAGTCTCATACACAGACACAGACACACACACAGTCCCACGAACCCAGACATACACACAGTCTCATACACAGACACACACACAGTCCCACGCACCCAGACACACACACAGTCTCATACACAGACACAGACAGACACACAGTCTCATACACAGACACAGACACACACACACACAGACTCATACACAGACACAGACACACACACAGTCTCATACACAGACACACACACAGTCCCACGCACCCAGACACACACACACATTCTCATACACAGACACAGACACACACACAGTCACACACACCCAGACACACACACAAAGTCTCATACACATACACACACACAGTCACACACACCCAGACACACACACACAAAGTCTCATACACAGACACACACAGTCTCATACACAGACACAGACATAGTCTCATACACAGACACAGACACACACAGTCTCATACACAAACACAGACACACACACAGTCACACACACCCAGACACACACACACAGTCTCATACACAGACACAGACACAGTCTCATACACAGATACACACACACACACAGTCTCATACACAGACACAGACACAGTCTCATACACAGACACAGACACACACAGTCACACACACCCAGACACACACACCCAGACACACACACACAGTCTCATACACAGACACAGTCTCATACACAGACACAGACACACACAGAGTCACACACATCCAGACACACACACACAGTCTCATACACAGACACAGTCTCATACACAGACACAGTCTCATACACAGACACAGACACACACAGAGTCACACACACCCAGACACACACACACACAGTCTCATACACAGACACAGTCTCATACACAGACACAGACACACACAGAGTCACACACACCCAGACACACACACACAGTCTCATACACAGACACAGTCTCATACACAGACACAGACACACACAGAGACACACACACAGAGACACACACACAGACACAGACACACCCAGACACACACACACAGTCTCATACACAGACACAGTCTGATACACAGACACAGACACACAGTCTCATACACAGACACACACACACAGTCTCATACACAGACACACACACACAGTCACACACACCCAGACACACAGTCTCATACACAGACACACACACACAGTCCCACACTCCCAGACACACACAGTCTCATACACAGACACACACACAGTCACACACAGACAATCTCATACACAGACACACACACACAGTCACACACACCCAGACACACACACACAGTCACACACACAGTCACACACACAGTCACACACACAGACATTCTCATACACAGACACACACACAGTCACACACAGACAATCTCATACACAGACACACACACACACAGTCACACACAGCCAGACACACAGTCTCATACACAGACACACACACACAGTCACACACACCCAGACACACAGTCTCATACACAGACACACACACACAGTCACACACACCCAGACACACAGTCTCATACACAGACACACACACACAGTCACACACACCCAGACACACAGTCTCATACACAGACACACACACACAGTCACACACACCCAGACACACAGTCTCATACACAGACACACACACAGTCACACACAGACAATCTCATACACAGACACAGACACACACAGTCACACACACCCAGACACACACACACAGTCACACACAGACAATCTCACACACACACAGTCACACACACAGTCACACACACAGTCACACACACACAGTCACATACACCCAGACACACACAGTCTCATACACAGACACACACACAGTCTTATACACAGACACACACACAGTCTCATACACAGACACACACACAGTCTTATACACAGACACACACACAGTCTTATACACAGACACACACACAGTCTCATACACAGACACACACACAGTCTCATACACAGACACACACACAGTCTCATACACAGACACACACACAGTCTTATACACAGACACACACACAGTCTCATACACAGCCACACACAGTCTCATACACAGACACACACACAGTCTCATACACAGTCACACACAGACAATCTCATACACAGACACAGACACACACAGTCACACACACCCAGACACACACACACAGTCACACACAGACAATCTCACACACACACAGTCACACACACAATCTCATACACAGACACACACACAGTCACACACACCCAGACACACACACAGTCACACACACAGTCACACACACACAGTCACACACACCCAGACACACACACAGTCACACACTGACAATCTCATACATAGACACACACACACACACAGTCACACACACCCAGACACACAACCACACAGTCTCATACACAGACACAGACACACACACAGTCCCACACACCCAGACACACAACCACAAAGTCTCATACACAGACACACACAGTCCCACACACCCAGACACACAACCACACAGTCTCATACACAGACACAGACACACACACAGTCCCACACACCCAGACACACAACCACACAGTCTCATACACAGACACAGACACACACACAGTCCCACACACCCAGACACACAACCACAAAGTCTCATACACAGACACACACAGTCCCACACACCCAGACACACAACCACAAAGTCTCATACACAGACACACACACACAGTCACACACACACAGTCCCACACACCCAGACACACAACCACAAAGTCTCATACACAGACACACACACCCAGACACACACAGTCCCACACACACAGTCTCATACACAGACACACACAGTCCCACACACCCAGACACACAACCACACAGTCTCATACACAGACACAGACACACACACAGTCACACACACACAGTCCCACACACCCAGACACACAACCACAAAGTCTCATACACAGACACACACAGTCCCACACACCCAGACACACAACCACACAGTCTCATACACAGACACACACACACAGTCACACACACACAGTCCCACACACACAGTCCCACACACCCAGACACACAACCACACAGTCACACACACACAGTCCCACACACACAGTCCCACACACCCAGACACACAACCACACAGTCTCATACACAGACACACACACACAGTCACACACACACAGTCACACACACACAGTCCCACACACCCAGACACACAACCACACAGTCTCATACACAGACACAGACACACACACACAGTCACACACACCCAGACACACAACCACACAGTCTCATACACCGACACACACACACAGTCACACACACACAGTCACACACACACAGTCCCACACACCCAGACACACAACCACACAGTCTCATACACAGACACAGACACAGACACACACACACAGTCACACACACAGTCTCATACACAGACACAGACACAGACACACACCCAGACACACAACCACACAGTCTCATACACAGACACAGACACAGACACACACACAGTCACACACACACAGTCCCACACACCCACACAGTCTCATACACACAGTCTCATACACAGACACAGACACACACACACAGTCACACACACAGTCTCATACACAGACACAGACACAGACACAGACACACACCCAGACACACAACCACACAGTCTCATACACAGACACAGACACACACACACAGTCACACACACACAGTCCCACACACCCACACAGTCTCATACACACAGTCTCATACACAGACACAGACACAGACACACACACACAGTCACACACACAGTCTCATACACAGACACAGACACAGACACAGACACACACCCAGACACACAACCACACAGTCTCATACACAGACACAGACACAGACACAGACACACACACACAGTCACACACACAGTCTCATACACAGACACAGACACAGACACACACCCAGACACACAACCACACAGTCTCATACACAGACACAGACAAACACACACATTCCCACACACGTAGACACACACAGTCTCATACACAGACACACACACAGTTACACACACCCACACACACAGTCTCATACACAAACACACACACAGTCCCACACACCCACACACACACAGTCTCATACACAGACACACACACAGTTACACACACCCACACACACAGTCTCATACACAGACACACACACAGTCACACACACCCAGACACAATCAAAAAGTCTCATACACAGACACACACACAGTCCCACACACCCACACACACAGTCTCATTCACAAACACACACAGTCCCACACAACCACACACACAGTCTCATACACAGACACACACAGCCACACACACCCACACACACATTCTCATACGCAGACACACACACAGTCCCACACACCCACACACACACAGTCACACACACAGTCCCACACACCCACACACACACAGTCACACACACCCACACACACACAGTCACACACACCCACACACACACAGTCTCATACACAGACACACACACAGTCCCACACACCCAGACACACACAGTCTCATACACAGACACACACACAGTCACACACACCCACAAACACCCACAAACACCCACAAACACACAGTCTCATACACAGACACACACAGTCCCACACACCCAGACACACACAGTCTCATACACAGACACACACACAGTCTCATACACAGACACACACAGCCACACACACAGTCTCATACACAGACACACACACAATCTCATACACAGCCACACACACAGTCTCATACACAGCCACACACACAGTCTCATACACAGACACACACACAGTCTCATACACAGCCACACACACAGTCTCACACACAGCCACACACACAGTCTCATACACAGACACACACACAGTCTCATACACAGCCACACACACAGTCTCATACACAGCCACACACACAGTCTCATACACAGACACACACACAGTCTCATACACAGCCACACACACAGTCTCATACACAGCCACACACACAGTCTCATACACAGACACACACACAGTCTCATACACAGCCACACACAGTCTCATACACAGACACACACACAGTCTCATACACAGCCACACACACAGTCTCATACACAGCCACACACACAATCTCACACACAGCCACACACAGTCTCATACACAGACACACACACAGTCTCATACACAGACACACACAGCCACACACACAGTCTCATACACAGCCACACACACAGTCTCATACACAGACACACACAGCCACACACACAGTCTCATACACAGACACACACACCCACACACACAGTCTCATACACAGACACACACAGCCACACACACAGTCTCATACACAGACACACACACAGTCCCACACACGCAGACACACAGTCTCATACACAGACACACACACAGTCACACACACCCACACACACAGTCTCATACACCGACACACACACAGTCACACACACCCACAAACACCCACAAACACACAGTCTCATACGCAGACAAACACACAGTCACACAACCACACAGTCTCATACAGAGACACACAACCACACAGTCTCATACACAGACACACACACAGTCCCACACACCCACGCACACAGTCTCATACACAGACACACACACACATTCACACACACCCAGACACACACAGTCTCAAACACAGACACACACAGTCTCATACACAGACACACAGAGTCTCATACACAGACACACACACAGACACACAGTCTCATACACAGACACACACACCCAGACACACACAGTCTCATACACAGACACACACACAGTCCTACACACCCACACACACATTCTCATACACAGACACACACACATTCACACACACCCACACACACACAGTCTCATACACGGACACACAGACTGTCCCACACACCCACACACACAGTCTCATACACAGACACACACACATTCACACACACCCACACACACAGTCTCATACACAGACACACACACAGTCCCAAACACCCACACACACAGTCTCATACACAGACACACACACAGTCCCAAACACCCACACACACAGTCTCATACACAGACACACACACAGTCCCAAACACCCACACACACAGTCTCATACACAGACACACACACATTCACACACACCCACACACACAGTCTCATACACAGACACACACACAGTCCCAAACACCCACACACACAGTCTCATACACAGACACACACAGTCTCATACACAGACACACACACAGTCCCACACACCCAGACACACAACCACGCAGTCTCATACACAGACACAGACACACACTCAGTCCCACACACCCAGTCTCATACACAGACACACACAGTCTCATACACAGACACACACACAGTCCCACACACCCAGACACACAACCACGCAGTCTCATACACAGACACAGACACACACTCAGTCCCACACACCCAGACACACACAGTCTCATACACAGACACACACACAGTCCCACACACCCAGACACACACAATCCCATACACCCACACACACTCAGTCTCATACACAGACACACACACAGACCCACACTCCCAGACACACACAGTCTCATACACAGACACACACACAGTCCCACACTCCCAGACACACACAGTCTCATACACAGACACACACACAGTCCCACACACCCAGACACACACAGTCTCATACACAGACACACACAGTCCCACACTCCTAGACACACACAGTCTCATACACAGACACACACACACAGTCCCACACTCCTAGACACACACAGTCCTATACACAGACACACACACAGTCCCACACACCCAGACACACACAGTCTCTTCCACAGACACACACACCCAGACACACACAGTCTCATACACAGACACACACACAGTCCCACACACCCACGCACACAGTCTCATACACAGACACACACACAGTCCCACACACCCAGACACACACAGTCTCTTCCACAGACACACACACCCAGACACAGACAGTCTCATACACAGACACGCACAGTCACACACACCCAGACACACACAGTCTCATACACAGACACACACACCCAGACACACACAGTCTCATACACAGACACACACACAGTCCCACACACCCACACACACACAGTCTCATACACAGACACATACACAGTCTCACACACGCAGACTCACAACCACACAGTCTCATACACAGACACCCACACACCCAGACACACAACCACACAGTGTCATACACAGACACACACAGTCCCACACACCCACACACACAGTCTCATACACAGACACACACAGTCACACTCACCCACACACACACACACAGTCTCATACACAGACACACACACAGTCCCACACACCCAGACACACATTCACACAGTCTCATACACAGACACACACAGTCTCACACAGTCTCATACACAGACACACACACTCACAAGGTCTCATTCACAGACACAGACACACTCACAGTCTCATACACAGACACACTCACACAGTCTCATACACAGACACAGTCAAACAGTCTCATACACAGACACAGTCACACAGTCTCATACACAGACACACTCACAGTCTCATACACAGACACACACAGTCTCATACACAGACACAGACACAGTCTCATACACAGACACAGTCACACAGTCTCATACACAGACACACTCACAGTCTCATACACAGCCACACACACAGTCTCATACACAGCCACACACACAGTCTCATACACAGACACAGTTACACAGTCTCATACACAGACACACACAGTCTCATACACAGCCACACACACAGTCTCATACACAGCCACAGTTACACAGCCTCATACACAGCCACACACACAGTCTCATACACAGACACAGTTACACAGTCTCATACACAGACACACACAGTCTCATACACAGACTCGCTCACAGTCTCATACACAGACACACTCACACAGTCTCATACACAGACACACTCACAGTCTCATACACAGACACACTCACACAGTCTCATACACAGACACAGACACAGTCACACAGTCTCATACACAGACACACACACACAGTCTCATACACAGACACAGACACAGTCACACAGTCTCATACACAGACACACTCACAGTCTCATACACAGACACACTCACAGTCTCATACACAGACACACTCACACAGTCTCATACACAGACACACACAGTCTCATACACAGACACACTCACAGTCTCATACACAGACACACTCACAGTCTCATACACAGACACAGTCACACAGTCTCATACACAGACACAGACACAGTCACACAGTCTCATACACAGACATAGACACACACAGTCTCATACACAGACACTCACACACACAGTCTCATACACAGACACACACACAGTCCTACACTCCCAGACACACACAGTCTCATTAACAGACACACACACAGTCCCACACACCCAGACACACAGTCTCATACACAGACACACACACACAGTCCCACACTCCCAGACACACACAGTCTCATTAACAGACACACACACAGTCCCACACACCCAGACACACACAGACTCATACACAGACACATACAGTCCCACACTCCCAGACACACATAGTCTCATACACAGACACACACAGTCCCACACACACACAGTCCCACACACCCAGACACACACAGTCTCATACACAGACACACACAGTCCCACACTCCCAGTCACACACAGTCTCATACACAGACACACACACAGTCCCACACACACAGTCTCATACGCAGACACACACACAGTCCCACACACCCAGACACACAGTCTCATACACAGACACACACACACACAGTCCCATACACCCAGACACACAGTCTCATACGCAGACACACACACAGTCTCATACACAGACACACACACAGTCCCACACACCCAGACACACAGTCTCATACGCAGACACACACACACACAGTCCCACACACCCAGACACACAGTCTCATACGCAGACACACACACACACACAGTCCCACACACCCAGTCACACACAGTCTCATACACAGACACACAGACACACACAGTCCCACACACCCAGACACACAGTCTCTTACGCAGACACACACACACACAGTCCCACACACCCAGACACACAGTCTCTTACGCAGACACACACACACACACACAGTCCCACACACCCAGACACACAGTCTCTTACGCAGACACACACACACACACAGTCCCACACACCCAGACACACAGTCTCATACGCAGACACACAGACACACACAGTCCCACACTCCCAGACACACACAGTTTCATACACAGACACACACACACAGTCTCATACACAGACACACACACACACACAGTCTCATACACAGACACACACACACACAGTCTCATACACAGACACACACACACACAGTCCCACACTCCCAGACGCACACAGTCTCATATGCAGACACACAGACACACACAGTCCCACACACCCAGACACACAGTCTCATACGCAGACACACACACACACATTCCCACACACCCAGACACACAGTCTCATACGCAGACACACAGACACACACAGTCCCACACTCCCAGTCACACACAGTCTCATACACAGACACACACACAGTCCCACACACCCAGACACACATAGTCTCATACGCAGACACACACACACACACAGTCCCACACTCCCAGACACACACAGTCTCATACACAGACACACACACACAGTCCCACACTCCCAGACACACACAGTCTCATACACAGACACACACACACAGTCCCACACACCCAGACACACATAGTCTCATACGCAGACACACACACACACACACAGTCCCACACTCCCAGACACACACAGTCCCACACTCCCAGACACACACAGTCTCATACACAGACACAAACACAGTCCCACACACCCAGACACACACAGTCTCATACACAGACACACACACAGTCCCACACACCCAGACACACTCAGTCTACTACACAGACACACACACAGTCCCACACACCCAGACACACTCAGTCTCTTACACAGACACACTCAGTCTCATACACAGACACACACACCCAGACACACACACAGTCCCACACACCCAGACACACTCAGTCTCTTACACAGACACACTCAGTCTCATACACAGACACACACACCCAGACACACACAGTCTCTTACACAGACACACTCAGTCTCATACACAGACACACACACCCAGACACACTCAGTCTCTTACACAGACACACTCAGTCTCATACACAGTCCCACACACCCAGACACACACAGTCACATACACAGACACACACAATCCCATACACCCACACACACTCAGTCTCATACACAGACACACACAGGCCCACACACCCAGACACACACAGTCTCATACACAGACACACACAGTCCCACACTCCTAGACACACACAGTCTCATACACAGACACACACACAGTCCCACACTCCTAGACACACACAGTCTCTTCCACAGACACACACACCCAGACACACACAGTCACACACACCTTGACACACACAGTCTCATACACAGACACACACACCCAGACACACACAGTCTCATACACAGACACACACACCCAGACACACACAGTCTCATACACAGACACACACAGTCTCATACACAGACACACACAGTCACACACACCCAGACACACACAGTCTCATACACAGACACACACACCCAGACACACACAGTCTCATACACAGACACACACACCCAGACACACACAGTCTCATACACAGACACACACAGTCCCACACACCCACACACCCACACACACACAGTCTCATACACAGACACACACACAGTCTCACACACGCAGACTCACAACCACACAGTCACATACACAGACACCCACACACCCAGACACACAACCACACATTCTCATACACAGACACACACACATTCCCACACACACACAGTCTCATACACAGACACACACACGGTCACACTCACACCCACACACCCACACACACACAGTCTCATACACAGACACACACACGGTCACACTCACACACACACACACAGTCTCATACACAGACACACACACAGTCCCACACACCCAGACACACATTCACACAATCTCATACACAGACACACACACAGTCTCACACAGTCTCATACACAGACACACACACTCACAGAGTCTCATTCACAGACACACTCACACAGTCTCATACACAGACACAGACACACTCACACAGTCTCATACACAGACACAGACACACTCACACAGTCTCATACACAGATACACTCACACAGTCTCATACACAGACACAGACACACACAGTCTCATACACAGACACAGTCACACAGTCTCATACACAAACACAGACACACTCACACAGTCTCATACACAGACACAGACACACTCACACAGTCTCATACACAAACTCAGACACACACAGTCTCATACACAGACACAGACACACACAGTCTGATACACAGACACAGACACACAGTCTCATACACAGACACACTCACACAGTCTCATACACAGACACAGACACACACAGTCTCATACACAGACACACTCACACAGTCTCATACACAGACACAGACACACACAGTCTCATACACAGACACACTCACACAGTCTCATACACAGACACAGACACACATAGTCTCATACACAGACACACACAGTCTCATACACAGACACAGTCACACAGTCTCATACACAGACACACTCACACAGTCTCATACACAGACACAGACACACACACACAGTCTCACACACACACCCAGACACACACAGTCTCATACACAGACACAGACACACACAGTCTCATACACAGACACAGACACACACAGTCTCATACACAGACACAGACACACACAGTCTCATACACAGACACAGACACACACACAGTCACACACTCCCAGACACACACACACACACACACACACAGTCTCATACACAGACACACACACAGTCCCACACACCCAGACACAGACTCACACAGTCTCATACACAGACACTCACACACACAGTCTCATACACAGACACAGACACACACACAGTCACACACTCCCAGACACACACACACACACACAGTCTCATACACAGACACACACACAGTCCCACACAGACACAGACACAGTCACACACTCCCAGACACACACACACACACACAGTCTCATACACAGACACACACACAGTCCCACACAGACACACACAGTCCCACACAGACACACACACAGTCACACACTCCCAGACACACACACACACACACAGTCTCATACACAGACACACACACAGTCCCACACAGACACAGACACAGTCACACACAAACTCATACACAGACACAGACACACACAGTCACACACACACAGTCTCATACACAGACACAGACACAGTCACACACAGTCACACACACACAAACTCATACACAGACACAGACACACACAGTCACACACACACAGTCCCACACAGACACAGACACAGTCACACACAAACTCATACACAGACACAGACACACACAGTCACACACACACAGTCTCATACACAGACACAGACACACACACACAGTCCCACACACCCAGACACACACACACACACACACACACAGTCTCATACACAGACACACACACAGTCCCACACACACACACACAGTCTCATACACAGACACACACACAGTCCCACACACCCAGACACACACTCACACAGTCTCATACACAGACACACACACACACAGTCTCATACACAGACACAGACACACACAGTCCCACACACACACCGACACACACACCGACACACACACACAGTCCCACACAGACACAGACACACACACAGTCTCATACACAGACACACACACACACAGTCTCATACACAGACACAGACACACACAGTCCCACACACACACCGACACACACACAGTCTCATACACAGACACAGACACACACAGTCCCACACACACACCGACACACACACACAGTCTCATACACAGACACACACACAGTCTCATACACAGACACACACACACAGTCTCATACACAGACACACACACAGTCTCATACACAGACACACACACACAGTCTCATACACAGACACACACACACAGTCTCATACACAGACACAGACACACACAGTCCCACACACACACCGACACACACACAGTCCCACAGACACAGACACACACACACACAAACTCATACACAGACACACACAGTCTCATACACAGACACACACACACAGTCCCACACACCCAGACACACACACACACACACACACACACAGTCTCATACACACACACACACACACAGTCCCACACACCCAGACACAGTCCCACACACCCAGACACACACACACACACACACACACACAGTCTCATACACACACACACACAGTCCCACACACCCAGACACACACTCACACAGTCTCATACACAGACACAGACACAGTCACACACACCCACACACACACAGTCTCATACACAGACACACACACAGTCTCATACACAGACACAGTCCCACACACACACAGTCTCACACACACCCACACACACACAGTCTCATACACAGACACAGTCCCACACACACACCGACACACACACACAGTCTCATACACAGACACACACACAGTCTCATACACAGACACACACACACAGTCTCATACACAGACACACACACACACAGTCTCATACACAGACACACACACACACAGTCTCATACACAGACACACACACACAGTCTCATACACAGACACAGACACACACAGTCCCACACACACACCGACACACACACAGTCCCACAGACACAGACACACACACACACAAACTCATACACAGACACACACAGTCTCATACACAGACACACACACACAGTCCCACACACCCAGACACACACACACACACACACACAATCTCATACACACACACACACACAGTCCCACACACCCAGACACACACACACACACACACACACACACACACAGTCTCATACACACACACACACACAGTCCCACACACCCAGACACACACTCACACAGTCTCATACACAGACACAGACACAGTCACACTCACCGACACACACACACACAGTCTCATACACAGACGCAAACAGACACACACTCCCACACACACAAAGACACACAGATACTCCCACATACACACAGACACATACATACAGACACACACAGACACATACACACACACACACTCCCACACACAGACACATACACACCTTCTGCTCACAGATGGGCAGCACCATTTGCGAAAATATTCTCACACTCCCCTAAGCTTAGCAGCAGGAATCCTTGTGATTTCTTGCATGAAGTTGTCACTAAGTTGCTGTAGATTACTCAGGGATTTCTGCTGCTGAATGAGTAAGTATGTCTTTAACTTCTTGTACTGTTTGCTTGGGAGCAATTGAGGGGGTCAGTGCAACAGTGGTCTAATCCAGAAAAATATTTGCACCACACTAATAGAAACTGTTGGGTATACCTCAACATTATGTTAACATTACTCAATGTGTTGTTGTGTAATAATCTGGAAAAGTGTCAGTGAACAATCAGTTTGATTAAAATTAGGTTTTTGTTATTCTTAAAGAAACCAGGTGTGTTTAAGTGAGTTATGCTCCATTTTTTTTAAAATGATGGGTTAGACCACTGTTGTACTGACCCCCTCAATTATTTAAGGTAAGGTCTCCAGTGTACCTTTGCCAGCACCACTTTCCCAGCCACTCTTGGATCTCTCGTATATATATTGATGATATCTGTGACAACAAAATTTTATAACATATTTAAATAACTGTTTCCAACAACAATACTGAAGGAAAATGACCCAATAATATTTTTTACTTTCTCTACATATACTATATACATAGTGTATAGAGAAGGTATTGCATTACACCCAAAAATTTGATACCGGAATTTCACCAGAATTACACATTTTAGGGACACCTGTATCAAAAAAAAAAGTATTTTCAGAAAAAGGCCTGTGTGTGTGTGTGTGGTGTGTGTGTGTCTGTAAACATGGTAACTCAAAAACAAAAAAGTTGGTAAAATACCAAACTTGGTATTTATGTTTAGTGTCTTCCAGATATGTGACACAAAGATTTGAGAAATATCCCCCACCCCAATATACTCTCTACATGGAAAAAGTTTTGAAAATTTTGATTTTCTTGAAAATAGCTGTAACAATTTTGATTAAAATACCATATATTAAAGATAGTTATATGGTTAATAAAATGTATATCTAGAATTTTCTGGGAATAAGCTCTAAAGACCTTTTTGTTCTGAATGAATTTTGCATAACTGGTAAACCGTGAAAGAGAGACAAAAACTTATCACACAAAAAATGTAGATCACGTTAAGACATACAGTTTATGCCATATATATGTATATATATATACATATATATACATATATATTGCTTTTTTTTTTGTGGGATTAACCATTTCTGAGATATTCCTTGTTATTTGTTTCGGATGTAAAATTCTTAAATTTTTTTCCCACGTAAAGTTGTAAACTCCTGATCCTGCATAGAAAGAGATTTTATCCACATGCCAACTGGCTTTTTAAAGATTTGACTATCGTTTTAGCCTAGTGTATTCCCTTATTTTACCTCTACTTACAAGGAACTAAGTAATTAAGCCAATTTCTGTCCACCACAAATCCCACATGCAGTCGCTTGGGATTGAACCCGGGCTGCCAGGTGAGAGGTGAGTGGTCTGACTAAACAGCCATAGCATGGCCACCCAACAATGTGGTTTTCTAGAAGACCACATGAGACATTACTTTTGCACTGTCATGTACTTGTTCAGTGAACGCATGGTGATTTTCTCTACCCCAAATATGGATATGATGGTGATTTGCTTTCCCTGAACCGTGAAAGGTACCCTCATCTGAAAACATCACATATAATAAATATCTGACGTGTTCCATTCACATCACTTTCTCTATATCTCAGCAACAAATAATTGTTAAAATGTTTAAGCTTGTATTTACTGCATGCTAATAGAGAAAACAATTAGCAAAAAGAGTTTTGATACTTACTTCCTTGTAAGTAGAAGCGAAATAAGGGAGTACCATAGGTTAAAGTGATAGTCAAAAGCTGGTTGCTATGTGACTGAAGCTTTTTTGTTTTTATGGACAGGAGTTGACAAATTCCTGTATGAGAAAAGTAAGTATTTTAAAGCTGAAACCAATCACAAGGAATAACTCAAAAATGATCAACTCCACGAAAAAATGGTATATAACATAAATTGTGTGTTTTAACATGCTCTACACTTTTTGTCCATCTCTTACGGTCTAGCAGTTGTACAAAACTCCGTAAAATTCATCCAGAATAAAGCTGTCTTCAGAGGCTATTCCCAGAAAATTCAAGATTTACATTTTATTTGTCAGGTAAATATCTTTTGTATACAATATTTTAATCAAAATCGTTAGAGCCATTTCTGAGAAAATCAAAATTTTTGAAAGAAGTTCCATGTAAAGGGTAGTTTGGAATGGAGTAATTTTTCTCAAAATCTTTGTGTCGCATCCCTGGAAGATACTAAACTTAAATACCAAGTTTGGTATGTTACTGACTTTTCGTTTTTGAGTTATTGTGGTCACAGACACACGGACTCACTGACATATGGACACGCACACACACAAACCTTTTTCTGAAAATGCTTTTTTTGGATACATAGACCCTAAAACATATATTTCCGGTGAAATCTTGGTATCAAATTTTTGGTTGAAGTGCAGTACCTTCTCTATACACTATGTACATTGTACGTGTAGAGAAAGTAAAACAATCTTGTCTTCAGCTATGGGATCAGCACAGTGATTGCTTCTTGCTCCAGTCCGCCATCAGGATTGAATTCCTCTGAAGTTTGTATCTTGCATGTGTACAAGCATAGTCTATGTTAAAGAACTTTGTAAAATGGTGAGCATTTCATACCAAGTTTCCTTATTGCTTATCTTACTGACTTCTATGGAGTCCTTTTGAATGATCTTGCACATTTTGTATTTCTGATGAAATCTCGGTATCTAATTTTTGGGTGTAATACTTTACCTTCTCTACACACTATGTACAAAGTACAAAACTTGATGATTATGCCCAGCATCAAAGAGAATATCTTCTTATGGCTTTACAAAGTGCAACATATCAGTGTGCACCAAAAACACATGTTTGGATGACTAGCTTCATGCAATGTGTACCTCACATGAGGGAGAAAAAAGCCAATACTTAAGCTTTTTCAAAAACTAGGCCAATATAACATAAGCATGCATTGCAATCAGGATTGTCACTAAATCACAAAACAGTACGTTTTTACATATAAGGCAATGTGGAGTGCGAGAGTAAAGAAACAAATGAGGTGATGCATCTACTTTTTATTATAGGTGTATTAAAATGTTACATGCTACTTAACCTTTACAAATTTTTCAATTAATAACAATACAATATGTCAAATTGTGTCTTGAAGTGTGCTTCTTCAAATAAATAAGCATGAATTCAATTAAAAAAAATCTGATGTGTTGCATTCACATAACTTTCTCTATATCTCTGATACAAACTACTGTTAAAAAGCTTATTCTTCTATTTACTTCATGTTACTTGAGATAAACATTAGCAGAAATGGTCCTATTACTTGCTTCCTTTTAAGTAGAAGGAAATAAGGGGGTACCATAGGCTAAAGCAATAGTCAAATCTTTTAAAAGCTGGTTGCTATGTGATTGAAGTTTCTTTTGTATGATCAGTGGACAAATTCTCATATGAGAAAAGTATAAGTATTTTAAAACTGAAACCAATAACAAGGAATTTCTCAAAAATGGTCAATTTTGCAAAAAAATGTGTATAACATAAGTTGTATGTTTTAACAAATTCTACAGTTTTTGTTAAGTAAGTTTTCATCTATCTCTTACGGTTTAC
This sequence comes from Hymenopus coronatus, assembly GCA_030762935.1. Taxonomy (NCBI): domain Eukaryota; kingdom Metazoa; phylum Arthropoda; class Insecta; order Mantodea; family Hymenopodidae; genus Hymenopus; species Hymenopus coronatus. Next base: position 139,200,845 of record CM060886.1, read on the forward strand.
CAGTTATGCAAAATTCATCCAGAATAAAGATGTCTTCATAGGCTATTCCCAAAAAATTCAAGATATACATTTTAGTTGTTATGTAAATAACTTTAATATACAATATTTTAATCAAAATCATTAGAGCCATTTTTGAGAAAATCATAATTTTGAAACAATTTTCAATGTAAAGGGTAGTTGAACATGGGGGAATTTTCCTGAAAATCATCATGTCACATCCTTGAAAGATACTGAACTTAAATACCAAATTTGGTATGCAATGGACTTTTCGTTTCCGAGCTATCCTGCTCACAGACACACACTGGGACATTTTTTGGATTCAGGGGGTCTAAAATATGTATTTCCAGTGAAATCTAGGTATCCAATTTTTGGGTGCAATACAATACCTTCTCTATATACTATGGAAATTAAGTAAGAAGCATTAATTGTAATACGTCTTGGCCTGATAGTAAGATAAATAATTGATGTAGAGATTATAAAATTTTGGGCTATAAATTTAATTGCAATTCATTTTAGAAAGATCCTAGGATGAGAAGACCCTATAGAGATTAATAAATGTATAGATTATTTAGGTTAATAGAAAGCAATATATTGGTATTTTTAAAGGGCATGTGTCTCTGAGATATCACTTCACCAGTTGCATAATAAGTTTATCGCACGTGCATGCATGCATGTCTCTCTCTCTCTCTCTCTCTCTCTCTCTCTCTCTCTCTCTCTCTCTCTCTCTCTCTCTCTCTCTCTGTATGTATATATATATATTCACCTTAGGAACTCATAAATTTCCAGGGCTTTGTCATATTTGAATTATAATACTACAAAAACAATAATGTATACAATGATCAGTAATAATAACAATATCACAATATCATACCAATAGTATCAAGTTGTATAATTTTTATGCTGACAGTGTACACTGTAGAAGGACTGTTGAATTAAGAACTCCTTTACATGTTTTCTAAAGGGTTAAGCATAACTATTAAGTTGCAGATGCTATTTCACATTTTGAGGGATATCTAGCTGTTAAACTTTTGTGAACATGCACACAGCATACTCAATGCTGCTCATGTCTGTTGTGTAGCATGGCTACTTGGTAATCTGGAAAGCTCAAGTTTGAGTACAGATTGTGGCAAGTTGTCTGGATATTTGTAAAACTTGAGCCTTGAATTACAGACTTAGAAGTAACATTTATTTAAAAAAAAATATTCCATGTTAAATGCTCTTGCTAAAAAGCCACAATAAAACAAGAGACATGCAATAAGTAATTCAACATATTTTTTTCTTAAAGCAGGTGTGTTTTATTCAGGTTTCAAATACAGCATGCTTTTTTTTATTTATTTGTGTAGCTTAATGTCCTTTAACCTGGTTGGTCATATAAGACGATGAATGAAATCAATGAAATAATGCTCAAATGATTTTGGGTCCATGGAGCCTAAAATCTCAGGATAAGGGAAAACCCCCAAAAATACTTACCTGGGTAACTCACCCTAAGTGAGATTCGAACTCACAACCTTTTGAATGTGAGGCGGACATGCTACCACCACACTACCCAGGTGGGCTACAGCATGTTATTCCCCAATGTTTTGGCTACAAAATCCTATTTTTACTTTCTCTATATGCACTATGTACATAGTGTATAGAAAAGGCATTGCACTCCACCCAAAAATTCGATACCAAGATTTCACCAGAAATATATGTTTTAGGGTCCCCTTTATCTAAAAATATCATTTTCGGAAAAAGGTCCATGTATGAGTGTGTGTGTGTCCGAGTGTCTGTGAATATGATAACTCAAAAATGAAATGTCGGTAAAATACCAAACTTGTTATTTAAGTTTAGTATCTTCCAGGGATGCGACACGAAGACTTTGAGAAAAATTCCCCACTCCCAACTACACTTCACATGGAACTTTTTTCAAAAATTTTGATTTTCTCAAAAATGGCTCTAACGATTTTGATTAAAATTTTGTATATTAAAGATATTTACCTGACAAATAAAATGTATATCTTGAATTTTCTGGGAATAGTCTCTGAAGAGTAGTTTATTCTGGATGAATTTTACTAAATTTTGAATAACTGCTAAACCGTAAGAGATGGACAAAAACTTACTGCACAAAAAATGTAGAGCACATTGAAACACACAATTTATGTTATATACATTTTTCTCGTGGAGTTCGTTGTTTTTGAGACATTCCTTATTTTTGGTTTCTGCTATGAAAAACTTATACTTTTCTCATACAGGAGTTTGTCAACTGCTGTCCATACAAACAAAGGAACTTCAGTGACATAGCAACCAGTTTTTGATTATCACTTTAACCTATGGTACTCCCTTATTTTGCTCCTACTTACAAGGAAGCAAGTAATATGGCTATTTCTGCTAATTTTTACTGATTAGCATGAAGTAAATAGAAGTATAAGCTTTTTAAGAATAATTTGTTGCAGAGATGTAGAGAAAGTCATGTGAATGGTACACATTAGATTTTTCAACATAATCTCCATTCAATGCTACAGCCTTACACCACCTTGATGGGAGGGCCTGTGTGCCTGCATGGTACCACTCTACTGGTTTAAGTCAGAGCCAACACCTTGCCACATCAATAACTTCCATATCATCCACAAAGTGCATCCTTCATTGGGCCAAACAGGTGAGAGATCTGGGCTGTAAGGTGGATTAGGAAGAACAGTCCAGATGCGCTGACTTGTGTGAGGCCTTGCGTTATCATGCAGAATGAGACGTTCATTTGCATTTTTGAGGCTACGAGCACGCTGAAGTCATTTCTTCAATTTCCTTAGAGTAGCACAATACACTTCAGAGTTGGTCGTTTCACCAAGGGAGGACATCGAGCAGAATAATCCCTTCAGAGTCCCAGAAAACTGTAGCCATGACTTTACCAGCTGAGGGTATGGCTTTGAACTTTGTCTTCGAAGGAGAGTTGGTGTATTGCCACTCCATGGACTGCCATTTAGTTTCGGGTTTGAAGTGATGTGTTCATCCCCTGCGACAATATTTGACAAGAGACAGTCATGGCCTGTTATGAGTCTAAGTTGCTACAGAGGATTTTTTTGGTAATGTAGTGATTCTGGTGGTATTGTTACATAAATTTTCAGGATTGGTATAGTGAAATCTCTTCTGTGTCCTTTCTGTAACTTAAAGAAGATATGGATGAAGACCATCTACTGCGCTGCCCAACCTTTAGTCAACATGATAGTATGACAACAAAATACTGGAATGCAAGAGAGTGAATGGTTTCACTGCCAACTGCACAACATTAGATGCCAACCAAGCATATTTGACAAGAAACTGTCACCCTCAGCAAGCAATTCTGCATAGGCATTTCTTCTGTGATCTTTATGATCATCAGTTAGGCATCAAGGAACCCAGCGAGAACAGACCTTTGAGTACCCCAACTGGTGGACAAGTGTGACAGCACTACCAATAGAAATGCCAAGTTGAACAGCGAGGCATTTGATTCTGATCAGTTGATCACCTCGAATTAGAGAGTCCGCACATTCCAACATTGCACGAGTCACAGCTCGTTGGCATGCCGGAGGTGACACAGGTTTGCTCCACCTTGTTGTGGTGATGGCAGATGCGTTGCTCAATGACTCACCGTGCTTTTGTCCACTGCCAGATCACCATAGACATTCTGCATGTGCCTATGAATACCTGCGATGCCCGAGTTTTCCGTCAAAAGAAACTCAATAACTGTTCTCTGTTTGGAACGCACTGCAATTACTGATGCCATTTTGAAGGCTAGTTATAGTGGTGTCACCTATCCAAAATTAATGAAACTGTATGAAGTGAATGCATGAGGTGATATACATTTTGAAGTAAAATCTCAATTGTTTCAACTAAAATTAGCTGAGAAAAAAAAAAAAGTGCTGCATCACTTATTGAATATCCCTCGTATATAATAATTATTTATTTTTACTTTCTCTGGCCCCATATGTACAATGTGCATAGGGATAGAGAAGTATTGTATTCCACCCAAAATTTCCATGTTGAGATTTCACCAGAAATACATGTTTTAGGACCCCCTGAATCCAAAAAAAGCATTTTCAGAAACAGGTCCGAGTGTGTGTGTGTGTGTCTGTGGACCGCATAGCTCAAGAACGAAAAGATGGTTAAATACCAACCTTGGTATTTAAGTTTGGTATCTTCCAAGGATGCAACATGAAGATTTTCAAGAAAATCCTCCTCCCCCTAACTACCCTTTACATGGAAAATTTTTTGAAAATTTTGTTTTTCTTAAAAATGACTCTAACGATTTTGAGTAAAATATCACATATTAAAGCCATTTCTATCATAAATAAAACGTATATCTTGAATTTTCTGGGAATAGCTTCTAAAGACTTGTTTAGTCTGAATGGATTTTACTTAATTTGGCATAACTAGTAAAAAGCGATAGACAAAAACTTACTATACACAAAATGTGGATCTTGTTAAAATATATAAGTTATGCCATATACATTTTTTTCGTGGAGCTTACCATTTTCAAAATATTTCCCTTATTAGTTTCTATTGTGAAGTACTTACACTTTTCTTAGATGGAAGTGTCTGTTTCTATTTTGTTCTACTCCTGGCCGAGCAAAGAAGCAATTAGCAATGACAATTGCATAATGACAGCTTTTAAAACATTTGACTATACTTTAGTCTAGTACATTCCCTTAGTTCCATTCTACTTATAAGAAACTAAATAATAAAATTCTGCTAATGTTTATTTTGATTAGCGTGGTGTCGAAAGAAAAATGATCTTTTGTAAGAAGTTTGTTTGTAGAGTAGCTAGAGAAAGTCATGTGAGTGTAACACATCAGATTTTTACTCAATGTCTCCCTTTCTTTTTCAGACTGACTTAGATGACACAATTGTTACAAACATAGTTGCCTGTGTTGCTGTAATGATGCCACATTTTGTCTTCTGTTGGTATGGAAATGAAGTTATTGAAAATGCAAGTATATAAGTTTGAAAGACAATGTTTATTTTCAAATATTTATAAACCTTTAAATTTAAACTTTTACTGTGTCAAAAGTCTCCTTTATTTATTGTTTTTTCATTTTTTACAGAGTCAGTTACTGAGGCAAGCTGCATTTGAAAGCTCCTTGGATCAAAACTCAAGAGAATTTCAACATTTCCTTCTTATGGTTATGAAAAATACACAGAAGCCATTACAGTTTTCAGCTTTTGGATTCTACACATTATCCTTAGAGGAGTTTTCTAAGGTGAATGGTTTGCAATATTTTTATCTTGTTTACAATACATGATAATACAATCTGTATTAACCCTTTTAGTGCCAGCCTGAATAACAGAATGCTGTCTGAAAAGTGCCAAGCAGAATGCAGGGTTTTAAATTATTAGTAATAAAAAGAGTAGCAAAAGACATAGGGAGCTGAACACTGTGTTTATTTTCAGTAAACCATTTTGTTTACTGTTATAATATGTATTAGGTCATCTCCTTAGCGTGGTGGTAGCGCAGCTGCTTACCAAGTGGGAGACCTGGGTTCGATCCCCAGTACCGGTGTGGGGATTTTTCCCCCGCTGGGAGACCTGGCCCGGGGTGCACTCAGCCTTGTAAGGTCCCTGGGGGGCCAATTGAGGAGCTACTTGATGGAGAAGTAGCGGCTCCAGGTCATGAGGACCGCATTAACCGGCCGGGAGGGTCTCGAGGTGCTGACCACGTCTCACCCTCCAATACTGCACCCCATCCATGACGTCTGTAGTGGACCGAGATGGGGGACACAGAGGCCGGGTGGTAGGCCAAGGTTCCCCGTGAGCTGTCGTGCCATGGAGTTATATAATTTGTATTATGTGGATGAGAAGTCTATTCAATATTTTTAAAAGTTAAAAACAAAAGATAAATTTGAAAATAAAGTAAATAACTAGGCATACAAAACCTTACTATACAGAAAGTTCAGGCTAATAAAATGAAAGAACTGATATCTTTTTACTAAAATAGCAATTTTTTTGGTCTGATCTTTTAATTTTACTTTCTCTAGCCTCATATGTACAATGCACATAGTGGATAGAGAAGGTATTGTATTCCACCCAAAAGTTCAATGTTGAGATTTCACTGAAAATACATGTTTTGGGGTTCCCTGAATCCGAAAAAAGAATTTTTAGAAAAGGAACTGTTCTGTGTGTCTTTGGACAGCATAGCTAAAAAATGAAAATACCATTAAATACTAAACTTAGTATTTAGGTTTACTATCTTCTGAGAATCCTACACAAAGATTTTCAAGAGAATCCCACCACCCAAAATTACCTTTTACATGGAAAAATGTTCGATAATTTTGTTTTTCTCAAAAATGGCTCTAACAGTTTAATTAAAATACAGCACATTAAACATATTTACATCTCAAATAGAATGTATATTTTGAATTTTCACAATATAACCCCTGAAGACCCCATTATTCTGGATGAGTTTTGAATAATGGTTAAACCGTAAGAAGTAGGCAAAAACTTACTACACAAAAAATGTAGATCTCATTAAAACACATAATTTATGTCATATATATGTTTTTTATGTACCTAGAGCTGACTTCTTCTGAGATATTTCTTTTTATTGGTTTCAATTTTAAACTACTTTTAACTTTTCTCAAACAGGAAGTGACATGTCGATTCATCTTTCGTGTTTTACTTAGGTCATGCAAAATGAACTGCACTTATGATATTTCATATCAGCTTTTAAAAGATATGACTATCCATTTAGCCTCTTATATCACTTCTTCTTACAAGGAAGCAAGTAATAAGACAATTTCTGCTACTGTTTACCTTGATTACCATATAATAGATAAAAGAATAATCTTTTGCAAGAACAGTTGTTTGTGTAACAGCTAGAGAAAGTCATGTGAATGGAACACATCAGATTTTTTAAAATACAAAAAATGAATTCATGTAACCTGAAGGCTGAAAACTGAAAAAAATCTAATGTGTTCCATTTACATGAGTTTCTCTACATCTCTGCAACAAATTATTGTAAAAAAGTTTATGCTTCTATTTACCTCATTCTAATCGAGAAAAAATTAGCAGAAATAGTCTTATTACTTGCTTCCTTGTAAGTAGAAGCGAATTAAGGGAGTACCATAAGTTAAAGTGATAGTCAAAAGCTAGTTGCTATGTTACTGAGGTTCCTTTGTTTGTATGGACAGGAGTTGACAAATTCCTGTATGAGAAAAGTGTAAGTTTTTCAAAGATGAAACCAAAAACAAGGAATATCTAAAAAAATGATCAACCACAAAAAAAATGCTTATAGCATAAATTGTGTGTTTTAATGTGCTCTACATTTTTTGGTGTGAAGTTTTTGTCCATCTCTTAAGGTTTAGCAGTTATTCAAAATTCCGTAAAATTCATCCAGAATAAAGTAGTCTTCAGATGCTACTCCCAGGAAATTCAATATATACATTTTATTTGTCCGATAAATATCTTTAATATAGGATATTTTAATCAAAATCGTTAAGAGCCATTTTTAAGAAAACCAAAATTTTCAAAATATGTTCCATGTAAAGGGTAGTTTGGGGTGAGGGGATTTTTTTTTAAAATCTTCATGTCATATCCTTGGAAGATACAAAACTTAAATACCAAGTTTGGTTCTTAACAGTCTTTTCGTTTTTGAGCCACATGCACACACACATGCATACCCACACCCACACGCACACGCACACCCACACATTTTTCTAAAAATGCTTTTTTTTGGATTCAGGGGATCTCAAAACATATATTGGAATCAAATTTTTGGGTGCAATACAATACCTTCTCTATACACTATGTACATAGTACATATAGAGAAAGTAAAAACCATCAAAAACACAAACATGGGCATGATAAAACTAATAATGAAAGTGGCATAAAGCAATGGGATACAAATGTAACATATATTACTATACAATTTAGCACTTATGCCCTTACATAGCTGAATGGTTGATTCAGATAGTCTGAATTGTCTGATTACACCTCCCTAAATCCATTTTGATAAGTACACTGATTATATTTTGCTTGCATATGAGGACCACTGTTGTGGGTCGCATTTTCATCGCTGAAGCTAGAATATATATATATATATCCTTCTCTCTTACGTCAATGTCAAGCGCTTTCATCAAGGCCTGAAGATTCGAAATCATTCACTTTTTTCTTTCTGCATCTCTTATTTCTTTTTCGGTTCGCAACCTTGTGTTAGATGATGCCATTTTTCAAACCCCACAAACAAACACTGGTTAGAGAAATTAAACTTGGAACTTATATATGCTTTAGGTGTAAAGACAAGTACCTCATGCTCCAGAAAATCTTTCTATATGGCTATGACTTAGAAAGTACACAGAGTTAAAAATGTATGAAAATGACATCATGATTAGATTGTGATTGACAACCCTCGCAGAATTTTCGGATCATGATTAGATAATGATTTGCAATCTGCAGAATTTTTGGATCATGATTAGTTTGTGATTGGCAATCCTTGCAGAATTTTTGGGTCATGATTAGATCATGATTGGCAATCCTTGCAGAATTTTTGGATCATGATTAGATTGTGATTGGCAATCCTTGCATAATTTTTGGATTATGATTAGATTGTGATTGGCAATCCTCGCAGAATTTTTGGATCATGATTAGTTTGTGATTGGCAATCCTCGCAGAATTTTCGGATCATGATTTGATCATGATTGGCAATCCTTGCAGAATTTTTGGATCATGATTAGATTGTGATTGGCAATCCTTGCAGAGTTTTTGGATCATGATTAGATTGTGATTGACAATCCTCGTAGAATTTTCGGACCATGATTAGATCGAGATTGGCACTAAAAGGGTTAAAATAAAACTTTTCTAAGAAATCTTTTCCCTTCACTTTTTTTTTTACTTACCTATTTCTAACTTAGAGTGAAGTATTAACAATTGTTTTCTTTTTTACAGACAGTGAATGCTGCTTATGCATATTTCAACATGTTGAAGAACATCCATAGAGCCGAATGAACTCCACAACAAAGTTATATAATTTAGTCCTTCTTGCACACTTTATTATCTTATTGTGCAGTTTAGTTCACTGAATAACAAATGACACTGCTTTATGTCTGTAATAGTGAGAGGGATTGCTCAGGTGGTTTTGTCTTTGGCCAGCATTTGGGAGGTCATACATTCCTTTCCTGTGGCTGGTCTATCTGAACCATGGAGGAGCTTTTTGAAAGGTTTCCCTGGGTCATCAGGTAGATTTCTTTCATCCCCTATATTTCCTGTCCCTCCATTGTAATTTCATTCATCCTTCATCCTGTTTTCTTTCAAAGTTGGAAATGCAGCAATTGTGCTCAGAGTAGCGTGTCAGGGATAAAAATGCTCAAAGTGACCATCTCCATCCCCTGATTTCAGCTGGTCACTGGGTGAGAATCACTCCTGGTTCTGGCCACCCAGTGTACCCTCTCATCTTATCCCTTCCTCCTGGGGTTTAGTGCCGAGTTTCCTCCTCCCCACCTGAACTATAGCCTAATCTACCTCTATGTCTCTATAGTTATGCTGGAAATAAAGTATGGTGTTTTGTTTAAATTAGTATCACATAAAGTGTATTTTGTTCATAGAAACATATAGTTAATGCATACAAATACCTTTGAAACACAATGTTATAATTTACTTTCTGTTTTGAATTTATTGCTTGTGAGCAATTTTGATCTTGCAAGCCATATTTACAGTTTTCTTGGAATGTTTCCACATAATTGCTAACAGTTATCATTCCTTAAGATAACTTACACAACATCTTGAAGGGGGGAAAGGATAAATAAAATCAGAAGCATAGATTTTATCTCAAAATGTATTAATATGCAATTTATGGTTCTCCAAAACATCACATACGAGGTGTATCCATAATACATTAATTTTTAGAAAAATGTCCAAGTGTGTGTGTTTGTGTGTGTGTATGTCTCTCGTCTGTGGGCAGCATAGCTCAAAAACGAAAACTTGGTATTTAAGCTCAGTATCTTCCAAGGATGTAACATGAAGATTTTTAAGAAAATCCTCCAACCCCAACTACCCTTTGTATGGAAAAAATTTTGAAAATTTTGATTTTCTCAAAAATGGCTCTAACTGTTTTGATTAAAATATCATATGTTAAAGCTATTTAAATGACAAATAAAATGTATATCTTGAATTTTCTGTGAATAGCCTCTGAAGATCTCTGGATGAATTTTGTGAATTTTGCATAACTGGTAACCTATAAGAGATAGACAAAAGCTTACTTAACAAAAAGTGTAGAACTCATTAAAACACACAACTTATGTCACATGCATTTTTTTCTGGAGTTGACTGTTTTAGAAATATCTCTTGTTATTGGTTTCAATTTTAAAATACTTAAAACTTTTCTAATATGGGAACACATCAAATGCTGGCCACACAAAGAATTGGATTTCAAACCCATATCAACCACATTTTAAAACATTTGACTATCAGTTAAGCCTAGTGTATGCCCTTATTTACCTTCTACTTAAAGGAACTAAGTAATAGGGCTGTTTGCTAATGTTTATCGATTAGCATGAAGTAGAAAGAAGAATAAGCTTATTAACAATAATTGGTTACAGAGATTTTGAGAAAGTCATGTGAATGGAATACATTAGATTTTTTCATGTTTCATGTTTGCTCTCCGTGGTGTAATGGTTACCATATACCCAAGGTTACGGGTTCAAACCTGACAGAGGACATTGCATTTTTTCGGGCGTAAAAATCCTTAGCATGGTTTCCTGCAGAAGGGAAGTAAAGATATTGGTCCTGTGTCATAGATTTATGGCATGTAAAACAACCTCAAGTCTGATAAAGAGGTCTCTGAGGTGGTCTTACATGCCCAATATAAAGTGGGACGCTGAGAACCAAGGTAGTTATAGAATGTCTGTAAATAAAACTCCATTTCTGTTTTTTTTTTTGCAGAGAGCCAGAAGGGCAATTTTGGGAGGAAGGGGGTACAGTAGCAATTTGTAATGCACTTCCTGCATCTTGACAGCAACAACTCTGGATAAATGTGCTGGTGTGTGGTTGTGGTGAAGCATCACTTTCCTCTTTGGTAAATAGGGCCATGTCTCCTTTATTTCTTGTTGAATCAGAATAATATCGCACCTTTTTCTAGAAGTCAATGCATCTCTAATATTGCCACCATTTTTCTGGTCAATGGGATCAGATTCCTAGGCAAACCATTGTTTTGATTGTTGACTGATTTCCAGAGTATAATGAAAACAGGGTTACATCGAAGGGGGCTAAAGGTTCTTCAGATTTCACTTAAGAGGAGTCAAAATGGGATTTTCATAACTTTCATGCAGGTGTGCTAACTGTAAATAGCTTAACCCTGTTCTATCCTGATATATGGTGGACTTTGAGACAGTGATGTGTTTTAACAATTTGAAATTTAGTTAAGTCGATTTTGTAACACTACATCACTTACTTTTTTCTTTCGGAAAACATGTTTCAGAAGCCATGTGCTTCCATTGTCAATTCCTTTGGTCAACTGCCGGCATTGCTTGCTGTGCTGGTTGTCTCTGTCCCTGGTAGTGGTTTGATGAACCTCTGAATGAGTAGATCGCCTGGCGGGATTTCAAAATTGAAAATCCGGTTCTTGTTTTTCCAAATATATATGTTTTCCCAAACTTTTAATTCTGTCTTCCTTGTGATGTTTTTGAGGATTTTTGGGCTTCTATTTATAGTGTGTTTCTCTTTCCAAAAATGCCAAGCTACTGCAGATTTGTCTTCTTGTTTGAGTTTAATATTTCTGTGGTGTTCTTTTGCCCTTGTTTTTATATTTCTTTTTGTTTGGCCGATGTAGATTTTTTAGCTACTGCAGATTTGTCTTCTTGTTTGAGTTTAATATTTCTGTGGTGTTCTTTTGCCCTTGTTTTTATATTTCTTTTTGTTTGGCCGATGTAGATTTTTTCACAGTCATTACAGACTTAACTGATATATTCCTGGTTTGTTTTCTTGTGGGATATCATCTTTTAATTTAGAATTTAAAATGCTTTTTATAGAGTAATTATTTTTAGGGGCTAGAATGATGTTATGTCGTTTGAAGATCCTCTGGAATTTGTAGAAAGTTGTAGGGTGGTATGTAAACTTCTTGTAGATCTTTTCTTTCTGGTTATGAGTGAGTGTGCTGACTTCTTTAATTCTCTTTCTATTTTTGGCCTTATTAACTTTTTTGTACACCAGTTCTGCCCGAAATCCATTCTCTGTAGCTATGTCCAATATTTTAGGAAGTTCACATTGGTATTCCGTTTTGCCCATTGGTACATTTACCAATCTGTGTGTAAGGCTGTTGAGTAAAGTATGCTGATGGGGAATGGGATTGTAACTCTTTTGTTTTATATAGCTGTTGGTGTGGGTAGGTTTTCAGTAGATGCCAAATGTAAGGTGATTATTAGTTTTGATGATTTTTAGGTCGAGGAATGGTAGTTGTCCATCAAAAAAAAAATCATCAAAACTAATAATCACCTTACATTTGGCATCTACAGAAAACCTACCCACACCAACAGCTATATAAAACAAAAGAGTTACAATCCCATTCCCCATCAGCATGCTTTACTCAACAGCCTTACACACAGATTGGTAAATGTACCAATGGGCAAAACAGAATACCAATGTGAACTTACTAAATTATTGGACATAGCTACAGAGAATGGATTTCGGGCAGAACTGGTGTACAAAAAAGTTAATAAGGCCAAAAATAGAAAGAGAATTAAAGAAGTCAGCACACTCTCTCATAACCAGAAAGAAAACAAGATCTACAAAAAGTTTACATACCACCCTACAACTTTCTACAAATTCCAGAGGATCTTCAAACGACATAACATCATTCTAGCCCCTAAAAACAATTACTCTATAAAAAACATTTTAAATTCTAGATCAAAAGATGATATCCCACAAGAAAACAAACCAGAAATATATCAGTTCAGCTGTAATGACTGTGAAAAATTCTACATCGGCCAAACAAAAAGAAATATAAAAACAAGGGCAAAAGAACACCACAGAAATATTAAACTCAAACAAGAAGACAAATCTGCAGTAGCTTGGCATTTTTGGAAAGAGAAACACACTATAAATAGAAGCCCAAAAATCCTCAAAAACATCACAAGGAAGACAGAATTAAAAGTTTGGGAAAACATATATATTTGGAAAAACAAGAACCGGATTTTCAATTTTGAAATCCCGCCAGGCGATCTACTCATTCAGAGGTTCATCAAACCACTACCAGGGACAGAGACAACCAGCACAGCAAGCGATGCCGGCAGTCGACCAAAGGAATTGACAATGGAAGCTCATGGCTTCTGAAACATGTTTTCCGAAATAAAAAAGTAAGTGATGTAGTGTTACAAAATCGACTCAACTAAATTTCAAATTGTTAACCCTGTTCTGCTCGCGTGGCATCTGGGAGACTCCACATGAGTTATTTTTTAATATTATAAGAAAACGGATACAGCCACTGACCAGTGCCTCCATCTACCTTTCAATCATCTAACCAGGTATATATAGTCACAGCCACAAGCATGTCAGTCCCACTTTGGAACCCAAAAAATCAGGTTGTTTCCCTAAAAGTATGATTAGAGTCTGTCAGACACCATGCGACCTTCATTGTTTAAAGGTAATTTCTTTTCTTTTGCATTTGGCCTCTCTATTCTTTGAAATTCTTAGACAAATACGACTTTTAAGCACAGATTTTTATATTTTTAGGGTTTAAATGGATTTGAAGAAAAATTTAATCCCAGTATTCCAGAAGATATGAAAATTATTTTTGAATTAGTAGAGCAACAAGTTAAGGACTTAGAGATTTACAGTGATGAGGAAGAGGACATTATAGAGATGAGAATAAAAAGGAACCCATGAGATGACAGAGTCAAATTCATCCTAAGAAACTGAAGATGGATATCGCAAGTATATTTCCAGATACTGAGAAAACACCACAATCTGCAAATGATGGTCCTTGTACAAAAAGGCAAAGGTGTAATGATTACGGTCACTCCAAGAACTGATCCACGTGATACAAGTACCAAAATTGTAATAAGCTAATAAATATATTATCTGGAGCACGCGAAACAAAAGTATGGTGAATGGCAATGAACAAAATTATGTTCAACTTACAGCTGAAAACGTATTGTACTTTCAAGTGACTAGGCAGCTTTATGGAACAATTGGGTTGCTGCTTGTACTGTCATTAGGCAACAATGGGTTCTAGTTTCTTTCTTGGCTATCATGTTGTTTAGAAGCACACAACTTTACTATCTTACTATTACTTTTATATTTTTACTAAGGTTTCTGAAGATGGCCACTTATTTCTTTGTATATTGTCCTTTCATTTACTCCAATTGTTGAGACACACAATTATTATTGTAATTTGTATTTGTGTTTTATGGGATACCTTTTTTTGTGTGTACTTTGAACTCTTAACTAAACATTATAGGCCTTCTCTGTAAATTTAATACTTTGATTTGCTAAAACAGAATGGTTACGTTAGAAATCCTTCTGAAATCTTTTCAAATTTAATGTGTATTTTGAGTTAATAATTGTTATTTTCTGTTAGATACTTTCCCGAAACACTTTTGAGTATATGTTAACTGCAAATATATCACTATATTAATTGAGAGGTATTAATAGTATTATTATCTCTCAGACGCCACGCGAGCAGAACAGAGTTAAAAATATTGTTAAAAATAATACTGCATAGTAGTTTTTTAGAACATTTTTTTACATTCACTTGGTAAAACATTAGTAGATTTGTAAATATTAGTGTTTGTTAAGAGATATTTTTTTATTTTGTTTGGAAACTTTTACTTTAGCTATTCATGGCATTGGCATCCGCATGTTTCAGTCATCTGAGAGTTTCAAAGTCCTGCAAAGTTCTGTTTGGAAAGTTAGGTTACATTCTTTTTTGTAATGTTTGAGAGCAATTTCTGAAGTAAAATTTTCTATACAAATACCCAACTAACTTAGAAACTAATTGACACAAACAACTGACATTTTTATCATACATTTTTAATTAAATAGGCTTTATTTTAACAAAAAAGGTTATATATACCTGTATATAAATGAATATCGGCTTTTTAACTCTTTATAATATTTATTACATTCAACTTACAGTTATGAATGATATGTCAAATGAAAAAGCAACTCAAACAGTTTTACCAAGAAGCTTATAAATGTTCAATATGACTACCCTTTGTCACGCCGCACACATCAAGTCTATAGCCGAGTTCTTCCCAAACGTTGATAAGTGTGTATTCGTAATTGTAGCAACAGCTGCTTCAATCCGGTTTCTTAATTCAGGGAGGTCAGCTGGTAGCGGAGGCACGTACACACGATCCTTGATAAAGCCCCAAAGGTAAAAATCGCATGGCGTTAGGTCAGGAGAACGTGGAGGCCATGCATAGCAAGCCCTGTCATTGGGGCCCTTGCGGCCTATCCAGCGCTCGGG
Source organism: Hymenopus coronatus (assembly GCA_030762935.1). Classification (NCBI taxonomy): domain Eukaryota; kingdom Metazoa; phylum Arthropoda; class Insecta; order Mantodea; family Hymenopodidae; genus Hymenopus; species Hymenopus coronatus. The sequence continues at coordinate 139,216,251 of CM060886.1, forward strand.
TACAGTGACGTTCAACCAATCGCGTACTTCGTTATGCCAGTGAGGTGGCGCACCATCCTGCTGGAAAACGAAGTTCTCTTGCTCATTTTCTTCCAACTGAGGGAAGAGCCATTGCTCTAGTGTATCAAGGTAAGAAGTGCCAGTTACAGTAGGTTCACCAAAAACGAAAGGCCCATAAACTTTTTGCCGGGATACGGCACAAAAAACATTCACTTTAGGGGAATCTCGTTGCATTTGTACCATCTCGTGAGGATTTTCTGAGCCCCAGATGTGCACATTATGAGTGTTAACATGTCCACTAAGGTGAAAGGTCGATTCATCACTGAAGACAACACGATTCACAAAATCGTCATAAAACAACATGTTGTTTGCGAATTTGGCACATAGTCCATGGTCTGTCGGCTTTAGAGCCTGTAATAACTGTAAACGGTAAGGACATAGCTGTAAGCGAATTCTTACAACTTTCCAAACAGTGGACACAGGAACTTGTAATTCAGGACTAGCCTTCCGGGCTGATTTCTTTGGGCTACGAGTGAACGACTCTCTCACTCGCTCAACAGTCTCTTCACTTACTCCTGGTCGTCCCATGCTCTTCCCTTTACAAAGCAGCCGGTATCTTCAAACTGATTATACCATCTACGAATGTTTTTATCACTAGGAGGATCACAACCGAACTTACTATGGAATGCACGTTGCACAGTAACTACAGATTTGGTCTTTGCAAACTGCAAAACACAAAATGCTTTCTGTATACTAGTCGCCATCTTTGCTACTACCGCTGTCTAGCAGATTGTGGCAGAAACATTGCATGCACTTGCGCATTTGTGCCAACAAACAAAACTGTTTGAGTTGCTTTTGATAAGTTTTTTTTTTTTTTTTCTAAAATTTAAAGTCAATACTTTTCAATAAAATTTAAACAGCTTTATTAAAAAAATCACACCTTTCCTTCTAATGAACAGAAGTATTCTATTTTTCATCGATCAACAGTAAAGGTTTTGCTGAATACATATTGAAAAATTTAACTTGTTATCTTAAATAGTTGCTGAGATAATGGGTCAAACTTTAACATTGGAAAGATGGGGCATTTGGACTCCACTTAAATAGCTTCAAACACGGCTTTAAAGTTGAAAACCATTCCCACTTATTGTCCGAAGCAATTATGGTACCATCAGGTTGACAGCTTTTTCATCTCCAACTTCACATGCAAAGTATGCATGCTCATTTTGGTAGACACACCTATGGTCGTTGTCACTTCATGAACTTTTATTCAATGATCAGTGAGAATCGTATTGGGACTTTTTTTCAATGGTTTCCTTACTAACCACATCTATCAGTCATCCTGTGTTCTACTTATCAAACCACATTTAAAATTGTTTGAACAATAAGTAACTGTTAACATAGATGCCAAAAGCTCCCCATAAATAGCGTATAATTTTAGTTTTTATGTCTTTGAAAGTTTTCTCATCCAAAGGTTTTGTTTTATAGTTGGCTTACCCTCCTCTCTAGGACTTACAAGCAAATGCCTAGGGGTCAGAAAGCTGTTGGGTAGATAACAGCACAAAACCACAGAACGGAGAACCTGGCATGAGCATGAGGAAGTGAATGATATGAAATGCAAGTGAAATGGATGATAGGAAAGGTGATGATGGAGCACTTGGTGGAATGGATGGTGGGGAAAACCAGAGGACCCTGAGAAAACCTACCCACTCACCGCTTCATCCACTACAAATCCCACATGCTTGGGATCAAACCTGGGAGGGGATGCGAAATGGGAGGCAAGCAGCCACGGCATTGCCCTCTTCCAAAAGTAAAAAGTGAATCACTATTTTTTAAAGCAGGCTCATTTTTTTCATTTTATCAACACTTTCAAAGAAAGGGCATTTATAAGGACTACTTGAAGGAGATATATTGTAGGTTTAATCACTGAAAAGAAATTCTGGTTCTAAAAGATTTATTTTTATTGTATATCTTCTTATTACATTATATCTGTATGTAATCCAAATAGAGCAACAACTTTTGATCGTGAACATTCTGGAATTATTGTTGTTTTGTTCAACAAGGTTTTACACTATTTATTTATACTCTCTTGGTTTAAACTGTCATATGTTTTTTGTTGGATGGTTGGATTAGTTTTGATGAGTTATACAATAAACATAAATTTTTAATTGGTGAATCATGCCTATTTTGGCCTTTTCATTACCAAGAGCTCCAGAGTGTGAGGGAATCCACCGTAAAACTATGGATTTGTGAAGAGATTGTAAATGTTTAATACTTTGGTAGATTTCAGCTGTTCTTTTTATTGTACATACACTGGTACAAATGGCTTGTAATGCAGATTTTGAGTCACTAAAGATGATTGCTTTATTGAAGTGATTAATGTGGTAGAAAAGCTGTTTCAGTGCGAAATTGGTTGCCTCAAGTTCACCGTCAAAATAGGTTGAGTTTGGACCAAGAGATATGCAAGAGCAAAATAATTGCTGTATATCCCAGCACCTGCTGTTTCATTAAAATTAGTCCAATTTTAGATCCATCAGTATAAATATGCAGAATCTTGCTTCAAGAATTATTAAAACCCATGCTGTAATATCTGTTTTAAAAAGAATCTATAAACTAAAAACACTAAAAATTATATACTTCTCCTGTGTACAACATACACTTGCTTATCACATATTTGTCTCAACGCCTATCAGTGAAATAAGTGTTTTGCATAATGCAAAAGGAAGTAATCAGATTAATACTAAACCTGAGCAGGACTGCATCAAGAAACCATACTTGCATCAAAATGATATTTGTACTCTACCAAGTCTGTATATAGGTACTAGAAATTGTATACTCTCTAAGGAACATTATTCACTTATTTAATGTAAGCAATGCTGCACAATGAACATTCCAAATGAAACAACAATGAAATACACTTATAGACTGCCACAACAACAACAAAATCTTATGTGTTATATTCACATGACTTTCTCTAGCTGTTCCACAACCAAACCTTTTATTCAAAGGATAAATCATGCTAATCAAGATAAATATAAGCAGAATTACTCTTATTGCTTGCTTCCTTGTAATTAGAAGGGAAAAAAGAAAATGCACAAGCTAAAGTGAGAGTCAAGTCCTTTAAAAGCTGGTTGCTATGTGAAATAATTGAAATTTCTATCTCTTTGCTTGCCAGGAGTAAACAAATGAGAAACAGGAGAAAGATGTCTTCCTGTTCGAGAAAAGTTTAAATGGCTTAAAATTGAAACCAATAATTCAGGATATCTCAAAAATGGTTAACTACCAAAAAAAAAAAAAATATGCATATAACATTGTGTGTTTTAATGAGATCTATATTTTTGTATATTAGGTTTTTCCCTATCTCTTATGGCTTGCCAGTTATACAACAGTCATCCGGAATGACTAGGTCTTCAGAGTCTATTCCCAGAAAATTTAAGATAATATTTTGTTTGGCATAAAAATATCATAAACATAAGGTATTTTAATCAAAATTGTTACAGCCATAGAGAAAATCAAAATTTTCGAAAAATATTCCATGTAAAGGGTATTTGGGGGTGGGGAAATTTTGTTGAAAATCTTTGTGTTGCATCCTTGAAAGATACTTAACTTAAATACCAAGTTTGGTATGTAACTGAGTTTTCGTTTTTGAGCTATGTTGTCCACAGACACACACACATGGAATTTTTTTGAAGATGCTTTTTTTTTTTTTGGACTCAGGGCACATCAAAACATATATTTCTGGTAAAATGTCAGTAACAAATTTTTGGGTGAAATACAATATGTTCTCTATCCACTATGTACATTGTACATAGGGGCTAGAGAAAGTAAAAATGGTTAACTTAGTACTGGCATACACAGAACACAGAGGGTATCTATAATAAAATTACAAATAGAATAATAAATGCAACCAAATTAAGTTAGGAAAGATGTTAAAACAATTTTAACTCATCTTTTTACATGTGCAATAATTTTCTGAATAATTTAGAAATTATGATTAATAGTGTTGTTGTTGTTGTTGTTGTTATTATTATTATTATTATTATTATTATTATTATTATTATTTTGTTATTTATTTATTTGTACTCTTCTATACAGTTTTTATTCTCTTTATATAGGATATACAATTTGTATTCCTTGTTATATCAATGTTAAAACTTGACAAAACTAAGAACTTGTAATAATATTCTCAAAGTTAAAAAAAATTATGTATGCACATGCATGCATACATATTTGTTAGATATAAAACTTTAAATACAAGTAGATATGTTTCAAATGTGCTATAGTTTTCATTGTGTAGATGTGTAGTATGTACTTATCTAATTTTCACATGACCATAGGCAATGCTATAAAAGTAAAAGCAATAAATGTTGTAAACTAATAATAAAATTCACATCCACTCATGTATCCATGACCTAAAGATGCAATAAAATGAATATGAATTGAATAAATTGTTTCATTAACAGACACAGCATAAATAGTCCTTAACGGAACGAAAATATAACATAGTTGGTACAGGAGGTTTGAGAGACCGCGTAAGTTTAAAACAATGGCGGTTAACAATCCTGACAACATAATTCTTTAAACATTGTTTTACTGTATTAATAAGTTCACTAATAAACACTTTTTGACGTCAATAACTTTTATAACATTGAGCAAAAAATAGTTATTTGTTCAATTTGGAAAACTGAACATTTTTGCATAATATAAAGAGTCAGTCTTTCTCTGCACAAATTCAACACACTTTTTTAGAACACTGTAGACATATTGCACGCTGTCACTTGTAGTAAGGGTATCTTGTCTTCCTTTTTACTTTCGGGAGGCATAGAGTACTTATTTTTCTTCTTCAGCTGCATCCTTCTATAAAATTCAACACACTTTTTTGGAACACTGTAGACATATTGCACGCTGTCACTTGTAGTAAGGGTATCTTGTCTTCCTTTTTACTTTCGGGAGGCATAGAGTACTTATTTTTCTTCTTCAGCTGCATCCTTCTATAAAATTCAACACACTTTTTTGGAACACTGTAGACATATTGCACGCTGTCACTTGTAGTAAGGGTATCTTGTCTTCCTTTTTTTTACTTTCGGGAGGCATAGAGTACTTATTTTTCTTCTTAAGCTGCATCCTTCTATAAAATTCAACACACTTTTTTGGAACACTGTAGACATATTGCACGCTGTCACTTGTAGTAAGGGTATCTCGTCTTCCTTTTTACTTTCGGGAGGCATAGAGTACTTATTTTTCTTCTTCAGCTGCATCCTTCTATAAAATTCAACACACTTTTTTGAACACTGTAGACATATTGCACGCTGTCACTTGTAGTAAGGGTATCTTGTCTTCCTTTTTACTTTCGGGAGGCATAGAGTACTTATTTTTCTTCTTCAGCTGCATCCTTCTATAAAATTTCATCAGGGGGCCTCAAAATTCTACTTATATTCAGACTCAATTCTTGGGCTAAATTGTGTGAAAATCAATTTTCATGAAATTTATCCTATCAATATCAGCAGAATCTTGATAGCTCCTGAATAGTACACATGTGTTATGTCAAGAATGGCAAAAAAGATTGCCATCAGCTATTTTCTTGTGTGTCAGCTTGAGCTATAATTTACACATTTTTGGTCCAGACTATCAACTCTGCAATTATAATATTCAATAATTTCAGTTTTTTTCTGATTGGGGATGGTTTAAATTGAATGGTGCATTGAAGACACTACAATCACTGCCTTAGATTTCTTTGGGACCTATGAGAGAAGCCATGTCTCCGTGGAAAGCATACATTAATGAATATAGGTTACTTCTCTTGATTTATGGAGGAAGAAAACTTGGGGGAATTTCTCCTTTATGTTTCTTCAATGTAAGTCAGGTTACTTCTCTTGATTTATGGAGGAAGAAAACTTGGGGGAATTTCTCCTTTATGTTTCTTCAATGTAAGTCAGGCCTTGCGTTTGCAGTTGCTCCACTACTTCAATGGAGCCGAACCAGTTGTTGGCAGTGACATTTCTGTGTGGTTTTTCAATGGGTTTGACCAATGTAATTACGGATTGCGAAGGAAAAGGGAACTTCTTTTCATCTTCAGTAAGGCCTATTCTATCAGAACCTCTGCCTGCATTTATGTAAGCATTGTAGAAGTAGCTGATTCTGGCGTCGCTAAGAAACATTATTTTGAGACAATATTTTGTGGGCTTTTTAGGCATGTATATTTTGAACATGCAATGTCCTCTAAATGCAACTAATGTCTCATCATTACAAACAGAGCCCACCTGGGTAGTGTGGTGGTAGCGTGTCTGTCTCACATTCAAAAGGACGTGAGTTCGAATCTCGCTTAGGGTGAGTTAAACGGATAAGGCCTTTTTTTGGAGTTTTCCCCTATCCTGAGAAGACGAATGTCGCGTAGCTTTAGGCTCCATGGACCCTGAGATCATTTGAGCATCATTTAATCAATATCAATCATTCACTGTCTGATATGACCAACCAGGTTAAAGGACGTTAAAAAAAAAAAAAATACAAACAGAGGGACCTAGTGAATACATCTTCTGAGAATTGCCAATAAACATATAAAATATCACTGGTACTGGATCTGTTTGTTTTCTCAGTTCCCTGGTATTTGAGTCATCGAAACACAGGCATGTGAGAACAAACAAAAACCTTTTCACAGAAATATATTTCTCCCAGTGCCGTCTGTGCAGAAAGTTTTCAACACTCTCACCACCTGATTAAAAATTGTGATGAGCAATCCCAGAAATCCTTTCTTCCTAATTTAATTAGTTGTATGTAGGAATGATAATGTCTGGTCTTTATATTTCTCCTTTACTGTTTGCATTTGTCCATGTTACTATGGTATCTATCATTTCATTGGTGAATAACAATTGCCATGCATCTTGGGGTTTGGGGTTGTTACCAAGAAATTTAGCTGGAGGCCACAATCCAGGATGATTAATTAAAATGTTGTGCATTCTGGTTCGTACATTTCGTGGTGGGGATGTTTTGTTTCAAACGAAACTTTGTACACTTGCTGTCTCAGCTTCTGACTCATCATCACATTCCTTGTTTTCTGAATCTCAACTTTGGACACTTTCCTTTACGAACATGGGCTCATCACTGTCAACAATGTCACAATCTTCTGTCCGCTAACGTCTGGGTTATGAATTCACTAAGCCTGGGGTCATCTGCTCTCACAGACAATGGCTTGGTTTTTCCAACAATTACTGTAAATGAATCAAGAAAAATCCTATATATGCTAGTACTCACAGTTTGGGAAAATATTTTTATCACACAACACAAAGACCGGCTCATGAATTTTGAAATACCGCCACATGAGTACAAGTTTCTGTTGAGAACACCAGATGTCTCCACCATCAGTTGAACTTCAACTGAAGAAGAGAGCAAATGCCTTTGAAACATAATGTTTTGTAAATTTTTTTTTAAGTGAGGTAATATACTTGAACTATTTCACTTGTCTCAAACTTCTGAGTTATTTCATTAAATGTTCAGAGTTCGTCTTGTGCTTGAAGAATTAGATTTGTAAGATATAATTTCAGAAGAGAAGAAAGAAGGTAAAAGTGGATGTTGAAGATTACTAAAACAAAGTGACTTTACTTTTTGTGTTACCTAGCTTTGCAGCCTGTCACCTATATAATAAAGTGCCTGAGAAATAAAAGGTATACTAGACATAAGAACATTTAGAAAAAAGCTAAAGAAATTCTGTATTGCAGGTTGTTTTTATAGATTAGACAAATTTGTATTCAAATGAAGCACATTTGTAATATAATTGTTCAATTTATACTTTCAAAATTTGCTTTTAATATTGTAAAAGACTCTCTAAAATATCTTTGTAATATATCCAGCTTATATTTTTTATTCCTGTATATTTAAACCTATTAAGTTATAGACTAATTTTGCATACAAATAATTTCTATTTTAAAATTGTAACCTATATGTTAATCTGTAAATAAATACTGACATATCCTATACCATGCATATGTATATGATCAAATAAATGGATTAAGTGATTGGTTGATTGAAGTAGTGATTTGGAATATATAAAGGTGTATAGCCAAGGACATACTATCAGAGCTAAAAGAAAACTTTGAGAGAAAAAGGGATAGTTTCAGCTACTAAGCCATATGACATTACTCACTTCAAGGATCGTCCGCCATGGTCTAGGGGTTACCAATGGATTCAAACTCAGTTGGAAGGCAGTGGATCTTTTTTGGATATAACAATCTTTAGTATGGCTTCCTTTGGAAGGAAAGTAAAATTAATGGACCTGTTCCATAAATTTAAAGCACACAAAAAAAAAAAAAAAAATACTCAAGCCTGATAAAGAAGCTTCTGAGCAAAATTAAGAGGTGTTTCACACTCAATATCGCCATATTTCACATATGCAACATTTGAATTGCAGAACTCAACAGGGCAAAACCAAATAATATTGGTTAGTGCAAGCACCCTAAGTTCTATTCCTCTTATATATCAGCAGAAATGGTGAGGGAATTTTGGTCATTGAGAGGAATTCCCAGGTTTGTAATATGGTCCATGATCTCCTATACAGGAACAGGTAAAAAAAAGTCAGCTTTTATAGTTGAGAGAATAAAGTCACCTTTTAAATTGAAAGTTGCCCTCCATAATGTAGTGGTTATCATCTAGCCTCTAAAACCCAAGATCACAAGTCAAAACCTAGTGAAGGGGTGATGGCACTTTTGGTGTGCAGAAATCCTTAGCATGGCTTCCTTCTGAAGGGAAGTTAACCTGGTGATTCGGTATAATGTTTATTTGCACATAAAAGAACTCCACACCTTGAAAGAAGATTCTTGGGCAAAATTCTGCCATTTTGTGTCCACAAGTTGTGATTTCGTCCTACAGTGCCATCTGTGAGTAACAAGCTGATCCCTCACCACCATGGCACATAGTGGCAAACTCATAAACTAGAGATTCAAATCCAAACTCAGAAACATCATAACAATGCCCTATGCTCCACTTGGGAGTTACACATCTAATTTAGATTGAAAGTTAATTAAAAAGTCCTCATTTTATCTATCAGTATTCACTAATAGCTAGTTTTGTAATTGTGTATACACTGTTCTTATTTGACTTCAGAAACTAGACCCACTGTGGGGTTAAATCAAAACATTAAGATGTAACAAAAACCATACATGAGACTACATAGAGTTTTGTATTATTATTGTTGTTATTATTATTATTATTATTATTATTATTATTATTATTATTATTATTATTATTATTATTATTATTATTATTATTATTATTATTATTATTATTATTATTAGAGCAATACATTCGTGGGGTCATACATGTTTTTGTTACGGTAACTTAATGTTTTGATTTAACCTTACAGTGGGTCTGGTCTCTAATGTTAAATAAGAACAGTGTATATACAAGTATTACAAAACTAGTTATTAGTAAATGGAAATATTGACATTCATAAATAATACTCAATTTATCTAGCATGCAGATAAGCAGATTAAATCTATAAATGTGAGTTGTGTTTTATCAAGAAAACTTAACAGTTTTATAGTTAGGCTGTTTTGGTTGAATAACCCAAAGGGGAATGCTGCTGAACTGCATCGATGAGAGCACTCCAGATGTTTTGGCCTATTGTAGTGATGAGTAGGGCTAGAGCTACCATCTTGGTGTTAGAACACTCCTACACTCTATATGCACCCAGCTGTGGTAGCGTAGGACTGTGGCTTCTTTACTTTGCTCTCTATGAGTTGTCAATGGAAGATCCTTTCACTAGTGAAGTGCACCAAACTCCATGAAATTTGGGGAAAATCCTGTAATTGTGAAATGACGACTTACACAAATTTTGAAATTGATTTTTATTGCCAGTTCATCAGCTCAGGCTAGGCCTACTATTGGGGTCATTGTCATGAACATCGGTAAGACCATTTTTAAAATAAATGCAGCTTTCACTCATTATTCCCTGTCTGTAAACATCAAAAAGTTGATTCAATTAGTTTGTTGTTTTTAGACAACAAAAACCTAATCATAGACTGGACTTCACAATTGGTGGGATTTTCTATTGCAGCGCACATTTTGACAACTCACAGAGAGCAAAGTCCTCGCGCTACCACAGCTGGATGTAGGAGTGTTCTGATCCAAGATGGCAGCTCTAGCTCTACTCATTGCCACGATAAGTCAAAACTTTCTGGGCTGCCCTCGTAATATACACCTTGCACACATGCAATCAATTCATCAACAACTATTTGACAAAAAAGTCAAACAGTGTGTTTAAAGAGGATCATCAGCTTCCACTTCCAAGGTAGAAACAAATTCAGCTTAAAGACAGACTTGTCTAGGAAAAGGTCATAGATGTGGTTTCAATAACATGATCTATGTTACACACATCATTTAATTTTAATAATTTAAAACATATAAACTAAGTCTTTTAGAATTTAGCATAACTACCTATAGAGACATTACAGATATGAGAAAGTTTTCATATTATTCAGAAACTAGTTTGCTTATTAAGACTTTGTTAACTACCACAAGACTAAGTTATATGACCATGTTATGAGGTCCATTGCTCTTCATGGAGGTTCTTCAAAATGTTGAAATATGCATAAGAAGCATTCATTGTCTGAAAAAAACCAAATAATTATTCACATTGCATGTGGGTACCAAAGTAAAGAAAAAAGTGCAGTGAATGGATCTTAGGAAAGTTTGGTGTGGTACAGACTGTATCGCGCATATATAACCATGTATTGTATGCAAGATAACAATCAATTAAGAGTGGAAACACAGCTTCACAATCAAAAATCACTATTAAAATAAGTAAGTTACTTTGAGCATGTTTTGCCTTCATCTTCAGTGCAGATTTACTGATCAACTCATGTTAGTGGTCTGTAGAAGTCTCTTTTCTGAGTAAATGAATTTTGAGATGAGATTGTTTGTTTGTGGTATATCAAAATTTATGACACGTGTTTGTTTTTTTAGAATGAATAGATTTCCCAAACTGTTAATCAATTGGAATCTGAACTGATTTTAGTAATTTGGATTCACTGAGAAAATTATGGTTTTAAATCCAGAAATAGTTTGCTTCAACTGACTTATTTGTCTGTTTATGCTTTATATTCCTTGTGTTTTCTTTAAAATATTGCCCGATGTTTCTTTTGGTTTTCCCATATACACTTTTTTGCAGTCCTTGCAACTGATTTCATATATACCTGATTGCTTCAATAGGGGGAACTTACCTTTCATGTTTGAATGGGGCAGGTGTTTGTTTACTGGGACTAACTTGAAGTTCCATTTTTTGAAAATATTTTGGAATTTTTGGTGTGCCAAAGGGTGGTAAGTGAATTTTTTGAGGCTGGTTTCTGTTTTTATAAACAGAAAAGTAGTCAAGAACAACATTAAAATGCTAAATCCTCAGGATAACTCCATAAAATTCACAACAGAAAAAGAATCAAATGACCTGCTTTCCTTCTTGGGCCTAAAAATAATCAGGAACCATAACAAACTGAATTTCGAATCTATAGGAAAGAAACACAGATGGAAAACTACATAACAAACAACAGCTACAACCCAATTACACACAAACACGCCATGATCAACAGCCTTGCAATCTGATTGGTGAGCCTACCACTAAGCCAGAAAGACTACACACTAAAATTTAATTGGATCACAGAAATTGCACAAAAGAATGGCTATACAGAACATCTGAAGAAGATTAATAAAATTATGAAACAGGAAAAATTAAAATAAATTAGCACTCTACAGAGAATAAAACCAGAAACCAGCTTCAAAAAATTCACTTACCACCCTTTGCCACACTAAAAATTCCAAAAGATTTTCAAAAAATGGAACATCAAGTTAGCCCCAGTAAACAAACACAATTTAAAAACCTCCTCCAAACAAACATAAAAGATGAACTCCCTTCATCGAAACAATCAGGGATATATGAAATTCAGCTGCAAGGATTGTCAAAAAGAGTATGCCTATAGTAAAAATCTGATGTGTTCCTTCACATGACTTTCTCTACATTTCTGTAACAAATTATTGTTAAAAAGCTTATTCCTCTATTTATTTCACGATGATTGAGATAAACATTAGCAGAAATTGTCCTTATTATTTGATTCTTTGTAAGTAGAAGGGCAAAAATCTAATGTATTCCATTTACATGAAATCCTCTAGCTACATGGTAAATTACCTTTTATTGAAAACATTAATCTGTAATCTACATCATGCTAATCAAGATAAACATAAGCATAATTACTCTTATTACTAGCTTCCTTGTAAGTAGAAGGGAAATAATAAAATACACAGGCTAAAGCAATAGTCTTGTCCTTTAAAAGCCAGTCACTATGTGAAACAATTGAAATTCCAATCGCTTGTCTTGCCAGGAGCGAACAAACAGAAATGAGAAGAAAGATGTCTTCCTATTTGAGAAAAGTTTAAGTGGCTAAAATTGAAACCAATAAACTGGAATATCTAAAAAACAGTTAACTCTACAAGAAAAATTTATTTCATAAATTGCGTATTTTAATGAGATGTACATTTTTTGTGTGGTAAGTTTTTGTTTATCTCTTATGGTTTGCCAGTTATACCAAAGTCATCCAGAATGAAGAGATCTTCAAAGGCTATTCCCAGAAAATTCAAGATATACATTTCATTTGTCATAAAAACATCTTAAACATAAGGTATTTTAATGAAAATTGTTTGAGCCATTTTTGAGAAAATCAAAAATTTTCATTAAATGTTCCATGTAAAGGGTAGTTTGGGGTGACAGAATTTTTTTGAAAATCTTTGTGTCTCATCATTGGAAGATACTGAACTTAAATACCAAGTTTGGTATTCAACTGTCTTTTCATTTCTGAGCCATGCTGCACACACATGCACAAGCGCATTTTTTTCTAATTTGTTTTTTGGATTCATGGGGTCTCAAAACATGTATTTCTGGTGTAAACTTGGTATCAAATTTTTGGGTACAATATAATACCTTCTTTGTACACTTGAATGCATAAAGAATATAAAGTAGTTATTGCATACCACTTTTGGACTCAAAACCATAATTTTCACTTTGAACCCAAATTACTAAAATCAGTGCAGAATTCAATTGAATTGGATTAACAGTTTGGAAAATTCTATTAATTATAAAAAACAAGGACATCACAAATTTTGATCTCATCTCAAAATTCATTACCTAGAATAGAGAACTCTACAGGCAGTTTAACACTGTTCATCAGTAAATCTGTGCTGCAGGTGTTGGCAATAACTGCCGAAACGTGTTCAAAGTAAATTACTTATTTTAACTAGGAAGTTTGAGTGCGATGCTCTGTTTTTACTCTTAATTAGTTACTTTGCTGTACATTCCTATTAATGTTTGAAATAAGATAAAAATATTTAAAACCTTTCACCTTTGTAAACTCTTCGAAGGATAATGTGTAGAATCCAAGAGCTGAAAACTGTAAAGGCTTCTGTGTGTTCTTCATGACCATGAGAATGAAATGTTTAAATTCTTTTGAGTGATGAACCAAAGAGCTTTCAAATGCAACTTGTCTCAGCAACTTACTCTGCAAAAACATTAAAAGAAAGGATACTATTGATGCAACAAACATTTACATTCAAGACTGTAAAGAGTTACATGTCACTTACATTTTCAATAACTTCAGTTCCACACCAACAAAAGATGAAATGTGGATTTATTACAGCAAGATAGACAAACAAGTTTAAAATAGAAGTTCCATCTACCTCAGTCTGAAAAACAAAGAGAAACAATCAGTAAAAAAATCTAATGTGTTTCACTCACATGGCTTTCTCTAACTGTTCTACATACAAACTTCTTACTAAAGATTATTCTTCTTTCTATACCAAGCATAAGCACAATGTGCTTTTACTTAGTTACTTATAAGTAGAAGGGAATTAAAGGAATGCACTTTGCTAAAGCAATAATCAAATGTTTTAAAAGCTGTCATTATGCGATTGTCATTGAAATTGGCTTATTTGCTTGGCCAGGAGTAGAACAAAAGAAAAACACACACTTCCTGTCTGAGAAAACTATAAGTATCTTAAAATTGACACCAATAACCAGGAATATTTTTAAAGCTGTCAACTCTGTAACAAAAATGTACATGACATAAATTGTGTGTTTTAACGAGGTCTACATTTTTTGTATAAGTTTTTGTCTATTTCTTATGATTTACAAACATGTAAAAATGCAAAATTCATAAAAAATTATCCAGAATGAACAGGTCTTCAGAAGCTATTCCCAGAAAATTCAAGATATACATTTTATTTGTGATGTAAATAGTTTAAATATAAGTATTTTGATCAAAATCATTACAGCCACTTTTGAGAAAATCAAAATTTTCTTGAAAATCTTCGTGTCACGTCCTTGGAAGATACCAAACTAATATTCCCAGTTTGATATTTAACGGCCTTTTAGTTTTTGAGCTATGCTGTCCAAAGACATACATGTGGAACTTTTTCTAAAAATGCTTTTTTTGTATTCAGGGAGTCCCAAATCATATATTTCCGGTGAAATCTTGGTATTGAATTTTTGGGTGCAATACAATACCTTCTCTATACACTATGCACATAGTATGTGTAGGGAAAGTAATAAATTCATTGTGAAACTTTGGCTGGTTGTCTGGCAAGATTATTTCACAGAACCCTATTTTGTGAAGTCCACATTCAAGACTCAAATTACCCAGAAGTGTTGTTGTAATGTAGATTTGAACTTAGGTGGTCCAGATTACCAGGTAGAAGTAGTGCACAATGAACTTGAGCATTGTCATATGTGATGTACTGCATCTCTACAAACGAGCAGCAAAATAACTCACAGTTTTTGTGTATCTCCCTGATTCATTATAATGTTACAACAATGATGTTGTTCAATGAGGTTGTTATCTCTAATTTTCTCATCATCCTGAATCTTACAAACATGTTTATCTATTGTGCACCTTGAAATTAATCTTTTAAATTAGGTTAAAAGAAATCTCTCCTCTCTGTAAAAATATATTAAGGTGGATCTCAAGCTTAAAAGCCAGTAGTTATCAGCTGTGATCAGATTAAATTTTGAGAAAGGAGGATGAAGGGCACCAAAATGTAGGACAGAACAAATGGAAAAAACGATTATCCTTATTTTGTGCATAATATTATTTAAAGCAAGACAAATCATTGTGCCGCATCTTGGCGATGTTTCTCCTCTCTCCACAACAGTTGTCAGGTGCACTGTGGAGAGGGGACAAGCCCCACATAGTGAGGCAAAACATCAGCAAGAAATTCAGCCAAGATGCAGCCTTCCCGGAAGACCAAAATACAATGGACTCAAGCTGCAAAGCTTACGCAAGGAGGAAAATCATACATTTAAAAATACATAAATGTGGCTTACACTTATTTTTCAGATGAATCAATTTTTGCCAAGATGTCAGGCTTTTTACTTTCTCTATACTCACTATGTACATAGTGTATAGAGAATGTATTGCACTCCACCAAAAAATTTGATACCGAGATTTCACCGGAAATATATGTTTTAGGGTCTCCTGCATCCAAAAAAAGTATTTTCAGAAAAAGGTCTGTGTGTGCGTGTGTGTGTGTGTGTGTGTGTCCATGAGTCTGTGAACACGATAACTCAAAAACGAAAAGTCGGTAAAATACCAAACTTGGTATTTAAGTTTAGTATCTTCCAGGGATGCGACACGAAGATTTGGAGAAAAATCCCCCCACCCCAAACTACCCTTTACATGGAATTTTTTTCGAAAATTATGATTTTCTAAAAAAATGGCTCTAATGATTTTGATTAAAATGTTGTATATTAAAGTTATTTACCTGACAAATAAAATGTATATTTTGAATTTTCTGGGAATAGCCTCTGAAGACTACTTTATTCTGGATGCATTTTTCATAACTACTAAACCGTAAGGGATGGACAAAAACTTAACCCACAAAAAATGTAGAGCACATTAAAACACACAATTTATGTTATATACGTTTTTTTCGCGGAGTTGATCATTTTTGAGATATTCCTTTTGCTTGGTTTCAGCTTTGAAAACTTGTACTTTTCTCATACAGGAATTTGTCAACTCCTGTCCATACAAACAAAGGAACATCAGTAACATAGTAACCAGCTTTTGGCTTTCACTTTAACCTATGGTACTCCCTTATTTCGCTTCTACTTTCAATAAAGCAAGAAATAAGACTATTTCTGCTATTTTTTCTCGATTAGCATGAAATAAATAAAAGATAAGCTTATTAACAATAATAATTTACAGAGATATAGAGAAAGTCATGTGAATGGAACACATCAGATTTTTTAAATCATATTTGTGAAACTCTGTACAAGATAGATTTTTAAACTTTTATTTTACCAACAGTAGCCCTCTCATTTGTCCACTAAGCGGATATTAAGGATAAAACTCATTCAATGTTTGCTTTGTGTCCGGTAATGCAAAAAAAATATTCTGCAATATTAACTAATTCTGCGTGGCACTCAATACTTCTGTTACTACTAAATTATAAATACTTTCCACTTTTTCAAAATAGCAACAAATAAAACTTTTACAAACAACCTTCTCACATGTGCAGGCAGATGGAATTACTTGAGTGGACAGCGATTAGTGGTGCTAGTGTGATCATATGATACTTTAAATGTGAGCTGTTATGCCACTGATGGCAAAATTTGATAATTGAATGCTGGAAACATGACAGAAACATGGGAAATTCACAGCAATCAAATTTCTCAAAATGTAGGACATTTTATGATTTTTTAAAATTCCTCCCAGACCCCGTGTAGACAAATTAAATGTAGGCCATTTTGGGAAATGTAGGACATCAGGCCACTCTGGCTACGATAGGTCTACCAATTCAATGTCCTCTCTTGGTCTCTCTCTTCTCTCTTTCTCTCTTTCTCTCTCTCTCATATTTTTAAATATATTGTTATAGACACAAAAAAAATATCAAATATGGAATTATATAAAATTTTAATGTAATGGGGTGCCATCATTGCTTGCTGTTGACAAAATTATACTCAGATGGGTGGAATCTTTCAAGACAGCAAAGAATGAACAATTTTTCTGAAATTCTTTGATTCAAAAGATAACCATAATTGATTTAGGACACAGAGTTCAAACGATGCAGATATCAGCACTCTATTTTACTCTAGCTAACATCTTCTGACCTTTTATTAGTTACTGCATAACATTTATTTATTTGAAAATAACTTTTCTTGGGCCATCAGCCAGGTCAATTCTGGAAGAATTTCCAAGCTTTCAAGAGCTAACGTTGGTCTCATCTTCAGGAAATGATGTAGAAACTCCAGGTCTGCTTTTATTTATATTCAGGCAGGTTCCCCACTGGACTGACTATAAATAAAGGTGGACCTGGAGTTTCTACATCATTCCCTGAAGATGAGAGCGATGTCAGCTCTTGAAAGCTTGGAAATCCTTCCAGAATTGCCCTGGCTGATAGCCCGAGAAAAGTTATTTTCATATCGCCTTCAGGAAAGCTTCAAGACATGGTTCAGTTATTTATTTATTTATTTATTCATCCTTTTAAACACACTGTTTTTGGCCATGTCAAGTTTAACTGAAACATATACACATGGATACAATAAATGCAGTCACATTAATAACATTAAAGGAAAATATTTGCATATGTCACAAAAACAGCTTGCAGACTTAGATTTGTCATGTCATTTAAGCAAAACATGATTTTTATATAGCAAAAGTAAAATAGTAAACATACACATATTCGTAATGAACTACTTAATTAAACAATTTAATGAGTCAAACTTTTACTGAAAAATATGCTTTCTTTGGAAATTTGGGTCCATAGAAGTCTAAAAGGATCTAACAAAATTCAGTCTTATACAGAAAAATATTCTGCATAGGATGTGTTCAAGGCTGAAAATTATAACAACTGAATCCTTACACTGGCATTATATTACTAGCAACTTGGCAATAGCACAACAATAGAAAAGAGATATCCCATTTAACTTCATACTGACTTTTAAGCCTGAGATAAGCTATAGATATTAAGAGTTGTTGAAATCATTTTGTATTCAAAACATAACATTAGGCTTATTCATTGCAAAAGATGGCGTACTTAATACAGGTTCCATGAATAAATATACATTAATACTTCCTCTACATATACTATGTACATAGTGTATAGAGAAGGTATTGCACTCCACCCAAAAATTTGATACTGATTTTCCTCAGAAATACATGTTTTTAACTCTCTAAATCCAAAAAAAGAATTTTTAGAAAAAGTTCAGTGTGTCTGTGTGTGTGTGTGGGAGGGGGAGGGTGTGGGCGTGGGCAGGAGTGGGCAGGTGTGGGTGTGTGTGTGCTTGCATGCTTGCGTGCATGCGTGCGTGCATGTTTTTTTTCTTTTTCTTCTTTCTCTGTACGTACTATGTACATAGTGTCCTATAGAGAAAGTATTGTATTCCACCCAAAAATTCGATACTGAAATTTCACCGGAAATACATCTTTTAGGACCCCCTGAATCCAAAAAAAAGCATTTTCAGAAAAAGGTCCATATGTATGTGTGTGTGTGTGTGTGTTTGTGGACAACATAGCTCAAAAACGAAAATATCGTTAACTACTAAACTTGGTATTTAGGTTTGGTATCTTCCATGCGACACGAAGATTTTCAAGAAAATTCCCCCACCCCCAACTACCCTTCACATGGAATATTTTTCGAAAATTTTGATTTTATAGAAAAATGGCTCTAACGATTTTGATTAAAATCCCATATATTAAAGATATTTACATACCAAATAAGATGTAAATCTTGAATTTTCTGGGAATAGCCTCTGAAGAGCTCTTTATTCTAGACGCATTTTGCTAAATGTTGTTTAACTGCTAAAGGGTAAGAGATAGACAAAAGCTCACTACACAGAAAATGTTGATCTGATCAAAACACACAATATATGTCCTTTACATTTTTGTTGTGGAGGTAACCATTTTTCCTTGTTTTTTGTTTCAGTTATGAGTACTTAAACTTTTCTCAGACAGGAAGTGTCCATTTTTCTTTTGTTCTACTCCTGGCCAAGCAAAGAAGCAATTTGCAATGTCATTCGAATAATGACAGACTTTAAAACATTTGACTATCAGTTTAGCCTAGTGTATTCCCTTATTTTCTTTCTACTTATAAGGAACTAAGTAATAAGAACATTCTGCTAATGATTATCTTGATTAGCAAGGTGCAGGAAGAATAATAATCTTATGTAAGAAATTTGTAGAAGAGCTAGAGAAAGGCATGTGAGTGTAACACATCAGATTTCTTTCTGTGGACAGCATATCTCAAAAACAAAAAATCTGTCAAATACTAAACTTGGTATTTTAAGTTTAGCATCTCCCAAGGATGTGACACAAAGATTTCCAAGAAAATCTCCCCACCCCAATCTGCCCTTTACATGGAAATATTATACGGATGAGCACTCTCTTCGATATTTTTAAAAAATGAAAAACGTAAGAAAATTGTGAAAATAAAATAAAAAATCCCAAAATTATCATTAATTATGCATTTTAAACCTTACTATACAGAAAGTTAATTTTCTCAAAAATGGCTGTAACAATTTTGATTAAAATGTATTTAAAGATATTTAAATGACAAATAAAATGTGTATCATAATTTTTTGAGATTAGCTTCTGAAGACCACTTTTTCTGAATTTTGCATAACTGATAAACAGTAAGACATAGACAAAAACTTATATACAGAAAAAGCAGATCACATTAAAGCATTTAATATATGTCAAAGACATTTTTTTGGTAGAGTTGACCATGTCTGAGATATTGCAGCCTGGTTTATCATTTCAGCTTTAGAATACTTACACTGTTTTGAGTATTTACAAGCGTATTTAAGTAAAACCAATATTCGCCAGAGAAAAACCAAAACTGTGGGTCAATAAAACCTTTTTCTACAGATTGGAAAAACCAATTGCAATAATTCACATATTTACTGAGGTCATTTGCTTTTAATACAAATAAGGTTTTAAGTTTCCATAAACATGCAACATTTCTAGCAGAAGATGGAGATACATCTGTTTGCTGTGCTAATTTGTTCAGCGATTTTTGAGATGAATGCTCCAAAGTGGCACAGAATTCATCCAGTTTATTTTCTGTTAACACTGACCTTCTCCTAGAATGTTTCTTGTCTAGCACTGAACCTGAAGCTTCAAATTTATTGATGACCACATGTACAGTTTTTCTTGCAGGTGGTACAGAGTTTGTAAACTTTTCAGCAAACTCCCTGCGCACATGGCGAGCAGATTCATGCTTAAATTAAACTTTACAAATAAACATGCATTCTTCCACAGTTAAGTGATGCACCATGTTTACTGCAGCAACAGAATCACTTAATGACAATGATTGACTGCACGTGCACCTGACCCAGCAATACAGAAATGGCAACAATGCTTTTTCAAGCAGGAAAGTCCTGGCAGAAGGCATGGAAGTAGTAAAGAAGTAGAAAGGTTGCGAATGGGTTACCATAAAATATAATGAGCCTATATCTTTATTAGTATTGGAATTGTTACCAATTGTTAAAACAAATTCTGGGTTCAGTAGCAGATTTGTTACAAGTGGTACACACTGTGTAATGTAATATTGAATGCGCAACATTCCAACAGATGAATTTATGAATTTATAAATATGTTTTGGCACATAAAATATCCAATATGTGTGTTCCAAAACAAAACAAAGGAAGGAAAAAGATTTTCTTCAACCTACATCAATATATTTAATTGAATCTAATCCAATCATATTTCATATTGAAATGAATGATTGAAAAAAGATAATAACCTGTTGTATATGTTGAATATACTACTCATACATCTACTAGTTCACTGTATAATAAGTGATACAGTTTGCAGAGGACTTCTATAAAGGAGAAAAACAAGACTGATAATCTAGTGTCACATAATATAGCCTAATGGGATTCAGTAGGTCAAATAAAAATTTAAACAATGTCAGTTTGCAGATTCAGAATAATGTAGTTCAAAAAGTTTTAGGCATTTAAGTGGACAACTATTTAAAATGGACAGACCATATAGACTATATATGCAGGGTTATTAGCAAATCAATATAATTACTGAAGTATTTCCAAATTATAGTGATGTTCAAATTTTAAAATTAATATACTTTGGATGTATCTATCCTCACTTAACATATGGTATGGAAATATGGGGGGGTGCCACTAAAACTAAAATGAATAAAAGAAAAACATTAGATTGATACATAAGATGAAGTCATGGGAATTATGTAGAACTTACCTTTATCAACAATAAGCTATTAACCATTTATTCTCTGTGTTTATACAACTATACTGTATACAACAGATAAGCAACCATTAATAAGAAACAAGTGCACATCCATTATACAAGAAATAACTGCAACCTCTTTACACACACGAATAAAAGTTTCACTGAAAGGCATGTTGGTACAAGAGCGGCAATTTTATTCAATAGCTTACTAAAACACTTAGTCAATGCCCAAAAAACAAGATTCAAACTCAAGCTGAAAGAAATTCTCAATAACTGTCTATAATTTGATGAATCATTGTAAATAATTATATATATGTGTATATTATTGTAAAAAATGACCTGTCCAATGTCAACTGTATAATGTATAAAACATTTACTGGATTGATAAAATAATAATAATAATAATAATAATAATAATAATATAAACTATTATATTAATAATAATAATGATAATAATAATAGTAATAATAATAATAATAACAATAATAATATAAACTGTTATATTAATAATAATAATAACAATAATAATAAATATAATGATGATAGTAGTAATAATAATGGTGATAATAATGATGATGATGATAATAATAATAATAATAATAATAATAATAATAATAATAATAATAATAATAATAATAATAATAATAATAAATATAATGATAATAATAATATAATGATAATAATATAAACTAGTATTATTATTATTATTATTATTATTATTATTATTATTATTATTATTATTATTATTATTATTATTATTATTATTATTATTATAATGTCTACCTCAAGCAATCATAAACTGACAGCAATCTACCACATATATTACATATTGTACTGGAATACTTCAACATGGAAGCAATGCATTGTGTTCATTATTAACTGATCGTCCATTAATGATAACATAAACAAACTTACTGCAGCCATCTGAAAGAGTGTAAGGCAGGCCAAGAGCTGGCAAGTAAAGAATGAGATGAACAACACAGGTCCAAAGGTCTTGTTTACCTTCCCCACAAATCTGAAAAGAATACAATATAGTGAGTCCAACATTAGAGAATTTCAAAAGATAGAGTAAGCTGAAAAATTCAATGCTATAGCCAGGATTTGTACTGATCTCTATCCAGGTGCTCTAACCACTGAGTTGCCATAGTAACATGCATATAGTATTTCCAAAACTGACTCCAATTTTTTCCTACATATGGTTAGTGTTAAAGTGTGCATAATTATCAAATGGCTAAAGCTAAAAGCTTTTTATAATATAGATGAATATTTTGGCTACTGTATGAATGATTTATTGTAACTGCAATAGTAAGAATTACGTAATTAACAATTGCATACTTTTGGTAATTTTGTTAAACTTTAGTTTTATTATATAATGTCAAACATTGTAAATAGATTGTAGGAATAAAACAAATCTTGTAAATAGATTATAGGAATAAGAAAAATATTGTAAATAACGCCTGTGATGAGGCCGAAATCTGTAAAATTTGATGGTGAATAAATTCTGATTCTGAAACAATTAATTGACAATGATTGAGCTAATAGTTAATTAAACTATGGTCTCCAGGATCTAAAGTACTTACAACATTGTAAGTTGTCATTGGGGTATGTCATCTCAAAATTATTGAAAATCACCTTGTCCTTTATAGGAATAATTCAAGTCAGTAAGGGAATTTAATGCTTTATGCTAGAGACGGTTATATCAGTATTGCTCGTTTCTTGCTGCCGCTAAGTACCCTATCACAGCCAGAAGACAGAGCTGAGCACATAGCTGGCAAGGGAGAGCTTGACCAATAAGTGTACAGGATTCTTGATTACTCACAAGACTCAAAGTCTTGTTAATAGGAAGACTGCAGTGTAATGCATGGAAACTCACATAATCAGTTCAGTAAGTTATATTATTTCATCTGTTTAAAGAGTTTAAGATTTAAATAGCCTACCTGGATAAGGATGTTATTTATATAACCCAAGGTACGGAAAGGGTTAAAAAGATATAATAATAAATCTACAGAATCTACAGATATGGATACTATGTGGTCTCCACTTTTATTATAAATAAGTGTGCATATATTTTATTACTCCTAAGACGTTTATGTTGCAAGAAGTAATTCTTTTTGGTTGAAATCTGAATTTAACTCCATGGCATGATAGCTCACAAGGAACCCGGTCGGTCCATGACAGACGTTATGGATGGGGTGCAGTATTGGAGGGTGAGACGTGGTCAGCGCCTCAAATCCCTCCCGGCTGGTTAATGCAGCCCTCATGACCTGGAGCTACTACTTCTCCATCAAGTAGCCCCCCAGGGACCTCACGAGGCTGAATGCACTGTGGTCCAGATCTCCCAGCAGGGGAAATATCTGGGAATCAAACCCAGGTCTCCAGCTTGTTAAGCAGCTACGCTACCAGAAATCTGAATATGTTTAAGTAAAACTATATACATAGCACACAAATTGTAGATATGTCATTAACGATTAATATCACTGATTAAAACCATTTACTGTGAATGCCTTTGGCATATATTTACTTTAAACAATGAATCATCTTGTGTTATTATTAGCTTTTTATAAATGCAGTTTTAGCTTTTTATCATCATCTACTGAACACTTGAGGTTTTTAAACAAATCTAGCTTTTCTTATAGGCTTTTAAAAAAGTTATACTACCTATTGAAGAAAGTCAATGGCAAATACCTTTTGTAACATAACACAGAAAAAAATATAAACACTATTTTACTCCATGGAAGGTTACTGTTAATGTATAATGTAATTTAAATCAATTTATTACACAGTATACCTGTACTAGAACATTTTAACATTTAACTATTATTAATATATAGCACTCACATAAAAGAAAATTCACATTATAGTGCAATTGCTGTACTCTACCAGTCACCTTTAACATTTTCTGTTGCTTTTTAATATATTCCTATAGGCAGAAAAGATCCTTCAACATCACAAGATGTCATTGGTGTACACTTCATACACGCAATTTCTATACCAAGACAAAAATCGCGATACATTCTTTCTTTCACTAACCTCAAATGTATACTCAAAACAAAACTATATGAATTGTTTAAAAAATTGTAATTCAAATGAATTGAGGAAAATATTGATACATTTTCCACTGAGGTTAAAAAAAAATTAAGTTTAGCAAATTTTAGATCTTAGTGTCCCATCTAGCTTTTTTTAGGCTGAATAAGATTCACACATTAGCACCCAAATGGCTTGACACATAGAAGTACTTTGAAACATTTTAACTTACTTATAAAGGGAAAAATAGGTTAAAATCTAAAAATGTGGGCCCTGGTTATTACATAACCAGTTTATACTACAGATCATAAGCCAACCTACTTCGTCTGTAGTTACGAGAATATTCTCGAGTCGCCTTGCTCGTGAGCACTGGTTCTCGATACACGCATTCTCATTGCTGGTGTGGCCTGCGAGTACGAGCAAGAATGGCATGGGTTTTGACCACGTTGTCAGTGGTCAGAGCAATTGGATGGAGACTAGTAAATCCATGCTTCAAATCCCGGCTATGCCATTGATTTTTCAGTCTCACTCTACCTTTCAAACTCCTAACTTATGTACAGCTAGTGTGGAAGAAACAATTATAGAATTTACCTGCTGATAAGACAATGGCAATACTAACAACAAAGTCAATAAAAATCAATTTGGAAAAGTGAACCACACTTAAAGATTCACTTATATACAGAAGAAGGCTGTACGAATAATCTGTAATGATTATAGTGGACAGTATTTCAAAGATTGGGTATACCCACCTTACCTTGTGTTTATATACTATCCATTTTAAAATTCTATGTATTTAATCGACATAGCTTTATAACAAACATGAAAATTCATAACATTAATAATAGACAAAAGGCATGTATTCATCGTCCCAATGCTAATCTTTGTTGCTTTCAGAAAGGTGTATATTACGAAACAACCAAAATATTTAATGCTCTCCCCAGTAATCTCAAAGAAAAAGTTAGCAATTTCAGGGCCTTTAAAGCTTTCCTTAAAGAGTACATATATAATAAATAATTTTACTCTGCAGATGAATATTTAAGTGACAAATCTGTCTGGCATTATCTTAATAATTAATGTTTTTATAAGTATTACTGTGTATTGCATATTAGTGAGTGTGTGTTTTGTTTCATATACAAATTAAAGTACTGTATATTTAGACATGCACCAATGTGTCACATGAATTTTTTAGCAATGACATAAGGTCTGTAAAGTCATATCCAACCATATTTTGCACTGTTGTATATTTAATTATATATTTAATTAGTATGTGATTGTAAATATGTGTATTTTTAAATTGTAGATACTGTAACAAATTTGTAAATATGTATTGTAAAGTGTTACATGTATGCATAGGAGTGTAAATAATTCAATAATCATGTTTTAGTTTTATATAATTACTAGTAGTAACTATTATGTCAATTAATTAGAAAACTATCATTGACATGTCATTATGTAACACATCAGTGTTACATAATGAAATGATATTTATTTATACATTTTAACACTAATTCTTTATACTCTTTGTTTACATGTGCATGCAAATATGGAAGTACATATGCTTTTATGGAGCACATCAAGTATAGTGCAGTGGCGAACAGGTCTCAAAAGCCAAATTATGTGTTTATATGTCTAATCTGCTAATTTTGTAACCTGTGCTTCTAGTACTAAAGCTTTGTATATTATTTTTGTCATGGTTTATAAACATAAACATGCATATGCCTTGACATGTTCTATGTTCAGTAGCCTGCTGGCCAAAACAAACCTACAAAATGCTATCTAATCTAATCCAGTCCTTACAGCATTTCAAGTCACCTTTAAAACATGCTATTTTGTGTTAATATTACTAATAATATACAAATAATTAAAAAATGACTTACTTAATTATGGCTTCATGATAACTAACAAAACTGACAATGAAATATTTAAGCTTTTGCTTCTGATTTTTGCATCCATTACTTTCCAATTTGTCTCTGGACAGACCTTCTTGGTTAGGTTCAGCAATACCCAGTAGTTTTACTGAATGATGGATGATAAATGGACCAGCATTGTTTGCTAAGTGTTTATTGTTAGACTCTCCAGTTACACTGTCTGTGGACAATGATGTCTTCATCTCTGATAGAAATGTCTCCAAAACCTTCACATGTGCAGATGTATAAATAATCAGAGCCACTATTGTTGTTTCAATACTCTTCCAATAGGCAATTGCAATTATTAATATAATAACTTGACATACATAGGTTATTTCATAATAAGGAGACACAGTAATGTCAAAAGGTGCCCAGATGATATAGCAGAAGTCCAGCCATCTATCTTCATACTGCACAGTTGTCACATTCACTGCTTCACTGTTGTGCTCTCTTAGATATTTTCTGGTGAATGGAAAGATAATCCAGCAAGTTGTCATAAGATCAGCAAATACAACCATTATAGTATTAAGACGCCTTGCTTTAACTTTTGCTTTTTCTATGATCTGGATGTGATTCTCATTCAAATCCATTTCTTCCATTCTGGAGTTTACACTATGCTCTAGGAATTCTAGCAATTTGACTACTGAAATTGAGTGTAGTCTTGCATATATCCCTTCAGACTGTATCATTGTGGCACCCAGGAGTGCTACAAGAATGAATGTTGTCAATTCCATATTACCCCAAAAGTGATAAGCAGCTAATATTTGACCAGTGTATATGACTGCAAATAGACAGTAGCAAAGAATGATGTATAATTTAAATAATATCTTTTTTGTTGGACTTTCTGACAGACTTTTTGGAGGGATAATGCCTGCTATTAGCAGTAATTTATGATTAAAGCTTAGTAAGTTTCTAACCTGTCCTTTATATTGTGATTTGTGTAAAGATACATTTCTTATCATTTTGATTTGCCGAAAATAACCTGGCAGTTAAGTTGTCACTAGCGAAGTATATGCACTACTATAGGATGTTCTAAGGGTGGCATTATATATAACAAGGCATTCATAAGTTCCTGGTATTCATTTAAAATATTCCACTTGGCTAAATTACACAGCATTCTCTCCAAATTTACCTTCTGCATGCGCTGTCTTCACACATACATATTACATGAAGCTTGAAACAGAAAAAAAAAACACTTTATAGAATAAAAAATCTGATGTGTTCCATTCACATGTCTTTCTCTACATCTCTGCAATAAAGTATTGTTATAAAGCTTATACTTCTATTTACCTCATGCTAATTGAGAAAAATTAGCAGAAATAGTCTTATTACTTGTTTCCTTTTAAGTAGAAGTGAAATAAGGGACCATAGGTTAAAGCGATAGTTAAAAGTTGGTTGCAATATGACTGAAGTTCCTTTGTATGGACAGAAGTTGACAAATTCCTGTATGAGAAAAGTTTTTAAAAGCCGAAACCAATAACAAGGAATATCTCAAAAACTCAACTCCATGAAAAAAATGTACATAGCATAAATTGTGTGCTTTAACAAAGTCTACATTTTTTGGTAAGTAAGTTTTTGTCTCTCTCTTACAGTTTACTAGTTGTGCAAAATCCAACAAGATTCATCCAGAATAAAGGGGTCTTCAGAGGCTATTCCCAGAAAACTCAAAATGTATATTTTATTTGTTGTGTAAATATCTTTAATATAAAGTATTTTAATCAAAATCGTTAGAGCCATTTTTAAGAAACTCAAAAATTTCAAACATTTTTCCATATTAACAATAGTTTGGGGTGAGGGTATTTTCTTCAAAATCTATGTGTTGCATCTTTGGAAGATACTTAACATATATACCACGTTTGGTATTTTACTGACTTTTTGTTTTTGAGTTATCATGCAAACACATATGCATATACACACACAAAACACACACACTCACAAACACACATACCTTATTCTAAAAATACTTTTTTTGGATACAGGGGATTCTAAAACGTCTATTTCAGGTGAAATCTCAGTACCAAATTTTTGGGTGGAATGCAGCACCTCTGTACACTATGTACATGGCACGTGTAGAGAAAGTAAAACTAGCATGAAAGGAATTACTTAGTAATTTCCTATAAACTACGTTCTGCCTAACTTCCAGACATGCACTGGAATAAAGCAACAAAGTGGTTTCCATTAAACCTACATGAAATAACAAAATAAAAAAAAAACTGATGGGTTAGATTCATATGACTTTCCCTACTCACTTATTCTAAAACTATTCTCACAAAAGCTTATACTTGTATCTACTTCTTGTTAATACAGATAAACCCTCATAATTCATTTTCTTAGCTCATTATAGGTATAAGAAAAACATCTTAAGCTAAAGCAATAGTGAAATCTTTTTAGAGCCAATCACTATGTGATGGCCTTGCAATTCTGTTCTCTGCATGAAAATGAAAAGAAGGAAGAAAAAAACACATTAGTAATTTCCAGTTGAGAAAGCTAAAAGATATCTGAAAACTCAAACCAATAAAAGATATTATCTCTGAAATTGTTCATGCCACAAAAAGTTTTCAATATAAATGGTGTGTTCTATGTAAATTACAATTTTTGTATGATGAGATTTTTCTTATGGTCTACCAATGAGAGAAAACTAAGGCTTCAGAGACTATTCTCAGAAAATTAAAGGCATACATTGATGAAGCCTTGTAAATTTGCTGCAATTGGTCAATAAAATTTAAGTCTGGATCTGAACATTTATTTGTCATGAAAATACCTTAAACATAATTATGGTATTTTATCAAACTTATTTTAGACATTTTTGAGAAACTCTTAACTTTTTTAAACATTTTCAATGCAAGGGCAGTTTGGAAATGGAGCTTTATTTATGGACACCCTTTAACTCCTGTGATTCTGAGTGTCCCATTCTATATTGAGCCTGATAAAGAAACCCCTGAGCAAAATTAAGCAGTCTTTCACACCCAACATAGAATGGGACTCTGAGAAGAGCGTCCATAAATAAAACTCCATTTCATTTCACACTCTCTCGCTCTCTAGAGATTCTTTTTTCAGATTCTGGAGGCCTCAAAATATGCATTTCCATCAAATATTTGATAAGAATTGTATGTTACTGTATATACGTAGTATAAAAAGTAAACAAAGAGGAAAAACAAAAGCAGTAGAAACGTTCTGAGAATTGTTATTTTACACTGACTGTGGTAACTTCACAGTCAGAGCTCAGGGACAGAACATTAGTACCCATGTTAAGGATCCAGATAATCTTTATTCAAGATATATACTGTCAGTGTATAAAGAGATCCTATCACCATTTGCATGGGAACTAATTCTTTCTGTCAAGAGTCTCCAAGTTTACATTTGAAAACAAGGAAACATAGCTGTGAAATACAGCATGTAGCACACATCATATTGTTGGTGTAACGTGTGTGTGTGTGTAAGTTTGTTACAAAACTTGGCCTTCACTGTATTTCCCTGTGCATGGGTCCTACATTCGTTCTGTCGTCTTACTTCTGCTCTAGTCAGGGCATTAACAGTATAGTGCACAAAGGACTGATTCTTTCATTCAAAATCTTACCAGAAAAGAGTTTCAAGTCTTTGTCAACAAACAAATTCTGTGATGTTAATGAATTTTAAAATCAGGATTGTAAACCATTGTTATTAGTCTGAGGTTCTTGTTTCTTTATACAACCTAATTTTGTACATATTACAATGCTAAGGGATTAACAATTTTAAAATTATAACCCTCTGTTATTTATTCTTTGGCCAATACTTTTACTGTCTCTACACCTACTATGTACATAGCGAATAGAGAAGGTATTGTATTCCACCCAAAAATTCAATACCGAGATTTCACTGGAAATATATGTTTTGGGTCCCCCTGAAACCAAAAACAGCATTTTTGGAAAAAGGTCTGTGTGTGTGTGTGTGTGTCTGTGGACAGCATAGCTCAAAAATGAATAGACCATTAAATACCAAACTTGGTATTTAAGTTTGGTATCTTCCAAGGATACGACACAAAGATTTTCAAGAAAATCCCTGCACCACAAACTACCCTTTACATGGAAAACATTTTAAAAATTTTGATTTTTTCAAAAATGACTCTAATGATTTTGATTAAAATCTCTTATATTTAAGATATCTACATACCAAATAAAATGTATATCTTGAGTTTTCTTGGAATAGCCTCTAAAGACCTCTTTATTCTGGATGATTTTTGTTAAATTTTGCATAGCGGGTAGACCATTAGAGATAGGCAAAAACTTACCACACAAAAAATGTAGATCACGATAAAACACACAATTTATGTTCTATACAATTTTTTCATGGAGTTGATCTTTTTTGAGATATTCCTTGTTATTGGTTTCAGCTTTGAAAAACTTATACTTTTCTCATATAGAAATTTGTCAACTCCTGTCCATACAAACGAACTTCAGTGACATGGCAACCAACTTTTAACTATCACTTTAACCCATGCCACTCCCTTATTTCACTTCTACTTAAAAGGAAGCAAGTAATAAGACTATTTCTGCTAATTTTTCTTAATTAGCATGAGGTAGATTGAAACATAGGCTCTTTAAGAATAATTTGTTGCAAAGATGTAGAGAAAGTCATGTGAATGGAACACATCAGATTTTTTTGTACGTATATATATGTCAAAAATATGTTATCTTTCTCATTTCTTTTGTTTTTTGGACAAAACTATATGTACACTCTGTATATTTTAAAGTGAATAAAACAACTACTATCACTACGATAACCATCATCACCACCACTAGCACCACCATTTAATTAAAATACCCATATTAAAGATATTCACATGTCAAATAAAATGTACCAATGTCTTGAATTTTCTGGAAAATATTCATTTGGAAGCAGCTTTGTATAATCTTGTATAAGTGCAAATGCTAAACAATAGGAGAAAACACATTATAAAAATGTGATAGTTTCTTCAGTCATATGATTTTCTCTAGCTGTTCCACTTTCAAAAAATTATTATTTTATCTATGTCATGCTAATTGAGATAAATGTTAACAGAAATTGTATTATTCCTTGCTTCCTTGTAAGTAGAAGGGAAGTAAGGGAGTAAACTAGGCTAAAGCTATCGCTATGTGAAACAATTGAAATCTTTTGCATTCTCGGAAGGAAATAAAAGAGATGAAACGAAAACTGACTTTCCACGAGAGAGAGAGAGAGAGAGAGAGAGAGAGAGAGAGAGAGAGAGAGAGAGAGAGAGAGAGAGAGAGAGAGAAGGATAGGTATGACATAAATTGTGTGTTTTAATAAAATCTATATTTTTTTTTTACTTAGTAGGCTTTTGTGTATATCTTACAATTAACAAATTATATAAAAGTCATTCAGAATGAATAGGCCAGCAGAGGCTACTCTCAGAAAATTCAAGCTATACATTTCATTTGTCATGAAAATATATGGCATTTTAATCAAAATTGTTACAGCGATTTTTGAGAAAATTAAAGTGTATGAAATATCTTCCATGTAAAGGGTAGTTGGGAGTGGGGGGGATCTTTTCGTTTTTGAGTTATGCTGCTCAACACACATACAACATACACACACACACACTCATGAACATGTTTCTAATTTTTTTTTCTTCTTTCTTTTTTTTTTTGGATTCAAGGGGTCCCAGAGTCACCCTTCGTGGTGTAATGGTTACCATCCTGACTTCCGCGGGTCCAAACCCAGTGGAGGACGATGGATTTTTTCGGGCGTAAAAACCCTTAGTATGGCTTCCTTCAGAAGGGAAGCAAAGCCGTTGGTCCCGTGTAGTAGATTTATGGCACATAAAAGAACCTCAATTCTGACAAAGAGGCTTCTGAGCAAAATTAAGCGGTCTTTCACGCCCAGTATAGAATGGGACGCTGAGACCCACAACAGTTAAAGAGCGTCCATAAATAAAATTCTATTTCATTTCCAGGGTCTCTGAACATGTAATTTCGATAAAATCTCGGTATCGAATTTTTTAGTGCAATACAATACCGTCTGTATCTACTATGCACATTGTACGTATCTATGTGCTAGAGAAAGTAAAACTGGTAGATCACAATGTATATAAAACATCTAACGTATTTGTTTCATAAGCAATTTCCCAAATATTCATTATTAATTATTTGAGTTGTTCAATACTCCATCATTGCTTTCAAGAGCTGTCGATTTTCAGCTATTTCTCGCGATTGCATGGCAAGAGTACGAAATCTTAAGACCATCACATAGCGTCCACTTCTTAAGCGTTTGTTCTATTTGTGTCTGTCTATAAAGAATATATCTATAAATTAGCTATTTCTGCTAAGGTTTATCTTATTTAAAATGAAGCAACTTCAAAATAAAACTTTGGTAAGAATAGTTTGCACTCTGTGATAAGTTATGTGAATGTAACGCATAAGGCATTTCAATCACCAAATCACAGTAATTTTAATGTGTTTGGGTGTGAATATCAAACACTTTCGTATTAATGGTAAAGTATACAGTTCGTTTTGAAGCTGATCCGTATTTTTAGCGGCTTGGATAATGAGTTCCCCTCGGAATGATTTCTCTTAGGTCCTCTGTGGTGTTAAGGTTACCATGCTAACTTCATACACACAAGGTATGGAGCTCGATGGATTTTTTCGGGCGTAAAAATTCTTAGCATGGCTTCCTTCAAAAGGGAACTAAAGCCGTTGGTCCCGTGTCGTAGATTTACGGCACGTAAAAGAAGCTCAAGCCTATAAAGAGACCAGTGAGTAAAATTAAACGTTCTTTCACACCCAGTATAGAATGGGATGCTCAGAACCACAGCAGTTAAAGAAAAAAAAAAGTTGAAGAGCGTCCATAACTAAACTCCATTTCATTTCTTAGGTAAAAAAAAATCTGATGTAATCCATTCACATGACTTTCTCTACATCTCTGCACTAAATTATTGTTAAAAAGCTAATGCTTCCATTTACTTCATGCTAATCGAGAAAAAATTAACAGAAATTATCTTATTACTTGCTTCCTTGTAAGTAGAAGCGCAGTAAGGGAGTAGCATAGGTTAAAGTAATAGTCAAAAGTTGGTTGCTAATTTGCTATGTGACTGAAGTTCCTTGGTTTGTATGAAAAGAAGTTGACAAATTCCCGTATGAGAAAGGTATGTTTTTTAAAGCTGAAACCAAAAACAAGGAATATCTCAAAAACGATCAACTCCACGAAAAAATGTATACAACATAAACTGTGCGTTTTAATGTGCTCTACATTTTTTGTATGCTAAGTTTTTGTCTATCTCTTATGGTTTAGCAGTTATGCAAAATTCCGTAAAATTCATCCAGAATAAAGGAGTCTTCAGAGGTTATTCCCAGAAAATTCAAGATCTATATATTATTTGTCAGGTAAATGTCTTTGATATATGATATTTTAATCAAAATCGTTAGGGTCATTTTAGAAAAAAATTACCTGTAACGGATTGTTGAGGTGGGGGGATTTTCATGCAAATCTTCGTGTAGCATCTTTGGAAGATACCAAACGTAAATATCAAGTTTGGTATTTAACGGTCTTTTCGTTTTTGAGCTATGCTGTCCACACACACACACACACACACATATGGCCCTTTTTTCTGAAAATACTTTTTTTTTTGATTCAGGGGGACCTAAAACATGTATTTCCGATGAAATCTCGGAATCGAATTTTGGGTTCATTACTATACCTTCTCTATTCACTATGTGCATACGTGTAGAGAAAGTACTTTTTGATAGGCAGAGTCTGGATTGTTAACTATTTGAGAAGCAGACATTAAATTTTGAGGTAAAATGATAAATTGGGTTCCGGAAACTTCGTCATATGACACGGCATGCGATATTAAAAGGCAAACAAATGAAATTTATCTTTCTGTTTATAAAGTGGCAATGTCATGCTCACATAATTGAGCGTTTACAAAATAAGGCTAACAATGCAAATAAATAAATGAAATATCTATCACAGCTGTCAAATTTCACACGTAGTGTTCTCTTCTGTTTTTTACTTTCTCTATACGTGCTATGCACATAGTGTATAGAGAAGGTATTGTAATGCACCCAAAAATTCCATACCGAGATTTCACCATAAATACCATAGAAGCATTTTTAGAAAAAGGTCCATGTGTGCGTGTGTATGTGTGCGCGCGCGTGTGTGTGTGTCTGTTGCCAGTATAGCTCAAAAACGAAAAGACTTAAATACCAAACTTGATATTTACGTTTGGTGTCTTCCAAGGATGCGACACGAAGCTTTTCAACAAAATCCCCCACCCAAAACTACCCTTTATGGGAAAAATGTTGAAAATGTTGATTTTCTCGAAAATGGCTCTAACGATTTTGATTACAATATCGTATATTAAAAATATTTACCTGGCAAAAAAAAAAAAAAAAAAAATGCATAGGTACCTTGAATTTTCTGGGAATAGCCTCTGAAGGCTCCTTTATTCTGGATGCATTTTACGGAATTTTGCTAACTGGTAAACCGTAAGAAATACACGAAAGCTAACTTGGTAGAAAATGTAGAGCTCGTTAAAACACACAATTTATCTGATATATATTTTTACTTTCTCAACACGCACTATGTACATAGTGTATAGAGAAGGTATTGTAATGCACCCAAAATTTCGATACCGAGATTACACCGGAAATACATGTTTTGGGTCCCCCTGAATCAAAAAAAAAATTGGAAAAAGGTCCGTGTGTGTGTCTGTGGACAGCATAGCTCAAAAACGAAAAGACCGTTAAATACCAAACTTGATATTTACATTTGGTGTCTTCCAAGGATGCGACACGAAGATTTTCAAGAAAATCCCCCACCCCAACTACCCTTTTCATGGAACTTTTTTTCGAAAATTTTGATTTTCTCAAAAATGGCTCTAATGATTTTGATTAAAATGTCGAATATTAAAGATATTTACCTGACAAATAATATGTAATATCTTGAATTTTCTGGGAATAGCTTCTGAAGACTACTTTATTTTGGATGCATTTTACGAAAGTTTGCATAACTGCTAAACCGTAAGAAATAGACAAAAAGCTTACCACACAAAAAATGTAGAGCACATTAAAACACACAGTTTATGCTATATAATTTTATTTTCGAGGAGTTGATGGTTTTTGAGGTATTCCTTGTTTTTGGTTTCAGGTTTAAAAAACTTGTACTTTTCTCATACAGGAATAAGTCAACTCGTGTCCATACAAACAAAGGAAATTGAGTCACCTAGTAATCAGCTTTTTACTTCGATTAAGCTATGATACTCCCATATTTCGCTTCTACTTACAAGGAAGCAAGCAATAAACCTATTTATGCTAATTTTTTCTCGATTAGCATGAAGTAAATAGAAGTATAAGCTTTTTAACAATAATTTGTTGCAGATATGTAGAGAAAGTCATGTGAATGGAACACATAAGATGTTTCTTATTTTTTACTCTCCCGATCATACATGTACAATGTACTCATATATAGTAGACAGAGGATATAGGTACTGTATTCCACCCAAAATTTCGACACCGAGATTTCAACGGAAGTGTATGTTTTGAGGAACCTGAAAAACATATTTTCAGAAAAAATGTCAAAAATGATAAGTTAGTTAAATACCAAGTCCGATGTTTAAACTTAGTATCTTCTAGGGATACGATATGAAGATTTTCAAAATAATCCCCCTTCTCAACTACCCTTTACATGGAACATTTTAACATTTTTCGAAAACTTTGGTTTTCTAAAATGGCTCTAATGGGTTTTACTAAAATAGCATATGTTTAGATCAGATGGTTTCGTGACAATCGAAGTGTAGATACGTACGTACATCTTGAACGTTCTGGGAATAGCCTCTGAAGACCTATTCATTCATTCTGGGCAACTTTTGTACAACTGGTAAACCCTAAGAGACAGACAAAAACGTATCACACAAAAATATAGATCTAGTTGAAACACTCAAAATAAATAAATAAATAAATAAATAATATACCTGTTTGTATCTAAATAGGCTGATGTATCTACTAGGTGGTGTAGAACTGTTTTTCACCAGAACATTTTGTGCTTTCTTTTCACGCGAGATGGAAATGACCACCGATCACAGAATTTGCACGGTTGAGTGCAAGAATCTGTTAATTATCAGCACAAATGCTAAGATTGAGTTTACGAGACGCCAGCAAATGCTCCAAATGTATTATTGGAAAAGTTCCATTTCATTAAGGTGACCTCGAAACTGTTGACGTGCACCCCTTCTACTCAGGTCCGCTAGTCCTCTGTAAGAGGCAATGCATGATAAACTCGCTAAGTATGTAGTAATGGCGTCATGCAAGGGCAAACGACTAGCGGCAAATAACTGAAGATCCCTCTCACTTTAGGTATCTATCTGTGTGTCTGTCTATCTTATCTTATCTATCTTTCTGTCTGTCTATCTTATTCTTATATATATATATATGTGGATATATACGGTGAACCGTTATATACAGGTGTATATAAATGAATATCGGGGTTTTAACTCTTTATAATATTTATTACATTCAACTTAGTTATAAATGATATGTCAAATGAAAAAGCAACTCAAACAGTTTTGTTTGTTGGCACAAGTGCGCATGTGTGTGCAATGTTTCTGCCGCAATCCGCTAGACAGCGGTAGCAGCAAAGATGGCGATTAGTAAACAGAAATCATGACGATTTTATGGATCGTGTTGTCTTCAGTGATGAATCGAGCTTTCACCTTAGTGGACATGTTAACACTCATAATGTGCGCATCTGGGGCTCAGAAAATCCTCACAAGATGGTACAAATGCAACGAGATTCCCCTAAAGTGAATGTTTTTTGTGCCGTATCCCGGCGAAAAGTTTATGGGCCTTTCGTTTTTGGTGAACTGGCACTTCTTACCTTAATACACTAGAGCAATGGATCTTCTCTCAGTTGGAAGACAATGAGACAGAGAACTTCATTTTCCAGCAGGATGGTGCGCCACCTCACTGGCATAACGAAGTACGCGATTGGTTGAACGTCACTGTACCCGAGCGCTGGATAGGCCGCAAGGGCCCCAATGACAGGGCTTGCTATGCATGGCCTCCACGTTCTCCTGACCTAATGCCATGCAATTTTTACCTTGGGGCTTCATCAAGTATCGTGTGTACGTGCCTCCGCTACCAGCTGACCTCCCTGAATTAAGAAACCGGATTGAAGCAGCTGTTGCTACAATTACTGAATACACACTTATCAACGTTTGGGAAGAACTCGGCTATAGACTTGATGTGTGCGGCGTGACAAAGGGTAGTTACATTGAACATTTATAAGCTCCTTGGTAAAACTGTATGAGTTGCTTTTTCATTTGACATATCATTCATAACTGTAAGTTGAATGTAATAAATATAATAAAGAGTTAAAACCCTGATATTCATTTATATACACCCTGAGTATATATATACTGTTCACCGTATCCAATATATTCCTTGTAATGTTTTCATTTTTAAACCAACTAAAGTTTTGTTAAACGGAAGTCATTTTTATTTCATTTCTCTTTTGTTTTACTTCTGGTCATGTAAAAAGAACCAAATTGTTTCTCATAGTGACCAGCTTTCAAAAAGATATGACTATCGCTTTAACCTAGTGTATTTTCTTATTCTGTATTTTCTTATATCTGATAGCACTTTTTTAGGTTAAAGGAAATCCCCCAAAATAGCCATGAAAGAACTCTAAAGTCAATTGAAATAAATAAAAGTTCACCAACAAAGAATTTTAGGAATACAGAAAATATCAGTAATTTTATTAAGATAAATAATAGCAGTAGCTCGTTGTATATATTACACCAAAATATGAGGGGTTTAAGAAACAAAGTTGATGAACTTTCTCTTAGTCTTGCTTCTGAAAAATTACAGCCACATGTTTTATGCTTATCTGAACATCACTTAACGGAACAGGAATTCATGCCAATTTCACTGCATGGGTACTCTTTAGGAGCAGCATATTCAACGAACAATTTAAAAAACGGAGGGGTTTGCACATTAGTAAGACATGATGTACCCTGTAAAATCATTAATCTAAACAAGTTTTGCTTTGAGCTAGACATAGAGATGTGCGCAGTTCAACTAAACATAAATCAAGTAAATTTTGCAGTTATAGCTCTATATCGGTCCGCATTAGGTACCTATGAGGTATTCAAAAAACAGATGATTCCTTAAAGTTTATATTGAAACCAAAACGAGAACTGATAATTTGTGGTGACATTAATATTGATTATCTTATAGCGAGTCTCTGAAAGTACCAACTCAATTCTATATTTTTTACAAACCACATGTCACACACAGTAAATTTTCCTACAAGAATTCAAAGTAGCTCCTCTACAGCAATAGATAACATATTCATAAATATAGATAGAATTAAAACTTCAATAACCTTACCATTTGCAAATGGCCTTTCAGATCATGAGGCACAAATATTTTTCATTAAAGAGATTAACCTAAAGTTAAAACCAAATTATAAATATTGTAGAACACGAAAAGTAGATGAAAGCACCCTCACATTGTTTAAGTATGCCCTTCAACAAGAATCATGGACTGAAATCTATGAAATAAATGGAGTAAATGAAAGTTCAATCATTTCCTACAACATTTCAACTCTCACTTTGTAGCATTCTTTCCAGTCAAGTATTGTAAAATACATAATCAGAAGGAAAATAACACCTGGATTACAACAGGCATTAAAACTTCTTGCAAATGTAAGCGAAAATTATATCAAGAACTGAAACATAATAAGACCCCAAACTTAGAATGTCATTACAAAAAGAAATGTAAAATTCTAAAAGAGACAATAAAAGCTGCTAAAATATTGCATTATAATAAAGAGATATCCAATTCTCATAGTTAAATAAAAACTATCTGGAATATAATAAAAAGAGAACCAGGTAAAGGATCTCAAGAAAGCTCCTCAATTGCACTGAATTTCGGTAATCAAAAAATTGATGATCCTCAAAAGGTTGTAGATATTTTTAACAATTTCTTTTTTAAGATTAATAATTAAATATAAATTATGGTTGTAAAGAATCAGCATTAAGTTTTTTGAAAACTTCTTTCATAAACAGAGTCCCTGAATTTAAAGTAGAAATGACTAACCTTTTGAAATAAAAAATATAATAAATTAGTTCAAGACCAAGAATTCCTCTGGATATGATGAAATATCAAGTAAAATCCTAAAAGCATGTTTTGACCTAATAAGTATACCCCTTAGCTATTTATATAATGAATCACTAAAGAGTGGAATATTTCCTGACAGAATGAAGTACTCTATTGTCAAACCACTTTTTAAAAAAGGTAAGCAAGATAATATCTCAAATTATAGACCTATATCTCTCTTGTCTGTTTTCTCAAAAGTGTTTGAGAAAGTATGTTCAATAGACTTTATTATTACTTAGAAAAGAACAACTTACTTGCCAAAGAACAGTTTGGCTTTAGAAAAGGAGTAGCGACAGATAATGCAACCTACAAGCTCATGCATAAAGTGTTAACAGTGTTAAATGAAAAGGAACATGTCGGTGGAATCTTTTGTGACCGAGCAAAACTTTTGACTGTGTGAATCATGAGATTCTGATAGCAAAAATACATTTCTATGGAATAAAGAATGTTAGATTGGTTCATTTCATACCTAGAGAAGAGAAAACAAAGGGTTAAAATTAATAACTCCAATGGGTATCAAAATAGTGCCTAAGAATGGAAATTAGTAAAACATGGTGTTCCCCAGGGATCAATCTTGGTTTACATAAATGACCTCCCATTATACATTAACAGTATTGCAAGTATTTATTTATTCACAGATAACACTAGTGTTCTAGTAACAAGTAAAGATTTCAATGATTTGTAGTAAAATTAAACTATGTTCTAAATTGAATGTCAAATTGGTTCAAAGCAAACAAACTCTCAGTAAACCTTGAACAAACAAAAACAATTAAATTTATAACTACTCGCTCTCCACAAACACACATAGAAATAGGAATTAATGATACATTGTTAGAACAGCTAAATGATGTCAAATTTCTTGGCCTTCAGGTAGATAAGCATTTGGACTGGAAGTCACATATTAGGTACATCACACCTAAACTTAGCTCAGCATGTTATGCTCTCTGAGCACTGGTTAAATTTCACTCAATCGATACACTTAAATTGGTGTATTTTGCCTACTTTAACTCCATCATCGAGTATGGAATAATATTCTAGGGTAATTCAGTGGATAGTAAATGCATACTCCGGATACAGAAGAAAGCTATACGAATAATCTGTAATGCTTACAGCAGACACTCATGCAAAGAACTATTTAAAAAATTGGGCATCCTCACCTTACCTTATGTTTATATATTATTCATTTTAAAATTCTATGCAGTTAATCGACATAGTTTTATAACAAACATGGAAATTCATAACATTAATACTAGACAAAAGGGATATATTCATCGTCCCAATGCCAATCTTCGTTGCTTTCAGAAAGGTGTATATTATGAAACAATCAAGATATTTAATGCTCTCCCCAGTAATCTCAAAGAAAATGTTGGAAATTTCAGGGATTTTAAGGCCTCTCTTAAGGAGTACCTTTGCAATAAATCATTTTACTCTCTAGATGAGCATTTAAGTGACAATACTGTCAACAATCATTGTATGTATAAGTATTATAATGTATTGCATTTTGTTTGTGTTTTATATTCAAATTAAAGTGATGTATACTTTGACTTGCACAAATGTGTCAAATGAATGTTTAGTATTTAGCAATGACACAAGGTCTGTAAAGCCTGATGCTTTGATATTTTACACTCTAGTGCATAATTGTAAATTTTTGCATTGGAAATTCTGTAACATATTTGTAAATATGTATCGTAATTTGTTGACATTTATGAAGAGTACATGATACAATAATCATATTTTAGTTGTATATAATTACTAGTAGTATCTGTTATGTCGATAATTAGAAGGCTATCATCTGACATTACATTAATGAAATTATATTTATTTATACATTTTAACTGTAATTGCAAAAAAAAAAAAGGAAGTTCATTTGCTTTTATTGAGCACATTAAATATAGCAGAGGCCTCAAATACAAATGGTGTGATTATATGTCTATTCTGTTGTTTTTGTAACCCAAGCGTTAAGCACGAACTTTATACATTTTTTTTTCCATTGTATATAAGCATATGTATACATGTATATGTCTTGACAAGTTCTATGTCCAGTGGCTTCCTGGCCTAAACAAACCTACAGAATGCTTTCTAATCTAATGTAACCTAATCTTCCCTTTCTACTTACAACAAAGCAAGTAAAAACACAATTTCTGTTAAGCTGCATCTTGATTAGCAGGATGTAGATAACAGAAAATGTTTTTCAAGAATAGTTTGTTTGCAGGAAGGTAGAGAAGGTTATGTGTATGGAACAAGTACAATTTCTTGGAAAGACAGCCTAATGCATTAGCTGTATGTATAAGCATTATTTCTACATTAGCATTCTCAGTATGACTCTCTCAGATTAGCTTATTATTAAATCTATTGAATGATCTCTCAGATTTTTGCGAAGCCCCTATTTTGGCAATTCATCATCGTCCACAGGAGTTGAAATAGATACACGAGAAGTAGAATTTAAAAGCCCCTGATGTGTTCCATTCACATGACTTTCTCAAATCTACTTACACCTATAGGTTGTAGAAGACTGTTCTTACGAAAACTTACTTTTCTATCTCTTTCATGTTAATCGGGATAAACTGTTGCTGAACTAAAAGAGGGGCTAACGCCAACTTCTCACAAACTCTTTTAGCAGCATAAGAAGGCGCTATATTACAATGGCTTTGCAGCCACAAAAATGCTATTGCATATTCAGACGGGAAGTAGTAAAAAACTGTTCAGGAAGGTATCACTAGGGCTATGTTCCATGACACTTAAATAAAATAGGTGCTATCAGCGCAGCATTCTTGCAGGTGTTTGTTTGTTGATTGAGGATGGAGGGAAAATGTGGGCAACACAAGATGTTAAAGCAACGTGGGAAAGCTTGTAGAACCTCCCATGCAAAAGACATTCCTGCAAGAAGACCTCCACAGAAACAGGCAAGTAAATAATGTTAAATAGAAAATATCTTTATTGTGATTACAGAATTATAATCAAATGAATGTTACTTGTGTTTGAACAAAAGAAAAATTATTTCTAATGTAATGAATAAAAAGTAGGCACCAAATATCTTATGCTCAGAATTTTGTAACAGTTCTCAAGCTATGTATGTATATATATATATATATATATATATATATATACAAAAAATAAAAAAATAAAAATAAAATCTGTATACTCTACCCCGATATCTAATTGCTTACACTGGGGCAAATACCTCAGACCTTAGTTTATTTATTAACAAAAAGTTTTTTTTTTAAATTTTACAAAATAAAATAAATATACGATTGTCAGATTAATAACTTAAATTAAATTATGCATCTGAATCTATATATTTATCAAAATTACATTTAATATTTAAATGTTTATGTATTATATTAATTATTATTAATTACCTAAAAATTAAAATTATATGTATTTAAAATTTAGGTTATATACAGGATGTTAATGAACTACACCGAAATAATTTGCGAGATTGTGCACTTGACCGATATAAGTAATTTGAGATCGGTAATGCATGGTCCCCGGATAAACATAGCCTTAAACGTGTGGGTATCAGGTTCTGATAAGTCAGTGTTAAAGCAAAGTAGTAGTTGAAAACATGGCTTAGAATGTCTTTAAAACTGCTGCCCGAGTATAGAAATATCGATTTTTAGCATCTCGTTACTAGCGTTCTCAAAATTTAACGTCGCAAAAATCTGTAAAATCTCGAACTAATCACTTGACAGTGCGACACTGAGCATTCATTAACTACCTTCTTGAGTTATGTAGCCTATTCTGGAGGCGCTTTTTCAACTGCTCTGCGCGGGAATTTGCTATCCCAAAGATCATGAGTTCGATTCCTGTCAAAGAGTAAATGTTTATATTATTATTTTTTTCATTCCAGACGGAGTGCCGCGATACGTGAACGAGACCCGAACTCGGAAACCATCCTTCACTTGAAAGCCAGTACCATAACCACTACGCTAGAGAGGTACGCTGTAATATGTCCCTTCGTTTTTCGTGTTATGCTCTCGAATGGTTGATAAATTAGCCAGTGGCGTACTGGCACTTCAGAAACTTATAGCCGTTACTTCGACATTTCAATAAACAGGCCCCTATCTCAAATTACTTATTTAAGTAATGGACATATTCTGTGAAAATATTTCGGTATAGTTCATTAACATCCTGTGTGTGTGTGTGTGTGTGTGTGTGTGTGTGTGTGTGTGTGTGTGTGTGTGTGTGTACACGCGCACATGTGTTTTAATTTTATAAAAAGAATATTCTTTTTACATATTTTATATTATTTATGTTATATTTGTAGCATACTACTATATACTACTTTTAAAGACTATAATTGCAGCCTCAACTGTAATGAACTACTATGGGAGCACTTTAGCTCTTTAATCTTGAAAGAATAATCTGTCATATACCTCTGTAATCTGAAAACCGCGTTATGCACATAGCCCCTTTTTGATTTCGTAAAAGGTGCATTTGGGGCGTTCTTACTTTTCATAAATCGAACTCAAATTTAACCTCATTATTGCAATATTATTTGGGGGAAAAGTGTATTTTCTTATGAAGTGGCCAATGTAGAATGTTTATGCTGAAGGTGATGTAAATTATGAGGTTGTATTAATAATAACACAGTTCTTTTTTCTCGATTATCTCAGTTTGAGGTTTTTGGCGGTTAGCCCAATTTTTGTTTCAGTGCTTCAATTATAATATCGTTGAAGGTGCAAAGTGGATAGAGAAAATAGAATCAATCGTCACGTGTAAAAGTGGTTCGCTGTGTATGTAATGTCCTAGATGTTCCATACTGTTCCGGATTTCGCGGGAAACAATTGAAAAGCACCGAAATTTAAATAAACTGATGAATTGTATTAACACGACTCTTGTCGATATGGACATTCCACAGTTCGGAGATACTTAGCTTTTTAATAAGTTGTATGTGTTATTCCTATAAATTACGCCATGTCCTAAGACTAGTAGGTATATCACGTAATAGTAAGATAAAAGCGGTAGGTGAATAGCTATGCAGCTCCACCTATTTACAATTTCACCTGCCATTAAAGATACTACTAGATTAAACTGCTCTTAAGTTTAGGATTTACAAATCATTCATTTAATGACTAATGTGAATATATCAGCTTTGCTTTCTTTTATGCGTCGACTCAAAAAATGATAGGTATACATGAATTAAAAAGTAAGAAGGCGGATCTTAAAATAACGCACAATAATTTGTTTTACAAAAAAAGTTTAATAGTTAAAAAAATTCAAATGGACTTGTAGCTTTTACCTACTTTTCGACATAGTCATCAACTTTCTCAACACATTTGTCCCATCGTGATACCAGCTTCAAAATACGCTATTTATAGAAGTCCGTTTCCCTGAAGTAAAGCCATCTGCAAATTTTCACTTCCGCATCTGTTGCAAAGCGTTGGTCGGCCAGGAATTTCTTCATGGGACCAAAAAGATGAAAGTCCGATGGTGCAAGGTCCGGACTGTATGGTGAATGCTGGAGCATCTCCTAACCAAATTTGGTGTTTTCTGACGAATAGCAGCAGCATTGTCACGAAGAAGTTTGACATCGTCAGCATTAATGTTGTGGCGTTTGTCACGAGGGGCACGACGCAAGTTTTAATGTAGGCTGCAGCATTCATAGTGGTTCAACATAGTTCACCAATAAAACACCATGCACATCCCAGAACACTGTTGCAAGCACTTTCCTGACAGATTGAATC
Source organism: Hymenopus coronatus (assembly GCA_030762935.1). Taxonomy (NCBI): domain Eukaryota; kingdom Metazoa; phylum Arthropoda; class Insecta; order Mantodea; family Hymenopodidae; genus Hymenopus; species Hymenopus coronatus. The sequence goes on from CM060886.1 coordinate 139,261,226, forward strand.
ACTTTGAATGTTTTCTTTACTGGGGAACCAGCATATTTCCACTCCATATTTGCTTACTTTGTTTTGGGCTTGTAGTGGTATGCCCACGACTCATCACCAGTGACGAATTCCTTTCAGAAAGTCATGTCCTACTGCAGTGTACCGCGCTAAGAGATCCAAGCTTGTCATCGTTCGCTGGCCCTAGTGGTTGTCTGTCAGGTTCATAAACACCCAGCGAGCACTAACTTTACGAAATTTCAACATTATCGTACACTACACCGTAGGATGAACTGTTGCAATAAGGTTCGCAGTTGCACACGCCGGTTGTTCAAAATTACCGTCTCAATACTTCTGACATTCTGCGGGGTTGCAGCTGTTAACGGCTTCCCGAAGCGTGCTAAGGTTCACCCGGCCATCTTGGAAGAATGCACACCACCTGGAGACATTGCTACGGTCCATAAAATCATCCCCATTCGCACCACACATATCTCTGTGAATTTCACTCGGTTTATGCCCTTTGACCCACAAAATATCGAACGAACCACATTTCTCTGCTCTTCACACGTGGATGACAGTAGCATGTGCGCCATCTTTGTTGCGTAGTTCACGCTTCGTTTCATGTGCTAGAGCTGCACATGAAATAAAAAGTATCCTTTAGTGAAAACTTCAAACTATATCTGTGTGAAATTGCAACATTCCAGCTGCAATACCAAAGAGAAAAAAATTAATGTGCGTTACTTTTCGATCCTCCTTTGCATAAACATTCCAAGTAACAATATTTTTGCATCACTAATAACAACGAAGGAGGTAAGAATCGACGATACAGCCAAGGAACTGAACATCATGGTGGAAAAGATGGAAGGCTGAAGGATTTAAAAGTTGAGAATGCGAAAACTACATCTATAGTTTTCTCCAAAATATGATGCGTCTGATATTCTGGGTTGTATTCTTTCTCAATAAGGGGAATGTTCATCAGTCTGTAGGTCAACTTTTAAAAACTACAACTTCGTGTGATGGGGTTTGAAGATATTGTTTTTTATATAGTTGTCAATATAGGTCAGAATATCTTAAGAACAGTGGAAATAAATGGTTACAAAAAACGAAATGGTGGATAGGTTAGTCAGAAAATTCAAGCAGCAAAAAATAATAAAAGTAAATACAACCCTCAAATCACAAAAACAAAATAACCCTCTTACATAAGGTATTAATGATCATAAAATTAAAGAAAAAAATAGGACAGATATAATATAACAAATAATTAGGTTGCTTGAGTATTCTGGAGTATTTTATGGACAATGTTTAGAAATCTGAGGTGCTCTGGTGTTCATAAAGGTCACATTCTATCCATGGGACATAACAAATTTCACAAGATTTTCAAAGACAGCAACATAACACTCATCCTCAAAGATAAATTCAGCATAAAATTCCTCATAAAAGCGATCTAAAAAGAAAAAAAAATGCCAGTTCAGGTATGCTGAGTCAGAAAGAAGAAAAGAAGGCGGCACAAAAATATTTAAAGCAACAAAATCAAGAGTCTAGAGCTGCAAAAAAGGGTTTAACTATGATACAGACGTTTGATTCCCGTAAAAGAATTAAGAAGCCCAAACTACAGATGCTTATGACATTAGCGAACTTCCAAAGAAAGTATAGTGCAGGGTCATGCTTATAATGAAATCTATGTTAATTGAGTGTTGCAAATGTCACACTTGTGGCATTAGAAATATTCATACTTGGAAGAGGGAAATAAAAATGTATTCAACTTTTATTACAGTTGTCATCTTGCCCCATGGTCAAAGTCATCCTTTCCTAGTACCGGGGCAAGATGACTTTTTTGTATTCCTTTTTAAAAATGGCAAATTAATTTTGATCATATTAAAATAAAGATTTATTCAACTAGATATAATACTGCATAAGGCCATTCTAATAATACATCCAAAGAAAACAAAATTACCTTGAATAATGAACATTTTAATAGTGGTCAGGTGTTAACATCGTCAACTTGCCTTGGTCTCCCCCATATGTTATGTGTTGAAAAATAAAAACAAACAAACAAAAATTTAAATCTTAGTCTACTAATCACCAGTGTAAACAATCAATTATAAGAATATTTCTCTGTTATTGATGTTCTTATGCTGCATTTTGTATTCCTTATCATGTTTCTTGATAACTTCTTCTGTTCTTCAGCAATATAAATTATTCCTCATGTATGTCTGGAAATTGGCCGTTCAAAGAGATTATTAAGTCTTTCTTATCATTACTACTTCATTTGATGTTTCAGAGAGCATTACTTTATTTGGGCACTTTAAATTATTCTATGTATGTGAGAAAATACAAGTATGAGAGACAATAATTTATAGTTCAATTAGAAGGAATATTTTAAATGAATATGAGTGTCAATTGCGCTTCTATAGAATTCTTCGTTTGGTATAAGCCACTCTCCATCATTCTATAATGGTGCAAACATTCTGTGAATAACAACTTCAAAGTGCTAAACCATCAATAGATAATAAAAATGGTAACAAATGTTGCATCTTGGCTCAAATCTGAATATAAAGGACAGAATAGAAATCTGCTAAGTTTTAATCGTAAAGTAATGCTGCTAGCAGGCATTATTCCTCGAAAAAACGTATCTAAAAGTCCAACAAAAAAGACATTGTTTATGCTGTACCTCATGGTGTGCAATAGATTCTATTCATCCCTGTTTATTATCACTTTTGGGGTAATATGGATGTAATAACATACACTGTTGAAGCACTCCTGGGTGACGCAGTCACATTCTCAGAAGGGTTATGTGCAAGACTGTATTCTAAGGCTATACTGAAACTGCTAGAATTCCTAGAGTGTACCATAAATTCTAGAATGGAAGAAATGGATTTGAAAGAGAATCATATCCAGATCATAGAAAAATCAAAACTTAAAGCAAGATGTCTTAGTATTATAATGATTGTAATTATTGACAATTTGCTGGATTACCTTTCCATTTACCAGAAAATATCTAAGAGAGCATAGCAGAAAAGCAGTGAATATGACAACTGTGCAGTATCAAGATAGGTGGCTAGATTTTAGTTACATCATCTGCGCACCTTTTGACCTTACTGTGTCTCCTTATTATGAAATAACCTATGTGGGTCAAACTATTATTTTCATAATTACAACTGCACACTGGAAGTGCGTAGAAACAACAATAATAACTCTGATTATTTATACAACTGCACATTTGAAGATTTTGGAGACATTTCTATCAGAGATGAAGACATCACTCTCCACAGACAGTGTGAGCAGGGAGTCTTTAGAAAGGTTTAATAAGCATGTTGCAAATAATGCTGGTCCATTTACCACCCATCATTCAGCAAAACAACTAGGTGCTGCTGAACCTAACCAAGAACGTCTGTTTATGGACACATTGGAAAATAATGAACTTAAGAATGAAAAACAAAAGGTTAAAAATTTCATTGTCAACTTCGTTAATTATCATGAAGCAGTAAAAGAGTAAGTACTTTTCTATTATGTAATTCATTTTTGATGTCTATTACACAATTAACGATTTTCACTCTCCAGGAACAAATTAAGAAAACATTTTTGTAAAATATTTTAACCTGTAGACACATGTACATCATATAAGTAAAATTTATCAATCCAAGATGCATTTGTGGGATTTCTGATTCAAATATAATGAAATTCAATACCTTATTTTATTACAGGCCATACAAAAAGGGTTCCTAACCTGGGAGCATATTACAGTCTTAAGAGGGGGGTGCAGAACAATTTGGAATTAGTAAAATGTTTGTACATAACCTTGATAAAGTTGTACATTCCTTTCAAATTTTAAGCAGGATGTTATCATATTATATACTAATAATGGTGGCATGTTGGCTGCCTCGTTTTTTAATTTTTTGCAAACTTCTGTACAGGTGCATCTTGCCAATATGTGCGGTCAGAAATCCTTTTGCTATTGACATTATTGTGCTACCAGCAAACTAAAACAAGCAGTAGAATTGAAGTGCATTCCAAAACCAGAAGATAATTTTGAAATATCAGGTCTGCAGCACTTTTGGATAAACCATATTGCATTTTATCTTAGACTATTATTATTCCATTTTCAAACATAAGTTTATGTTAGGATTCTTAACTTTGAGTGTAATTAAAACAAGATCTAGTATATATAGATGTGCTATTTTTACTTGCTCCACTACATATGTACAATGTTCTTAGTGCGGTGTACAGATAGGTACAAAAAGTTCTTGTATTTCACCCAAAAATTTGATTTCATCAGAAATATGTTTTGAGACCTGCTAATTAAAAAAAAAAAAAGGATGAATTTTTTAGAAAAAACGTTGTGTGTACAGCGTAACTTTAAAATGAAATGCTGGTAAAATACCAAAACTAGGTATTTAAATTTAGTATCTTACAAGGATGTGACATGAAAAAGAAAAAATCCCCCCTTCCAATTATCCGTTACATGGAAATTGCTTGAAGTGCCACAAGTAGTAAAAGGAAGCATTAAACACCACAAAAAAATTTGGTTTTCTTCTCAAAGATGATTTATATACTGTATATTCAAAATATTTACATTATTAATAAAATGTGTATCTTGAATTTTCTAATAACAGTCTCTGACAACATTTTTGTTCTGAATGAATTTTACTTAACTCATAAACTGTAAGATTAGACAAAAACTTACTGCACAAACAAGCGTAGATCTCTTTAAAACTCACAACTTGGTCATATACACTTTTTGTAGAATTAATCAATTTCTGAGATATTGCTTGTTATCAAATGGCAAGTCATCTTTTATTTCATATCTCTTTTGTTTTACTCCTAGCCATGCAAAGAAACACCAACTTCAATTGTTTCATAGTGACTAGTTTTTAAAAGCCCCTTGTTCTTCCTTATTTACCTTCTACTTACAAGGAGCTAAGTAATTTGATAATATCTTAATGTTTATCTTGACTAGCATGATGTACATAAAATAATGTTTTGCAGAACAAGTACGGAAAGTCACGTGAATGGAACATTATTAGATTTATTTCTTTGCTTCATTTACCACATATACTCAGCTCAATTCAGTGTGTGTTTGTCTGTGTGTGTGTGTGTGTGTGTCTATGTGTCTATGTGTGTGTATGTGTGTGTGTGTGCGTGCGTGTATGTGTTTTTTTCCAGTACTTGTTGGGTTTTTTTTTTGGTTTTTTTTTGTTGCTTCCTCCCATATATTAGTAATCTTATTTAATATCCCAGTAACATTGGTGTTCTTTGTAATTGTGGAATGAGTAATTATCAGGTGAGTAATTAGTGCATCCTAATATTTACCTTTACAGAACAAGTAGAAACTGTGGAAAAGTAATAATGTGATGTGATTTTTTAACAAATAATAACCCATTCTTCAATTGGCAAAAATTGTATTCAATCCCAAGCCAGTGGCAAACATCTTTTACTAAAATAACTGGGGGGGAAGGGAGAAGATACATAAAGTAGAGATAAAAGTGAAAATCCTGGTTGGAAAATTCATATGCAGAATACTCTTGATTAGTCGGAATAATGTGGGGGAGAAGAAGCATGAATAATTGAAAAACGTGAATTATCAAGAAACCCATAGTTTAATGCTTTTAAGGTGCAACATACATATGTAAATAGGAAATTATGTTTAAAAGCTTTTTCAACATGTATTTGTTGTTCAAAGTTTATTCTACTTCTAAGCATAGATATTGTAGGCCTGTTTATTTATTAAAATGTCCATGCTTTTGATTTGCTTCTGAGAGGAGTTGACATATTATCACACAACACCTCAAAGTTTTCTTACAGTAAGTTTGCAAATCCCGTGATATTTGAATCTAGTTAGCCAACAAGACGTGGCATTAAATTCACTCTGAACCTAGAGCTTCATGAATAAATGTCGCCTTTTTGGCATGCACTGTGGCTGAAACAATGACACCTTCTGCTCATGTTTGGCTCAACCATTGTAAAAGAAGAGCATGCAAGTCATCGAATGTAAATCTCTTTATGTTTTTTCATCCATTAGAATCATAGTTTCTAATAAAATCTTGTGTTTTCTGCTTATTGCTTTTAATATCTCAAACAGTGTGCATTCCAATCCCATTTAGTTTTAAATCTTTCAATTAATTATAATTTTTTTTTGTTTTTCGTTTCTCCACCAACTTTTACAAATTAATTTTAACTTGCTTTGTTGACCTTACACACTGATTACTGGGTCCTTTATTGCTGTTTCCTAAAGAAAAGCAAAAGCAATCTACACTGTATAAGTTAGAGTCATGGAATGCTAACTGAGACTAGAGAGGACGGCTCCCTTGAACATTGACATAAATGTCAGATAAAATTGCTGCTATAAAATATCCTAACTTAAAGGTGACTTGATAAGTTGTACCATGTACCACAAAATTGAATTTTTAAGTCTGGTGAGTAGGGATAACATCTTGGGGACCCATAGTGGGACACATGCGCATAGCAGCTGCACACCTACATTGGCGACTGTACACACCGCATGTAAACAACCAGTAATGCACTGGGAAATGTGGCTTGATGCAGCAGTATACTATGCTCTATATTACAACACTGTTTTACAAGTAATCAACACCTTTGATGATTGTGCAAGCTCTTCAATCAAATTTGTAAAATCTCTTGCTTCAAATGGATTGCATGAAGATTTGCAATTCATACAGAATATCTACGATAATAACACACATTTGGAAACATTGAACATTGAAATGCTTCAAGCCCTGAGAGCTGTCGATGAACTTGTGCAAGCAATCAATCAGAGACCCATGACACTGTGTGAAAAAGAAAGTGAAGACAGTGTTTGGATAAAAAATATTGAATTTTCAATAATGTGTGAAATACAAAATGTGCTGTGGAAATACTTGCTGATGGAGTATCTTACCCAATAGTCGATAATGTGTAATATTTCCGTTTTGCTCCAATCACATCTTGTGATGTGGAGTTGAGTTTTTTACAAAATGACTGTTTACATGCCAATCAGAGACGATTCACACTGGAGACATTACAAATGTATGTTGTTGTGCATTTTGTATCTTGAGAGAAAATAAAGTGGATAATGATACCAATGACTTGTTGAACAACAGATATTGAATGTATGTAACCATTAAAACTGTTAGTTCCTATAAATCAGTTGTATTTTACTTTTACCACCCACCTAATCTCAATTGGCTTCCACTGCTAGTGAAAAAAATCACAGTCTACCACACAGCCCCATTTTCAGTCTATTAGTACTACTACATAAACTGTGCATTGTAAACACATCACAACTACATGGCATTAACTTTGATTCTATCCTGCAATCAGTCCCCAAGATGCTATCCCTTCTTATGAGTTTTCCAACTCGCCTGTTAATATGTCTAATGTTTTATAAAGCAAGTAAATGTTGGACTCCACTATGTTATATCCTTTTCAGATTTGTGGAAAGATTTGGACCTATTTTGTTAATGTCCTTCTTCATTTGTCAAATCTTGGTCTGCCTTCAACTCTTTCAGGTGGCTGTGGTAAGCATGATTGTGCTCTATTATCATTAATGGCACTTAAAACTGATAATTTCACAAAATGCAATGCTTCTGTGTTGAAATGTTGCAATAAAATATTTAATACATGACTGGATATAAAAACCACTTGAGACTGCCTCTGTGGCCGAGTGGTCAGTGAGCTGACTTCTCACCTGGAGGTCCCAGGTTCGATTCCCGGCTTGGACAGGGAATTTTGCTTTAACCAGAATTATTCCCTATCCCCCATAGAGTCAGGAAGTATGAATGTGAGAGTAAATGTGCATGTGTTTAGTAATATATAAAATTGATTAACCTAATGTTCTGAACCTCCAGTTTCACAAGTCAAAGCTCCCGATATGACCACTGAAGTTAAAGGGGGCTATAATGACATTAATCAAGTTTACAGTATATGGATGCTGCGAATCGTATGAAGAATGACCAGCATGTAATCAACTTCTTGCCACAATTCCTCTGTGACAGGTTTTCCTCTCAATGTGATGTTCCACATCCGCTAAGTCATTCACTCTTGTAGCTTATTCTCTGCTTTTTGAACAACGTTTAACACCTCAAGGCAAAAAACTGGAAAATGTCACATATACTTTCATAGAAAGAGAAATGTATTTCTTCAATAAAGGCTTACACAAACAACAGAGAAAACTACATTGCCAATATAGAAATAGCCGCTTTCAGTTTACCAGAAAATCCAAAACCAACGATAAAATCTCAGTGTACAGGAAAGTTAGATGAAATGCTAAAATCTAACAATTAATACCTCTCTAATATGAGTTTGATCAAAGCCCTAAAGAATAAAGCTGTACTTCACAAAAGCAACAAAATCATTATAATGGATAATGATGATTATAATGGTAAAATGGAAAATCTTCTTGAAGTAAAGAGTTTGTTCAACTTATGAAAAAACCCATTATCATAAGCATGCAAAACTGTAAAAATAGCCCTAAAACAGCCGCATCATTTACCAAAAAGAAAAATACATATTATGCAAAATACACATACCAGGCAATAAGTTAAGACCAATAGTAAACAACATCAATTCACCCATGTATCAGTTATCAATGGCTCAGACAAAAATTCAACTCATTCAAAAGTTTAAAAATCTAATCATCAGCAATTCATATGACCTAATATTAAAAACATTACAATACAACCCACAGACACAATAGTTTCATTTGATGTCACTTCTTTATTCTATAAAATCACCACTAGCAACCCCATTCCTCAGCTCAAAAAATAGCTGCAGTCAATACAACAGAAGAATATTCAATACTTACAGAAATGTGCTTCACTCAGAACTTCTTCATCTTCAATGGCAAAAATGTGACTTAGCCATGGGTAACCCAATTGGCAGATCTGTACAAGGGGTCCTTTGAAATTCACATATAAAAGCCTTCCCCTCCATCTTCAAAACATGGTACCGCTTCATAGATGAACATATTTGCAATAATACCCAAAAAATTAGAACAAGATGCTTTAAAACTGTCAAACACACAACACCAGATAATCAAATTCACACTGGATACTGAAAAGAATAAGTCCTCAAAATAAAAAGACAAAATAACAAACTCTCCTTTGGTATCCATAGAAAACCAACACATACTGATGACTACATCAAAACAACAGTTACAACCCAAAAACTCACCAAATAGCCTAGTAAATCACATTATCAATTTTCCATTAAACAGAGAAGAATATAATCATTAATACAAGCACATAGTAAATAAGGCAATCAACAATGGTTTCAACCCAAAAGTAGTGCACAAAAAGATTCAGAAATACAATACCAGAAAGAAAATCAAGGAAGTCACCACTAATACCAGTAGAAGAAAAGAAAAAGGCATTTAACAAATTTTCATACCAACCATTTTTCCATGAGAAATTTCAGAAATTTTTCTCCAAATATAACATCATTACCTCCAAAAGATCCAATACCCAAAAAGAAAAAAACCAGGAATCTATCAGATAAAGTGCAATAAAGTATACATTTGAAAACCAAAACAAATATCAGCTCTGGACCAAAGATATGTATAACATACAAAACAAACAGACCAGTCAGCAGTTGCAGAACATTTTTGGAATTCCAACCATGTAATAAACAAAAACACAGAGTTAATAATGTATTTGTTTGAGAGAAAATATTTATCAAAAATAACTTGCACTGGATCATGAATTTTGAAATACCACCAGCAGATGTATTTGACTATTACATTATGCCATCTAAAAGCAATATATATGAAGAAGACAATGCCATCCATGCTGGTCAAAAAACTACAGTTGAAGATAAAAGCAATGGCTTTTGAAAATGTTGTGTTCAAAAAAACAGTAACTTGAGCAATAAGTGTCTACACCTCAACTCACAAATTTAATTCAATGGCACTTCACTGTCTTTAAGCTCCTACAATATTACTTTATCTTGCAGATTTATTGCTTATTTTTCTTTGAATGCTATTAAACGTAGCACATATATGATAATTTAAAGTGAACAGCATTGAAATCATTTTCTAAACTGAAGGAAATGCAGCACCTAAGTTAGCAACACATCTTGACTTGTGCAATTTTAAGGAGCTTTTGCCCAAGCATGACTGATAAAACATAAATTGTAATACATACAGATAGAACCCGTTGAAGCTATGTTCAATGATGAAGCTGCTTCTCCTGCACTGTTTATACAGAACTACTAACAATGCTGCCATCTAGTGGCCTTGCTTCTTATGCATTAATCCTGCCATCTAGAGGCTTTGGCAAAAGTAAGTAATGGGGATACTTTATAGTATGTGATGCGAGAAGGCAAGTAATTTTTTAAGTCCAAAGGTTCACCAATGTGCATGCACCATAAGTAATATACCTGAGCATGGAATCTCATATTTCAGACTGTATTCTCATACATACATAACATTGCAATTTATAAATTCTATTTTGAGATTAGATTCTATGCTCAAACTCTAAGATGTACATCATGTCAAGAATTACATTTATTCATACTTATGAATACATTTATTTACAAGTAATAGCTCTGAAAATGAATTTTTTAGAGGTGCATTTTGCATAATTTACAATTACATATTGTTTCCAAAAACCTACTCATTTGCATGCAGTCTTAGAATATTCATGTTTATTATATTTACAATGTTACATTATTACCAGTATTTTTTGATTCATTGAAATCCTTCTCTTTATAGAAGGTGTGAGTAATAAGGTATCTTTTAATTCTGATCTGAACTTGCATTTGTTCATTTGCAATTCTTTTATAGAAGAGGGAAGTGAATTAAATAAAACTATTTCCTTGTAGTACACCCCTTTTTGGATTGACTGCAAATCATTAATTGTTAAGTTTATGTAAGTCCTGTCTATATCTGGTCTCTTTGTTATGAATATCTGTATTTTTTGTAAACTTCTCTGGGTTATTTATTACAAATGACAATTTGGCTAGAATATGTATATACACAGGCCAATGGTAAAATTCCAAACATTTTGAAAAGTGGTTTTGCAGTGAGTTGATCATCTTGCCCCTGCCATTATTCTTATTATCTTCTTTTACATAATGAGAACCTTTCTGGCATCTACCGAATTTACTACTATTTCACATTCTGAGGGATATCTAGCTGTTAAACTTTTGTGAACATGCACACAGCATACTCACTGCTGTCACACATAACAATGCTCATGTCTGTTGTGTAGCATGGCTACTTGGTAATCTGGAAAGCTCAAGTTTGAGTACAGATTGTGGCAAGTTGTCTGGATATTTGTAAAACTTGAGCCTTGAATTATAGACTTAGAAGTAACATTTATTTCCAAACATATTCCATGTTAAATGTTCTTACTAAAAACCTGATGTGCTCCATTCACACGACTTTCTCTATATCTCTGTAACAAATTATTTATAATAAACTTATTCTTCTATCAACTTCATGCTAATTGAAATAAATATTAACAGAATCATTGTTATCACTTAGTTCCTTATAAGTAGAAGGGAAATAAGGGAATACAATAGGCTAAACCAATGGTCAAATGTTTTAAAATTTGGTTGTTATGGGAATGAAATCCATTTCTTTTGCATGGCCAGGAGTTGACAAGTTCCCATAAGAGAAATGTTTAAATATTTTAAAACTGAAACCATTAAAAAAGAATATATTGAAAATGAAAAAATGTATATGTTATAAATTGTGTGTTTTAATGAGCTCTACATTTTTTGTGCAGTAATTTTTTATCTATCTCTTACAGTTTGCTAGTTATGCAAACTTAAAAAAATTCATCCAGAATAAAGAGGTCTTCAGAGGCTATTCCCAGAAGATATACATTTTATTTTCACATAAATATCTTAACTATAAGTGATTTTAATCAAAATCATTAGGCAATTATTTTAATTTTTTTCCATGTAAGGGGTCATTGGAGGTGAGGGGATTTTCTTGAAAATCTTCTTGTCACATTCTTGGAAGACACTGAAATTAAATATCAAGTTTGTTGTTTAACGGGCTCTTTGTTACTGAGCTATGCCGCCCACAAACTACACACACACGGACATGTTTCTAAAAATACTATTTTTGGATTCAGGTGGTCTCAAAATATATATTTCTGGTCAAATCTCACTATCGAGTATTTGGGTGCAATACAATACTTCCTCTATACACTATGTACATGGTATGTGTAGAGAAAGTAAAAAACCTCAATAAATCATATCCATTTATTTATTACTTTCTCTACACATTCTATCTACATAGTGTATAGAGAAGGTATTGCACCCAAAAGTTTGATATCGAAATTTCACTGGAAATACATGTTTTAAGATCACCTTAACAAAAATTTTTTTTTTAAAAAAAATGTGTGTGTACGTGCTCCAAAATGAAAAGTCTGTTATTTAAGTTCAGTATTTTCCAAGGATGCAACATAAAGATTTTCAAGAAAATCCCCCCCCCCTACCCTTTACATGGAGCATTTTTCGAAAATTTTAATATCCTCAAAAATGGGCTGTAATGATTTTGATTAAAATACCTTTTGTTTAAGATATTTTTATGACAAATGAAATGTATATCCGAAGTTTTCTGAGTATAGCCTCTGAAAATTTGTTTATTCTGGAACTCTTTTGTATAACTGGCAAAACATAAGTGATATACAAAAGCTTACTAGACAAAAAAATGTAGATTTCATTAAAACTCACAATTTATGTTTTTGTTGTTGATGTTATTGTTGTAGAGTTAACCATTTTTGAGATATTCCAGATTATTGGTTTCAATTTTAGCCAGTTAAATTTTTCTCAAACGGGAACACATCATTCTTCTTGTTTCTCGTTTGTTTTACTCTTGGCAAGCAAAGAGATTGGAATTTCAATTGGCAGCCAGCTTTAAAATGATGAGACTATCATTTTAGCCTGTGCATTTTCTTATTTCCCTTCTACTTATAAGGAAGCTAGTAATGAGGCTAATTCTGCTTATGTTTATCTTGATCAGCAAATTAATGTTCTGAATAAAAATGTTGTTTACCGGGCAGCTAGAGGACATCATGTGAATGGATTACGTTAGATTTTTGCCCTTCTGCTTACAAGGAAACAAATAATGAGGACAATGTTTATCTTGATTAGCATGATGTAGATAGAAGAATAAGTCTTTTAACAATAATTTGTTGCAGAGATGTAGAGAAAGTCATGTGAATGGAACACTTCAGATTTGTTTTACTGAATGTCTCCCTTTTATTTTCAGACTAACATAGATGACACTTTTGTTACAAATTTGGCCACCTGTGTTGCTGTAATGGTCCCACATTTTATCTTCTGTTGGTATGGAAATGAAGTTATTGAAAATGTAAGTATATATGTTGATTGGAAGACAATGTTTATTTCCAAGTATTAATAAACCTTTGAACCTAAATTGTTACTGCATTAAAATAATTTATTTATTTCCTTTTTTACAGAGTCAGTTACTGAGGCAAGCTGCATTTGAAAATTCCTTGGTTCAACACTCTAGGGAATTTAAACATTTCATTCTTATGCTTATGAAAAACACACAGAAGCCATTACAGTTTTCAGCTCTTGGATTCTACACGTTATCCTTAGAAGAGTTTGCAAAGGTGAAAGGCTTTGAATATGTTTATCTTGCACATGGTGCATGGTCGCATCTAGGTAATGCAATTTGTACCAAAACATAAGTTGTTTAAGAATGCCTACCTTCATTTTTTCTTTACTTACCTGTTTCTCACTTAGAATGAAATATTAACACTTATTTTATTTTTTACAGACAGTGAATGGTGCTTATGCATATTTCAACATTTTGAAAAACATCCATGGAGAGCAATGAATTACGAAGTATAGCACTGACGCAACTGTCTTAGTAATGCAAGAAGGCAATGTGCATAAAAGGACTTCTAACTTACCATGTATGTGTCTTATGACCTGAAAGATCATGGAAAATGTTTCTCAGGTCATGGGACAAGGGATAGTGTGCAACGGTCACATTGCTTGCTGTATACAAGGGGGTTCAAAAATGTGCCCATGTTAAGAATGAAGGTATTATTTTTTTCAAACACATAATACTTATCTTGCAACATAGTCTTCTTTTAGGAATATACATTTTGCCCAACCTTACTGCCATTTAGTTAACCCCTTCAAAAAAATCTGATGTGTTCCATTCACACGACTTTCTCTACAACTCTAAAATTGTTCTAAAAGAATTAATAAAAGGATTAATAAAAACAAATTATTGTTAAAAAGCTTATTCTTCTATTTACTTCATGCTAATCGAGATAAACATTAGCAGAAATTGTCTTATTACTTGCTTCTTTGTAAGGAGAAGGAAAACAAGGGAATACCATAGTCAAAAGCTGGTTGCTATGTGATTGAAGTTCTTTTGTTTGTATGGACAAGAGTTGACAGATTCCCATATGAGAAAAGTATAAGTATTTTAAAGTTGAAACCAATAACAAGGAATATCTCAAAAGCTATCAACTCCTCGAAAAAAATGTATATAACATAAATTGTGTGTTTTAACGAGTTCCACATTTTCTATTTACTAAGTTATTTTTGTCTATATCTAACAATTTACCAGTTGTACAAAATTCCACAAAATTCATCCTGAATAAAGCTGTCTTCAAAGCTTATGCCTCGAACATTTAAGATATACTTTTTATTTGTCATGTAAATATCTTTAGTATACAACATTTTAATCAAAATCGTTAAGAGCCATTTTTGAAAAAATTAATATTTTCAAAAAATTTTCCAAGTAAAAAGGTAGTTGTGGGGTGGGGGATTTTCTTGAAAATCTTTTTTTCGCATCCTTGGTAGATACTGAACTTAAATACCAAGTTTGGTGTTTAACAGACTTTTCATTTTTGAGATATGCACATGCGCACGCACACCCACACCCACACACACACAAACTGGCAGACAGGCAGAAAAACATACAGACATTTTTCTAAAAATACTTTTTCTGGATTCAGGAGGTCTCAAAACATGTATTTCCCTCGAAATCTCAGTATTGAATTTTTGGGTACAATAAATACTTTATTTATACACTATGTCACAACAATGACTCTCATTTGATTTAAATTTTCTTCCCATGAGATATTTCTTCATGTTTGGGAAGAAGAAGAAATCACAGAGAGCCAGATGGACAAATAAAGGGGTAGGTAGCAATTTGTAACGCAATTCCTGCAGTTTTGCAGCAACAACTCTGGATAAATTTGCTGGTGCATTGTTACAATGGCCAGTACCTTTTCTTTACCAAAATTTATTCTTTTTGCTGAATCAGGCCAATATCTCTCAGTATTATTGGTTGACAATTGTTTCTCTTTTTCTGAGAAGACAATGAGTATGATTTGCATCACAAAAAATTTTTGTCAATATGACTATCCATGATGTCATACCTGTTTTAGAAAGCATCTGTAACCTAAAAACTCTATAAATTATATACCTACTTCTCCTAAAATCTGCTTGTTTATCATATATTTGTCTGGGAATCTAGCACTGAAATAATTGCTCTATTCATAACACAAAAGAAAATAATTAGGTAAATGCTAAACCTAAGTGGAACATAAAATATAAACTAACTTCTGTCAAAATAGTATTCTTACTCTACCAAGTGTGTATGTATTAGAAACTGTATGTTTTCAAACGAACAACATTTACATCTTTAATATAAATGGCATTACCCATGAACATTGCAATAGAAACAGCAATAAAATACACTACAATCAAAATACAAATAGGGTAAGTAGCAATTGTAACCAAATTAGGTTAGGAAAACGTTAAAACACTTAACTAAGAACACTTTTTACATGTGTAATAATTTTCCGAATAATTTAGGTATAATAATAATAATAATAATAATAATAATAATAATAATAATAATAATAATAATAATAATAATAATAATAGTAATAATAGTAATAATAATAATAGTAATATATAGTAACAATATAATAATACTAATAATATAGTATATGAATTAATAATAATAATAATTATTATTAATTATTATTATTATTTTTATTATTAATTATTATTATTATTATTATTGTTATTATTATTGTTGTTGTTGTTGTTGTAGCTGTTGTATATTCTCAGTATATAAGTGCATTCTTCTATGCAATCTATATTCTCTGAATATATGCAACTTGTATTCCTTATTATATCAATGTTGAAACCTGACAAAACCAAGAATTTGTAAGAACATTTTGACAATCAATTAAAAAGAAATATGAACTATTTGTTACATATTAAAACTTTTAAGTGTACAAGTTTTAAATAAGTTACTGTTTTTATGTATAGATGAATGTAGGTACTTATTGCTGAACAAGTAAAATCATTAAGTATTATAAAGTAGTAAAAAAATTCCCATCCAAATTATGTATCCATGAGCCAAAGATTCAATAAAATGAATAAGAACTAAATATAAATTGTTTCATTAACAGACACAACACAAAAAGTCCTTTACTCTAAAACATAGTTTAGTAGGTTATGTTAAGTCATTCTTCCAAAGACCTTGGAACTATATTACCTGGCGCTGGTGTGCTGTTGCTATTTGAAACCTCTCGTGCATCGGTAAGAGAAAGGTAAAGGTGCATTTTGCCGTATGTTCAGTACGCTTAAAAGGCTTTAAAAGTGAGGTGATTTAAGGGTATTAGGGTTTAATAATTAACATGGTGCACTTCTGTGCTGCATAAATGATTCTGAGATCACTTTCCATCGGTAAGAGTAAATTGTAACATTTGTGTTCTAAATTCATTCCAACTTATTCTTATGGGTTTCCTCGGCCACTAAGCGAATGATAGTTTATTTAGGTTCCTAATACATAGACTAGAATTGTTGAGTAAGTCACTAGCTGCTCCGAGACTTAACAAATTTGTGCCATCGAAATATCACAGGCATTTTGCGAAAAATTGTTTCCATGAGAATAAAGGCAAGACGATGCTAAACCCTGACACAATTCCTTCAGTATTTAGTTTCCCTTCTCATCTGAAAAAGGTAACAAGAATGCTAATTTCATTCTCATAACTATTTTGTATATGTTTCATTAGCATTAGAAGGCAGTGCTAAAATATTAGATTCAAAAATATTATAATTTGTCCTAAATAAAAAAAAAAGTTACCTGAAATCTCAATTAAGTTAATTTTTCAAATCTGTAATTTCATACTGAAACACAATCCCACAGGGTGCAAAAAGGAATTTTGCAAAAGCGTTAGAACATAAAGAATATTAAGTAATAATCAATTTTAATTTTAGATTTGTTTATAAATTATTTCAGGAAGCACGGACCATACTCTCCTGTTGTGCAAATATTAATATACCTATCTTATGTAAGTCAAATATACCACAAATACTGATAGAAAATGTTTATATAATGCCTGGAATATAGTTTACTGAAGAGGAATACAGGCACCTAATTTCACTGCAGTGTACCTAATTTTATACCGTACATACCATCTCTGAAAATCCAATGTTGCATATGTTTTTTTTCTGCTAAATCATTTTATTTGTTTGTTTTTATTTATTTACATACCACCTTAGGTAATATCATTGTATTACCAATTTGACCTTCTATAATGACTCTTAAATTTGAGGTGTACATTAAAACTGTGTTTCTCGATTAACTTAACACACATTCAGTATCGCATTCATATTTCCAGGCTCTTGAGGGTGGGGAATAAGAATAGCTTCAGCAGCCTAGAATGCAACCCAGCATATTTTTCATTTTTAATTCAGCATTTTGACCACTTTACTGCAGAAACACTCTTAACAAACCCTCTTTATAATTCTTGTTAACGACTTTGTGCATTGTAATGAAAAGCAGAATATGTACACGGAATCACTGAGAAGAAACTGAGAAAGCAGAATTAAAACTGAAATATGCTCTCTGTGGTGGTTTTATCCTATTCCTAAAACACTTTAAATGCAGGTATGAGATATTCAAGTTCAATGATAATATGTTCAGTTTTGTTCAGTTGTGGGATGAAATTCCGTCTAGCCAATGAAGTGATTTATTCAACTTCCAACAGGACATTCAAGGCCTAATCCCTGTGCATAGATACTGATGATCATAAACAACATGTTGTCGCAATTTTTTCCTACTCAGGCGTCCTTATGATGTAATTATAGCTGTTTTAAATTTCACTGTTTTCCCATTACAGCCAATGTATTGTGCACAACCTAGGGAGTCTCTTGCCCTCCTTGCTCTGCACCTCTCTCCAGACTTCTTCATATTACAACTTCATCTGGTCTGCGCAGCTAGGTGTGTAGGGGCTTGCATTCTTCAGTCTATCAAATACCTTGGTAATTTTTTAGACAAAGAACTGACTCGGAAAGATCATTTAGGTCATTTCGTTGCCAAGGCTTACAGTGTTTTTGGACCATAGAAGCCCATTTGGCAAGACATGGGGCTAAAATGGCTTCAAGCTATCATTGCAAATATGACAAATGTTTTAGGCAGAGATATTTGCTATTTGAATGAGTAGTTGGAACAGATACTTATAAACAGATTCTTAATTCCAGATAGTCCGGCCAGCCTGACAGCCCTGGATAACCATTTGGTTAACTTCAAGCTGCTCTTAGAATGTTGAGTGTCACCCACAAAACTAGCTGCCCACAATTCAGTTCTGTTGTGGTAGGTGGGGGATTCTGGGCAATGAAGCTGCTAAGAGGGGAGCTGAACATGAGCGTAACATGAATTGGAAACTCCATATTGATTATATCTTACCCAAACTGGGCTTTGCATGTTTTGCAATTCAATCTTTAATTCAGTTTATAAATAAGGGCATACAAAAACATCTTATTATGCATATTTTCATTCATTAATGACCTATAGAATAATATTTTGGGGAAATTCGGTAGATGCTAAAAAGTGTTCATTATGCAAAAATAGGTAATAAGAATAATGGCAGGGGAAAGGTGATCAACTCACTGAAGACTACTTTTCAAAATGTTTGGTATTTTACCATTAGCTTGTGAATATATGCTAGTGCTATTGTCATTTGTAATATGAAGGTAATTCAAATATAAACGGTAATTGTTGCATATCACGGAGGAAGCAGTTCAGAGCAGGGCAGTGGAGTCGGGGGTTGAAGGTCAGTGTGTTAGGGTGGGGGAACTAGCTTTGTTAGCCGCTTTGCTAGATTCTGGCATCAGTACAGTCATGCGTGAGCAAGAAGTCCCTTCGTCTGTTGCATTATTATTAGGTTTTTAACCAAAGAAGGGGTTAAACCGTAGGGGATTTTAACTCATTTAAGGGCACATTTTGGGGACAGTATACTGTTGCAGAATCGAGTGTTTACTTGGGCCAGACAATTTTAAGGGTGCTCAAGAATTTGTGAAAAACGAAGGTCATGCTCGACGCCCTAGGTCGAGTCTCTCAGATGATAACATCCATGCCGTTCGAGAGCATATTAAAGGTGATCGCTGCTCCATGTCAAAGAAATCTGATCAGAAGCTTACTATTGCCAGTTGCTAAGATCTGTAAAAGCTGCCTCCTAAGCAAAAGACATTGTACGCCCATCAGAGATGTCATCCTTCTCCAAGACAACGCTACGCCTCACACCGCCAATTTGACAATACACAATGGTGGACATGCACTGGGAAACCCTTGAACACCCTCCTTATAGTCCACACTTGTCCCCCTTGACTATTTTTTGTTTGCACCCATGAAAGAATGGCTTGGAGGGAAACATTTCAAAAACAACAAGGACATCAAGGAGCATGTGCGCAATTGGTTGGCGACACGTCCTCAAACTTTTTTTGAGGAAGGAATGTTGAAGCTTCCAAAACGTTGGCAAAAGTGTAGAGTGTGAACGAGGCTATGTTGAGAAATGCTGATGAAGTCACTTGTGTATATATTTAATCAATAAATATTTTTAACAAAATTACCATTTATATTTGAATAAACCTTGTAAATAACCAAGAAAATTTTACAAAAATACAGATATTCATAACAAGAAGACTAGACAAAAACAAGACTTACATAGAGTCATTCCAAAACAGAATTTATTACAAAGGATAGTTTTCTTTAATTCACTTCCCTCTCCTATTAAATAATTATAAATGAACAAAAACAAGTTACCTTGTTAATACCTTATTACTCACACCTTCTATACAGAGGAGGATTTCTTCAATTAAAAAATACAGTAAATAATGTGACATTGTAAATATAATTAACATGAATATTTTAAGAATGCATGCGTACGAGTAGGTTTTTAGAAACAGACATGTAATTGTAAATTATGCAAAACTGATACCTCTGAAAATTCATTGTGAGAGTTATTGTTTATAAATAACTGTAATTCTTGACATGATCTATGTCCTACAATTTGGTCACAGAGTCTAATCTCATAATAGGATCTACAGATTGCAATGTTATGTATATATATTCTCTGTTTACTACAAATGCATCAACTTTTAATAAAGAGCAAGTAGAAAAAAGCAACAACAAAATAAAGCTAAAGTATTCCATTGGCATGACTTTCTCTACCTGTTCTACAAGCAAACTATTTTATTTTATCTATATCATGCTAATCACTGGCAGAAACTATCTTATTATTTGCTTTCTTCTAAGTAAAAGAGAAATAAGGGAATGCACTAGGCTAAAGCAATAGTGAAATCTTTTAAAACCTGGTCGCTATGTGAAATCATTCCCTTTATAAGTAAAACAAAAGAGATATGAAACAAACATGACATCCCATTTGAGAAAGCTTAAGTAATTTAAAATTGAATCCAATAACAAGAAACATTTCAGAAACAGTTAACTCTACAAAAAAATTATATGACATAAATTGTGTGTTTTAATGAGATTTATATCTCTTTCTCTCACAGTTTACCAGTTATAAAAGTCATCCAGAATGAAGAGGTTTCACAGAATATTCCCAAAAATGTCAATACATAAATTTTGTTTGTAATGAACATTACTTAAACATATGATGTTTTAATACAAAATGTTAAGAGGCATTTTTTAGAAAATCTAAATTTTTGAATGAATGAGAATGTGTGTGTGTATGTGTGCATGTGTGTGTGCTTGTGTGCGTGCATGTGTGCTTGTGTGCGTGCGTGTGTGTGCATGTGTGTGCATGCATGCGTGTGTTAGTGCATGTGTGTGTGTGCGTGCATGTATGTGTGCATGTGTGTGTGTGCAAGTGTGCGTTAGTGCATGTGTGTGTACCTGCATGTGTGTGTGTGTGCAAGTGTGTGTTAGTGTATGTGTGTGTACCTGCATGTGTGTGTGCGTGCGTGCATGTATGTGTGCATGTGTGTGCATGTGTGTGTGTGGGTGTGCATGTGTGTGTGTTTGCATGTGTGTGTGTGCATGTGTGTGTGTGTGCATGCATGTGTGTTTTTTGCTTTAATAAGTGCGTTTTGCATCTACAAAGCCCACCATCTCAAAGAACGAATAAAAAGAACAGAGTTTTTACAAAATATTGTTTGGATGATGATAAAAACTTCAAATTATGAGAAGATCAAAAATGAACTAAAGTCAATCTGAAATTAAAAAGCAAGCGAATGCTTTGCTTGGAAACTTTATAGCTCCGACATTGCCAAACCAACGCTAGGGTGACAGAGGCCCCTGTTATCAGTGTGGGAGAAGTCGGAACAAGACCACAAGGAGATCTGTTCTAAATGTAAGAAATGGACCTGCCCTCAGCACCTGAAGGACATGTGTTTAAACTTGTTAGAGCACCAGGCGAATAATTAATGTGTAGAAATTCCAAAATTTATAGTTTCATGACATGCAATGTTGAGTTAATATATAATTGAAATGAGGTAATGTAATGTCAACATTTTGCCAACAGTTCTTTTTGAATGCTAAAAGTAATAAAGTTCATTAATTACTCTTGTAAAATAGCTCACTCGCCCGGAGGTCCCGGGTTCCAATCCCAGCTTTAACCAGAATTATTCCCTATCCCTCACAGAATCTGGAAGGATTTATGTGCGAGTGTCTGAGGAAAATAAAACAATTTAAACCCAACGTAAAGTACCGCAGATGAGTTGTTTCTAATGCAAAGCCCCTGATATGACTTAAGTTGTTAAAGGGAGCTATATAAATGAAAAAAAAATACCTGGATAATATATGTCCTCCATGCGACTTAATACAGAAGCAAAAAGGACATGCCTAATGCAGGGCTAACGACAGATTTATAGGAAAAGGTCATAGGTATGGTTTTGATAACATGATTCTATGCACAAAATGTATCTATGTTATACATATAATTTACTAGTTTAAAGCATTTAAAACATACAAAATATGCCTTATATTTAGGGACATTATAGACTGAAAAGATATTCATATTGTTCAGAAAACTACTTTACACAACAAGATTTTGTTAACTATCACAAGACTAAGTTATATAGCCATGTTTTGGGGTTCTCTGCTCTCCATGGATGTTCTTCAAAATGTTGAAATATGCATAAGCAGCATTCATTGTCTGTAAAAATCAAATAATTATTGACATTACATATACCTACCCCAATAAAGAAATAAATGGAGTAAGGAGTTCTATTAGATTTGGTTTGGTACACATTGTATTGCATACATGACGTCATGTATACAAGATAAAAATATTTCAAACCTTTCACCTTTGTAAACTCTTCTAAGGATAATGTGTAGAATCCAAGAGCTGAAAACTGTAATGGCTTCTGTGTGTTTTTCATAAGCATAAGAATGAAATGTTTAAATTCCCTTGAATGTTGAACCAAGGAGCTTTCAAATGCAGCTTGCCTCAGTAACTGGCTCTGTAAAATACATTACAATAATGATACTAATGGTGTAGCGAGCTTTTAGATTCAAGACTTTCACCTTATGTAGGTACCAACATTTTGAATAACTTCAGTTCTACACCAACAGAATATAAAATGTGGATTCAACACAGCAAGATAGATAAATAAGTAAGCAAGCATTTAGATTCAAGACTGTAAAGAGCTCTAAATACTTGGAAGAAACATTTACTTCACCTTATGTAGGTACCTACATTTTGAATAACCTCAGTTCCACACCAACAGAGCATAAAATGTGGATTTATTACAGCAAGATAGAGAAATAAGTTAGCAAGCATTTATATTCCAGGCTGTAAAGAATTCTAAATACTAGGAAGTGATACATATTTCACCTTATATACCTACATTTTTAATAACTTCTGCTTCACACCAACAGAAGATAAAATGTGGATTGATTACAGCAAGACAAACAAAAAAGTTTAAAAGAGAAGTTTCATCTACCTCAGTCTGAAACATAAAGAGAAACAATCAGTAAAAATAAGTTCATTGTGAAATTTTGCTGGTTGTCTGGCAAGATCATTTAACAGAGACCCTGTTTTACTTTCTCTAGTCCATATGTACAATGGAAATAGCGGATAAATTACTGTATTCAACCCAAAAATTTGATGTCGAGATTTCACCAGAAATATATGTTTTGAGTTCCCCTGAGTCCAAAAAAAAAGTGTTTTTATAAAAAGGTGTGTGAGTGTCTGTCCATGTGTATGTGAACATGATAACTCAAGAACAAAAGGTGTGTAAAATACCAAGCTTGGTATCTTCTAGGGATGTAACACAAAAATAGCTCTAACGATTTGATTAAAATATGACAACTAAAATGTTTATCCTGAATTTTCTGGGAATAGCCTCTAAACACCCGTTTATTCTGGATGCATTTTTCTATATTTTGCTTAATTGTTAAACCATAAGAGTTAGACAAAAACTTACTAAACAAAAAATTTATATCTCATTAAAATACACAATTAATGTCATATATGTTTTTTTCATGGAATTGACAATTTCTGAGATATTCTTTGTTATTTGTTTCAGATGTAAAATACCTAAACTTTTCCCACACGGAAAGTTGTTAACTCCTGGCCATGTATTTCATTCACATGACAACCAGCTTGTAAAAGATTTTACTATTGCTTTAGCTTATTTTCATTTTACTTACAAGGAAGCAAGTAATAAAGATAATTTCTGCTAATGTTATATTATTATAAATAGATAGAAGAATATGTATTTTAACAATAATTTGTTACAGAGACATAGAGAAAGTCACGTGAATAGAACACATCAAATATTTCTTGTTTTGACCTTATTTTTGTTTTTGAACCAGTTGTTTGTTAAATCTATTTGTTTCTACTACTTCAATTATGCTGTTTACTTCACTGTTAAACACATCCATATTCATCAGTATGTTGATTAACCTGTGCGCAAGGTTATTAATTACTGCATGTTGATGAGATATAGGGTTGTAGCTGTTGTATTTGATGTATTTGTCAGAATGCAAATTTTAATTAGTTTTGCTTTTTCATTGCTTTAAAGTCTAAGAAAGTCAATTTCCATTTGTTTCTTTCTCCATTGTGAAGCTTATAGTCTTTTCCTGTATGTTCGAAATGTTTATTTTATGCTTTATAAGTTTCCAGGAATTGTGGCAAATATATCAATTTACTTGTACCACACTTTGAACATCCATGGGAATACTTTGGTGACCCTTTACTCCATCTTGTTCATGAATAAGTCTGCCAGTAAACACTTAAGTGATCTATAGCCTTTAATACTTTCTCTAACCATACTATGTACATAGTGTATAGAGAAACTATTGTAATGCACCCAAAATTTGGATATCAAGATTTTACCGGAAATACTTGTTTCAGGTCCCCCTGAATCCACAAAAAGAAGGCCTGTGTGTGTGTGTGTGAGGGTGTGTGTATGGGTGGGTGGGTGCATGCATGCATGGGTGTGTGTGTGGGGGGGGGGACAGCATAGCTCAAAAACAAAAATACTGTTAAAAAAATTTTTATCTCCTAAGGATGCGACAAGAAGATTTTCAAGAAAATCTCCCCTTACATAGAACTTTTTTCAAAAATTTTGATTTTATCAAAAATGGCTCTAATGATTTTGATTAAAATATTGTATATTAAATATATTTTCATGCAAATGAAATGTATATCTTCAATTTTCTGAGAATAGCCTCTGAAGACTACTTTATTCTTTATGAATTTTACGGAATTTTGTATAACTGCTAAACTGTAAGAGATGGACAAAACCTTACCACACAGAGAATGTAGAGCAGTTTAAAATACACAATTTATGTTATATATATTTTTTTCGTGAAGTTGATCATTTTTGAGATATTTCTTGTTTTTAGTTTCAGCTTTGAAAAACATACTTTTTTCATACAGGAATTTTTCACTCCTGTCTATACAAACAATGGAACTTCAGTTACATAGTAACCAGCTTTTGACTATCCCTTTAACCTATCGTACTCCCTTATTTCACTGCTACTTACAAGGAAGCAAGTAATAAGACTATTTCTGCTAATTTTTCCTTGATTAGAATGAAATAAATGGAAGCATAAGCTATTTAACAATAATTTGTTGCAGAGATGCAGAGAAAGTCATTTGATTGGAACCCATCAGATTTTTTTTATTATGTCATTAGTTTCTTTTGTTATAATGGAGTCCAATTTAAAGTAATATGGCAGTAGACTTTTAAACTGACAACTGTATCTCTAACAACGGTATCCATGTGTTATGGAGGTGCAGTTACTCTGCTTTTAAAGTCACCACAAATATATCAGATTTGGTTATCAACAATTTAATTCAGGATAAAACAAAGTGACCTGCAGGTTTTTCTTTTGATTTAAATTCTAATTTTGGAGCTGAACTAAAATGAAATTTTCAGAAACAAAACTTTTTTTTGACTTTTCTCAAAATCTTCGTGTCGCATCCCTGGAAGATACTAAACTGAAATACCAAGTTTGGTATTTTACAGACTGTTTGTTTTTGAGTTATCATATTCACAGACACACTGACACGCGGACACAATCACACGGAACTTTTTCTGAAAATACTTTTTTTGGATACAGGGGACCATAAAACATATATTTCCGGTGAAATCTTGGTATCAAATTTTTTGGTGGAGTGCAATACCTTCTCTATACACTATGTACATAGTGCTTATAGAGAAAGTAAAAATTAAAAAAGATAATGTATTACAAACAAAAGGAAAACCATCAGAAAATGTATGTAATAACATGACCAGAATCACTACATTACCAAGAAAACCCTCTATAGCAACTTTTAGACTCCCAACAGGCCATGACTGTCTCAATAAACATTTATTCAGGATTGGTATAGTGAGATCTCCTCTGTGTCCTTTCTGTACACTTGAAGAAGATATGGATGGAAACCATCTACTCTGCTGCCCAACCTTTAGTCAACATGATAATATAACATCAAAATACTGGAATGCAAGAGAGCGAATGGCTTATATAAGAAATTAATTAAAAATAATTGGAATACACATCTTATGTATTTATTGTTCTATCTTGTAAGTACTGTTAACATCTAATTCTAAACATTTTGCATAGGTAACTTATAGATGCATGATATGCAGATGTAAATGTTAAATTAAGGTCTCTTTTCTGCAAATTGAATCAATGCAAATTTTCTATGCAAAATAGACGAAAATAGGTATTTCTCATTATCACTGAAAAATATATTATTCTCGAAAAACTGTGAAACATTCTCAAAAATTTGCTTTTACATAATTTGAAAATGTATATAATTTGGTTTTGTATGAGGGATGTTCAATAAGCAATACAACACATTTTTTTCTTAAAGCAGGTTGGTTTTATTCAGAATTCATATACAGCATGTTATTCCACTATGTTTTGGCTACAAGACCCTATTTTGCAACATAATCTCCATTCAATGCTACAGCCTTACACCACCTTGATGGGAGGGCCTGTATGCCTGCATGGTACCACTCTACTGGTTTATGTGAGAGCCAACGTCTTGCCACATCAATAACTTCCATATCATCCACATAGTGCTTCCCACAAAGTGCATCCTTCATTGGGCCAAACAGATGAGAGATCTGGGCTGAAGGGTGGATTAGGAAGAACAGTCCACTTAAGTTTTGTGAGCTCCTCTCGGGTGCGCTGACTTGTGTGAGGCCTTGCGTTATCATGCAGAATGAGACGTTCATTTGCATTTTTGAGGCTACGAGCACGCTGAAGTCATTTCTTCAATTTCCTTAGAGTAGCACAATACACTTCACAGTTGGTCGTTTCACCAAGGGAGGACATCGAGCAGAATAATCCCTTCAGAGTCCCAGAAAACCGTAGCCATGACTTTACCAGCTGAGGGTATGGCTTTGAACTTTGTCTTCGAAGGAGAGTTGGTGTATTGCCACTCCATGGACTGCCATTTAGTTTCAGGTTTGAAGTGATGAACCCATGTTTCATCACCTGTGACATATTTGAGAAGAAATTGTCACTTTCAGCAAGCAATTCTGCACAAATGGTCCTTCTGTGATCTTTATGGTCATCAGGCATCGAGGAACCCAGTGAGAATCAACCCTTGAGTACCCCAACTGGTGGACAAGTGTGTCAGCATTACTAACAGAAACTCCAAGCTGAGCAGTAAGAAATTTCATTGTGATCTGGTTATCATCTTGAATTAGAGAGTCTGCACATTCCAACATTGCACGAGTCACAGCCTGCCAGCATGCCGGAGGTGAGATAGGCTTGCTTCACCCTGTTGTGATGATAACAGATGCCTCACACAATAACTCACCATGCTTTTGTATACTGCCAAGTCTCTGTAGACTTTCTGCAAGTGCCTATGAATACCCACAATGCTCTGGATTTCCGCCAAAAGAAACTCAACAACTGCTCTCTGTTTGGAATGCACCTCAGTTATAGACACCATTTTGAAGGCTAGTTATAGTACTGCCACCAATCAGAAATTAATGAAACTGTATGAGGTGAAGCAGGAATATTTAAAGATGTCCTACACAAAATTTCAATTTTTTTCAACCAAAATTGGCCGAGAAAAAATGCTTCTTTACATTACTTATTGAACATCCGTCATAATTCCACAACTTTCTCATTTATCATTAAAAAAAAACTCTTGCCTCTGCTGACCGCCCTCTGCAGTGCAGTGGTTACTATGCTAGCTTCTATAACCGAAGATTGAAGGTTCAAACCTGGTGGAGGGTGATGGATTGTTTCAGACGCATGGCTTCTTCAGATGGGATATAAAGCGGTGGTCCCTTGTTATGTTTATTGGCATGTAAAAGAACCCCATATCTTGAAACCTGGGCAAAATTCTGCCATTTTGTATTTGCAAGTTGTGATTTCGTACTCAGTGCCATCTGTGGGCCTCAAGCTGATCCCTTGTCATCATAGCAAACTCACAATCTGACCACAGAAACTTTATGCTCCACTTGGGGGTTACAGGGGATAAGCAATCACATGTTACATATTGTACTGGAATACTTCAACACAGAAAGAAAGCATTGTGTGCAATTATTAACCCTTTTAGCGTCAATCATGATGCCATTTTCATATGTTTTAGCTCTTTCTAGTGCAAAAGTTTGTGCACTTTGTACATCATAGTCATAAAGAAACGTTTTCTGGAGCATTTCAGGGCATTATCTTTACACTTCAAAGCACTAAATTAGCTCCAAATTTAATTTCTGTAGCTAGTGTTAGTGTTGGTTGAAAAATGGCATTGGCTAGCAATAGGCTATGAACTGAAGAGAAAATAAGAACTGCAGTTCCTGATGTATTAAAAGAAAGCGAGTGATTCTGAATTTTCAGACCTTGATGAAAGCATTTCTGATACCAACAGAAGAGAGGAAAGGTATGTATTCTTGCTTCAGCAATGAAAGTGCATCGGATAACAATGGTCCTTGTAAGTATGCATTTTAATGGTATACTTATCAAAATGGATTTATGGAGGTGTAACCAGACGATGCAGACAATGTGAATCAACCATTCAGCAATGCAACAGCACAAGTAGTAAATTGTACAGTAATCTAAGTTGCTTCTGTATCCTATTGCTTTATGCCTATTTCATTATTAGCTGTATTATGCCAATATGTGTGTGTGTGTGCATGCGTGCATGCATGTGTGTGTGTGTGTTTTTTTGGGGGGTAATTTTTTTAGATGCAGGTTATATGAGTTCATTTTTTGTATTTTAAAAAATAAAACACCAGACCAAAATAGATTGCTGTTTGAATTAAGAAATATCTGCATTTTCCTTTTATTAGCCTGAACTTTGTGTATAGTAAGGTTTTGTATGCCTAATTATTGATTATTTTGGGATTTTTTTATTTTATTTTCAAAATGCTATGTTTTTAATTTAATTAAAATATTGAAGACACTTCTCATCCATTTAATACATATTACACAATAGACAACTGAATTTACTAGAAATAAAAACATAAATTTAGCTCCATGTCATTTGGTACTCACTTTATACTAATAATTTACAACTCTGCATTCTGCTCTAAAATTACTTGGCATTTTTCAGACAGCATTCTCTTATCTGGGCTGGCACTAAATGTCCATAAATGATAACACAAACTTACCGCAGCTATCTGAAAGAGTGTAAGGCAGGCTAAGAGCTGGCAAATAAAGAATGAGATGAACAACACAGGTCCAAAGGTCTTGTTTACCTTCCTCACAAATCTGAAAAAAGTACAACATTTTATAATTTGGAAAGGTAGCATCACAGGAGGGATTTGAACCTCGGATCTCCTGGCCTCCACCCATTTGCTCTAGCCACTGAACTACCATGGCAACATGCAAATTCAGCATTAAATTCCCCAATGACTCGAATTTCTGCCCTACATGCTAGTGTGGCTGAAACATTTAATTCACAATGATGGACCTAATATTTGGGACTAACACCAAGTGACTCAAAAGCCTTCAAACTGGCTGAGCAGTGTTTTTCCACTGAGTGTATGGACATATGATCCACACTGCTGCTGTAAACAAGGTCACCCTTCTGACGCAGTTTTGCACAGTATTGAGTTGACAGTGATATCGTGTAGTTCGGATATTACAAGTGATTCATTATTTTGACCCGTATTATGGTCAATATGTTTTCTATTGCACATCATGTATTTACTTATACTTTGTATGTGTTAACTCAGTCTGTTCCCCAAGTGCAATAAAGATTACGGAGAAAGAATTACAGGGTCAATTTTTTTCAAGTCAATTGATACCCGTACATACATGAATACAGTTTTTGCCCCCTTTCTTTAGAAAAGTAACAGACAGTGTGTGTAATTTTGCCTTTTTTTCAACAAGACTCTGTAACATTTTATATGGCCAATCTTTCAGTGAGAACAATTAAAAGTGTTAAAAACAAAAGAATATGAGTTGGATTTTGTAACACAAACATTACTTATTTTTACTTACCCTTAATTCCGACAGAGTCAGAGACAGAGCCGGAATTAAGGGTTGAAAATGGGAATAAACTGATCCCAATAAGTAAAAATAAGTGATGTTTGTGTTACAAAAACCGACTCATTCTTTTGTTTTTAGTTTAAGCACATCACTGACATAAGCTTCTTTGTATATTTGCAAGTTTTCAAATTAAAAGTGTGTTTCAGGACAGAATTATTAGTAGAGATTCCCTGACCCACCCCCTGCAATTTCCTGAGGTAAATTAAAACATAAGGTGTACAAGACAAACCCACACACCCTAGAAGAATTAAAACAAAATTCACCAGAAAATTGGCAGCATTTCTCAAAGTGAACTATAGCATGTGATGGATACTTTCCTAAAGAGGTGCCAAAAATGTATGGTCGATGACGGTGATCAGTTTTGACATCTTCTCTTATAAAGTTGGGGAGTAAAGCCTTTAAAAGTAGTTTTAAAAATATTGTTTGGTTTCATCTGCTCTTTCTATGATAGTGACAAATGGCAACGAGCACCGAGGGCGCGGAAAGGCAATACTCCGCACAGCCGGTTCATACATTTTTGACTCACTCATTAGTACTTTAACACAATGAAATTAACCATTGGGATATATCATCTCAAAATGATTTCAGATCTCCTTTGCTTTACAGCAAAATGCAAGTCAGTTGGGGAATTTAATGCTGTATTGGCATGTTGTCGTGATAGCATAGTGGTTACAGCAACTGAATGGAAATCAGGAGACCCATGGTTCAAGTCCTGGTCTGACTCTACCTTTTTAAGTCCTGTCCTACACATGGCTAGTGTGGAGAAAACATGTAATTCATAACTATAAAACTTATTAGCTCTATAAACACATAAGACATTGGAAATATTTACAATAAAGTCATTAAAAATCAATTCGGAAAAATGAGTCACACTTAAAGATTCAGTGATATAGTTCTTACAGCATTTCAAGTCACCTTTAAGGCATGCCATTTTGCAGTATAACAATGATATACTGCAGTGT
Organism: Hymenopus coronatus; assembly: GCA_030762935.1. Classification (NCBI taxonomy): domain Eukaryota; kingdom Metazoa; phylum Arthropoda; class Insecta; order Mantodea; family Hymenopodidae; genus Hymenopus; species Hymenopus coronatus. The sequence goes on from CM060886.1 coordinate 139,292,396, forward strand.
TCAATAAGTCCTCAGAAAATCCAAGAAATTACACTTGTAGAGTCAAAAAGAGTTTGCATTTAGTAACTGACATCTCTTACCAGATGGCAGTTAAAGTATTAGCTATAGCCATTATATGGTTTTGTTGCCATAAGCAATTGAATCAACAATCTTGCACTTCTTTAGAAAGAAGAAAAAAATCAGGTTTTGTGCGGTTATTAAATACTTCTATTTAAAAGACAATACTGAAAGAGATAAAAACCGAGTTGGATGTAGTTCATGGTACCTCTGCTTTTGTGCTTGCAACAATTTACAATTGGATAAATGAATTTAAACGTGGCTATACATCCACAAATGATGAACATCGTTCTGGACATCCAGTAGAAGTGAGTTCCTCTGAAGTGATCGACAAAATCCAGGAAATGGTTTTGAGTGAGCGACAAATCAAATTCTGTGAAGTAGTAGAGGCCACAGGCATATCACTATTTTGCACCAAAAATTAGGTCAGACAAAGATCTTGGACTCTCAATGGAGAATAAATGCAGAAGTGTGATTGATTCAGAAACAGGTTTGGCACTTTTCTGTCGCAACCTGAAGAGTTTCTGCATCGATACATAACTGTGGATGAAACATGGATAAACTACTACACTCCAGAGACAAAAGTACAGTTCAAACAGTGAGTTTTTAAAGGCAAATGGCTCTGAAAAGACAAAGGTGGTGAAATCTGCTGACAAGGTGATGGCCTCAGCTTTTATTTGGAGTGTATGTGGAATCATCTATATTGATTACTTGCAGAAAGGAAGAACAATAATTGGAGAGTATTTTGTATCCTTATTGCACCAATTGAATGGGAAAATCAAGAAAAATGCCTTATCTGGCAAAGAAAAAGATTCTCTTCCATCAATGCAATGCAAAGGTGCACACCTGCACTGTTTTGATGGTGAAAATTGTAGAATTAAGGTTCAAATTACCACAGCATTCACCAGATTTGTTCCCCAGTGACTTTTTTTTAGTTCCAAAGTTGAAAAAAATGACTTGGCAGAAAACTGTTCACATCTAACAAAGAGGTCATCCACCAAGTAGATGCTTATTTTGAAGACCTTCCAAAATCCTACTTTTTGGAAGGCTTAAAACAGTTGAAGATATGCTGGGAAACGTGTACTGAGCTAAAAGGAGATTATGTTGAAAAATAAAAAAGAAAATCTAAAAACAATTTGTTTTTCTATCTTTTCTAAGCACTTATTGAGTACCTCTTGTAAAATAATAAAAATACTTACTCAATTATTGCTTCATGATAATTAACAAAGTTGACAATGAAATCTTTAAGCTTTTGCTTCTCATTCTTACATCCATTATTTTCCAATTTGTCCTCAGAAAGAACTTCTTGGTTAGGTTCAGTAGCACCTGGTTGATTTACTGGATGATGGATGGTAAATGAACCAATATTGTTTGCTAAATGTTTATTGTTAGCCTTTACTAAAGGCTCTCCATTTACACTGTCTGTGGGCAATGATGTCTTCATCTCTGATAAAGAAAATTCCAAAACCTTCAAATGTGCAGATGTGTAAATAATCAGTGTCATTATTGTTGTATCAACACTCTTCCAATATGCAATTACCATTATGAATACAAGTATTTGACACACATAGGTTATTTCATAATAAGGAGACACAGTAAGGTCAAAAGGTGCCCAGATGACAAAGCATAGGTCTAGCCATCTATCTTCATATTGCACAGTTGTCACATTCACTGCTTCACTGTTGTGTTCTCTTAGATATTTTCTGGTAAACGGAAAGATAATCCAGCAAGTCATCATAAGATCAGCGAATACAATCATTAAAATATTAAGACGTCGTGCTTTAACTTTTGCTTTTTCTATGATCTGGATGTGATTCTCATTCAAATCCATTTCTTCCATTCTGGAGTTTACATTATGCTCTAGGAATTCTAGCAATTTGACTACAGAAGTTGAATGCAGTCTTACATATGTCCCTTCAAATTGTATCATTGTGGAACCCAGGACTCCTACAAAGGCAAATGTGGCCACTTCCATATTACCCCAAAAGTGATAAGCTGCTAATATCTGGCCAGTATACAAGAGCATAAATAAACAGTAGCAAAAGACGAGGTGTAATATAAATAATATTTTTTTAATTGAACTTTCTGAAAGACCTTTTGGAGGGATAATGCCTGCTATTAGCAGTAATTTATGGTTAAAGCTTAGTAATTTTCTAATCTGTCCTTTACCTTGTGTTTTGTGTGAAGATGCAGCATTTGTTATCATTTTTATTAGCTGAGATAAGTTGCCACTTACAGAATATGTTCACTACTGAGGCTTTATGTATAACAAGACGTTCTTTTGAACTTAAAGTGTTCCTCATATTCATTTAAAATATTCCACTCAGCTAAATTACACAGTATTCTCTCCAAATTTACTTTCTGCATGCGCTGTCCTCACACATACATACATATGTAATTTACACTGAGAAAGAACAATAGTTCATTGGATGAAACTTGAAATAGAAAAAAAAACAATAAAAATGCAAAAGAGAATAGAAAAAAGCAATGAAGGTAACAATTTAGTAATTACTTACAAACTATGTTCTGCCCAACCTCCAGACATACATTGGGATAACTTAGAGTGCTGAAGTGCAAAAGTGGTTTCAAAGAAACCTACAAAAAATAATGAAATTACTGATGACTTGGATACATATGAATTTCTCTACTCACATACAAAGCTTAATCTCATATCCACTTCTTTATAGATAAACCTAATACAGATAAACCTTTGTAAATAATTTACTCAGTTCATTCTAGGTATAATAAAAAAAATCTGATGTGTTACACACACATGACTTTCTCTAGCTGCTCTACAAACTTCTTACAAAAGATTAACAGAATGTTCTTATTCCTTAGTTCCTTATAAGTAGAGGGGAATTAAAGAAATGTGATATGCTAAAGTGATTGTCAAATGTTTTAAAAGCTGTCTTTATGTGATTTTCATTGTAAATTGCTTCTTTGCTTGGCCAGGAGTAAAACACAAAAAAAAAAACGAACACTTTCTGTCTGCAAAAACCATAATACTTTACAACTGAAATTAATAACAAGGAATATCTCGAAAATGGTAAACTCCATGAAAAAAAAAATGATGTGTTCCATTTACATTACTTTCTGTACATCTCTGCAACAAATTATTGTTATGCTTCTATTTACTTCATTCTAATCGAAAAAAAATTAGCAGAAATAGTCTTATTATTTGCTTCCTTGAAAGTAGAAGGGAAATAAGGGTACTCCATAGGTTAAAGTGATAATCAAAAGCTGGTTGCTATATGAAGGAAGTTCCTTTGTTTGCATTTACAGAAGTTGACAAATTCCTGTATGAGAAAAAAGTCCCATTAAAGGGTAGTTGGGGGTGGGGGTTTTCTTGAAAATCTTTGTGTCGCATCCTTGGAAGATACCAAACTTGAATACCAAGTTTAGTATTTAACTATCTTTTAGTTTTTGAGCTATGCTGTATGCACCCACCCACCCACACCCATGCACAAATGCACACACACGCACCTTTTTGGACCTTTTTCCAATAATGCTTTTTTTGGATTCAGTAGACCCAAAACATGTATTTCGGTTGAATCTCAATATCAAATTTTTGGGTACATTACAATGTACATAGTACATGTAGAGAAAGTAAGAAGTGTATGACGTAAATTGTGTATTTTAACAAGATCTACATTTTTTGTGTAGTAAGATTGTCTATCTCTTATGGTTTACTAATTATACAAAATTCAATAAAATTCATCCAGATTAAACAGACCTTCAGAAGCTATTCCCAGTAAGTTCAAGATATACATTTTATTTGTGATGGAAATGTTTTTAATATGCAGTATTTTAATTAAAATCGTTAGAGTTATTTTTAAGAAAAACAAAAATTTCGAAAATTTTCCATGTAATGGGTAGTTAGGGTGGGGAGATTTTTTAGAAAATCTTCGTGTCGCATCCTTGGAAGATACCAAACTTAAATGCCAGTCTTTTTGTTTTTGAGCTCTGCTGTCCATACTCACACGCGCACTTGCACGCACACACAGACCTTTTTCTAAAAATGCCTTTTTTGGATTCAGGGGACCTGAAACATGTATTTCTGGTGAAATCTCGGTATCAAATTTTTGCGTGCAATACAATACTTTCTCTATACACTATATAAATAGTACATGTAGAGAAAGTAAACATCTGGTGTGTTACACTCATATGACTTTATGTAACTGTTTCACAAACAGACTTCTTACAAAAGATTATTCTTCTTTCTACATAATGCTATTCATGATAAGCATTAGCAGAATTAAGTTATTACTTAGTTCCTTATAAATAGAAGGGAATTAAAGGGAAATGCTATGCTAAAGCAATAGTCAAATGTTTTAAAAGCTATCATGATGCAATTGTCATTGAAATTGGCTTCTTTGCTTGGCCAGAAATAGAACAAAAGAAAAACTGACACTTTCTGTCAGAAAAAAGTAAATGTATTTTAAAATTGAATCCAATAACAAGAAATATCTTGAAAATGGTCACCTCTACATCAAAAATGCAATATAATTTGTGTTTTTTAATGAGATGTACAATTTTTGTGTAATAAGTTTTTGTCTATCCCTTATGGTTTAACTGTTATGCAAAATTCTTCAAAAATCAACCAGAATAAAGTGCTCACACAAACGCACGCACACACACACACACACACACACACACACATGCCCACTCGCACACACACATGGATCTCTTTCTAAAAATGCCTTTTTTTGGATTCAGGGAGTCCCAAAACATATATTTCTGGTGAAATCTCAATATTAAATTTTTTGCGTGCAATAAAATACCTTCTCTATATACTATGTACATAGTATATGTAGAGAAAGTAAAAACATGTTAATTAAAGCAAATGTCAAATGTTTTCAATTATAATGTGATGTCTTTGTAATTCCATGAAATTGAAATGAAAAAAAGAAGGAAGAAAGAAAAACAGAATAGCAATTTGTAATTAAGAAAGATATAAGGTTTCTGAAAATTCAAACCAACAACAAAGAAAATCTCCGAAAATATTACTGTTACAAAAACTGTTTTTGAAACATAAATTATCTTTTTGTATGGATTACAGTTTTTGTGTAACAAGAATTTTCTTATGGTCTACCATTTAAAGAAAAGTAATGCGTCAGGGGCTATTCTCAGAAAATTTAAGACATACATTTCATTTGTCATGAAAATACCTTAAACATATGGTGTTTTATCAAAATTGTTATGGGCATTTTTTGAGAAAATAACTTTTTAAAATTTTCCATGTAAGGGCAGTTTGGAGCAGGGAAATTTTACTGAAAATAATTATGTCATATTCTTGAATTAATAAAAGTGTAATATTTAACCAACTTTATTTTTGAGATATGTTATCTCTCTCTCGCTCTCTCTCTCTCTCACACACACACACACACTCCATCATGCATTTAGTGCCTCTTTTGGTGCAACTTAAGAAACTGCTTAAGGAAATTTCCAACACTAAGCCAGCAAACTTCACAGTAAAGTGAAATATCACCACCGTATTCTGTTTCTAGAGTATTCAAGAATACAACAAATGCTCTGTGAGCTTTTTATCCTCATCTTTATTAGATTTACAGTGTTTACAACTATCTTCATTTGTTACTGAGTTTTACAACTTTCCCACAAAGTGCCTCTTGATATACAAGGTGGACCATTTAACTTAAGATTGTAAAATATCTCCAATACTAAGTATTGTAGAAAGAAATGTCTTACATAAAAGTTGCGTGATTTTTGTGTTTTAATTGGAGAAGGTTTGGATGGTAATTTGAGGGTCAAGGTACGTTTTTAAATGGGAACCAACATTTTTTTCCCCCCTTATTCCTCATCAAAAAATAAACATCCTTTGTTTAAACCATTTTCTTGTACAGGGCTCTTTTACTGGTGTAGACAGTTAAACATTGATGAAAGACAGATGCACAGAGTATCACCACTGCATAGGTATTGTACAGTATTATTTCATAAATATCGTGCCTTAGTGTAATAAATGTTCAAAATGATGCTCTTCTACCTCAATGCACTTTCCAACTCTGTGAATAAACGATTGTCTGGTTTTCCTGACATGAAGGCAACATACGAAATGCTTGTGCCAGTACAGGAAGAGACATGCTTTAATGGACACAGCAATGTTTATTCACAGAGTTGGAAAATGCATCAAGGTTCTATAAATATGATACTGTAATACTAACTTATAGAAACATCATTTCCTATTTCATTAATTCTTTTTCTTACTGTTTTATGTTACAAGACTTCTTTATGTATATTTCTTATTTTCCCCAAAGAAAATTTTAATTTTTACAGTACATTATTTTATTAGTTCACCATCACTAAATACTTTTTTCTCTTTGCTAGAGCCAAACATATCTCATAAGATGTTGTCAAACCTCCGGTTCTAATGGCTACCGAAAATATCCTCTTGCTTTCAGCAGTCTGAAATAACTGGACATGCAATTCCTTACTAAGCCTTGGTATATGTCACATTTTGTTTTATACAAGCTCTACAGTGTCTATTTATGCTGTATTCCTTTGCAGCACTTATAGCTTGCTTTTTATTCCTTATCATCATCATCATCATCATCATCATCATCATCATCATCATCATCATCATCATCAGTATTATGTGATTTGTTTATCATCACATACATTTGCAGCTATGAGCAATGCTCATTTACAGGTAATGCAACAAAGATCTTATAATTAAATAAAAAGATTAAATAAGATAAAAGTATTTAAATAACATAAATTCACCTATTGTGTAGAACTGGTGATCCAACTTTTGATTTAAATGCTTTCAGTTTTCTCAGTTTTTTAATATTTTCTGATAATTTATTGAAAAATTTAGCTCCATATAGTTAAAATGTTCTGACATTTTTTGTGTTTGTTCTTTTCACATGTACCTATGTCTGTTTTTGTCTTGTTTTGTAATTACGTATATTATCGTTGGTAATGAAGAGTTTGTTTTCACTTCTACTGCTATTTTTTAGATACATAATGCATTTATAAATGTACACACATGGTAATGTCAGGATTTGCAGTTTTTTGAAATATGACTTACAGGTGCTCTTTGATTTGCTCCAGCCTTTATTCTTATTATTTTCTTTTGAAGTAAAAACAATCTCCTACAATTGGGAGAGCTTCCCTATAAGAGAATACCATAGTTTAATTGTGAATGCACATAAGCAAAATATGCATTTATAAGAGTGTTTTTAATAATCTAAAAATGTGGCATATACCACTAAGTTTATTTGCTAGGGCTCAGTATATTTATCGCATTTTGAATTTTCACTGATCCAAACATCGAAAAACTGCATTTGTTTTGCTTTTGAGATAGGTTTGTCATTAAAAATGACTACAGGTTCCTTTATATTTTGTTGTGTGAGATGAAAATGCATTGCAACAGTTTTATCAGAGTTGACTCTTAGATGATTTTGGTGGAACCAATCCAGCTGTGGCGTTATCATTAGTGACTGCAAAGTTTCAGCTCACTTACTTTCTACTGTGATATTTGTATTGTCTGCATATTGAGCAATGGTGTTTGATGAAACATTGCTTTTAAAGTTATTTTCATATAGCAAAAATAACAAAGGACCACTGCCTCCTGCAGTTAACAAACCATGTCATAGATGTTGCAACACTGTATAACTGTCTAGTGGTAGGCTTAGAGTAGATGAGAATCTCAAGCAAAAAGCAATCTATTACTTATTATTACATTACATTTATTTGCATTGCATTAGTTCATATGCATGCATTCTGGATAAAATAATTAAATTTATAACAAATGAATAATACATTAATACAAATAGGTAACAGAGTTACTGCACTTTAAGTTAATAGCTTAGAGGTTGAAGTTTTCTTTTCTTACTTCTCTGATCAATTGTGTTGTTTACACACTTAGTATAATTATTTAAGATAATGTTTACAAACTTGAAAAGTACTTTAAAAGTAATTTCTCTGACTTTCTGACCTCAGATGTACTCATCAATGTCATCTTAAATACTGTTAGTCTCCAAGCTCTGCATACCTAGCAGAGTAAGAATGCTCCTTTGATTACCTACTGTAAAGAATTTACTTGCTAAGTTCGAAGAGTTTATTATATATTGAAATATGGCAGCAACATGAAAGAAGATGCCCTCAACTAAATCACTGGGTGCTGAAAGTCCTCTTCGTTGTAAATAGTCAAAATATGCATCACTGATTTCTGTTCCCTTTCTCTCTCTTAATAAACCAATACAAAGCTCATATCCCAAAAATTTGCAGTGGCAATATTCACAAATATTTCAAAATTATTCACTGTGCCTTGTTTCAGCAGCTCTAACTTTTTAACTTCATTTCTTCTAATATCCCCTCTCCTGGAATCCGGATCTCTTCTCTCTGTTGGAATAGTGCTGCTTAAGTATGATGGCAAATTCAGGAACTTACAGGGTACTGTATTTTCTTTTAATTTAGGTCATCGCAACGCAAGATTTGTAACAGAACCATTTTCATGTTTCCAGTCGCATGAATAATTATGTCCTTTTAGTCAAAGTGGTTACCACACACAGCTGATGCTGATGATGATGTTGGACACCAACTTTTCGTGGGATAGTATGAATCCACGCCTGCCTCCTTGTTTCTTCTTTAGGGAATGAAAATGTTGAAATATTACCTTGTAACTTTATGCTGGTGTCATAATTTGATTTACATCCAGGGACACAGCACTTTCGAGGCATCTGAAATATTCAAAAGATTTTAATTAGTAAGTTCGCGAAAGTTTTCAAAATCTATCATAAGTACAGGTTATGTGCAATATAATACAAGAGAATACTTACCTTTGTAGCTTTCTATCTGATTATCATAGCAAGAAATATTATTCATGAACGAGAAAAAAAGACCTTAGTTGTACACAAATACACGTGATGTAATTGCAATATTAATGGATTTGAAAATAAAATTAAAACATACAGCTTCCACATGTTTACTTTCTTCCTATTTCTCAGCCTAACTTCATGGCTTGTAAACTCTAGAAGGCAGTGCAAAGGACCCAAGATGGAGCCTTTTGGAATTCCATATTTAGTGTTCTGTAATTTTGATTGGCATTGTTTAATGTGGCCCTTATCCATGAAGGTAATTTCTACCAGCTGTTTTCTGTGCTCAAGATAAGATCCAATCCAATTTAGTGCATGACCTCTAATACCCAATTTTTCCTGTTTATTAAAAAGTATCTTAGGCTCAACTCATCAAATGCCTTTGATAGGTCAAAGAAAACCCCTGAAATATACATATTTTCTTGTCAAGTTCTCTTAGTATATTATTAAAAAAGCAATGTAAAGCCTTTTCTGTGGATTTAGATTTTCTGGCTATGTGAAGGTAATCTGTTATTGTTGATTTTTTTTCTACAAAATTTAATGTCCTCTTATAGAACACTTTTTCAATTATTTTATCAAAATCAGTTAGGAGAGAAACTGGTCTATCATTATTGGTTTCATTTTTGGAACCTTTTTATACGAGGGTTTTTAACATTTGCTATTTTAAGGGACTACAGAAAGATTGCATGTTGCAATGAGCTGTTGCAAATATTTGTCATTAGCTGCACTATGTAATTTACATGTGTTTTAATCACAACATCTGGGATACTATCTATATACAAGAAAAATTAGATTTTAGTTCATAAATAACATTTTGGATTTCCATGACATCAGGGGGTTTAAGAAACATAGTTTATGCAATTCTGTTAATTTATGTCATGGAAAGAGCACATATTTGGAGTGTGTGGCAAACTAAGTAGGCTAACTTATGCAATTAAAATATTAAGTCACTGGGTAGCAAAAAAAATGTTAAGACCTGCTTATTTTGGATATGTTTGCTCTATTATAATTTCGTATGGAATACCCTTCTGAGGAAGTATAAAATCTAACTTAATGTATTTCCTTTGCCATACATACATATTTTAGAAACAGTCTCCTTCATTCATAATAAGCAAGGTTGTTTCACACAAAATAAGGGCTAGAACAGTTGAATCTCTAAATTTTCATCAGACTCTCACAGGGCATTAATAGTAGTGCACAGAGATTGATCTGTGCAAAAGATTACCTAAATTATTCAAAATCTTACCAGAAAAGAGTTTCAAGTCTAAGGTACATAAATTTCTGTCACACACAAATTCTATGAGTTAATGAATTTTAAAATTAGGATTGTAAACCACTATTATTAGTTTGAGTTTTTTTGCCTTCTTGGTTGTTTATACCTAATTTTGTATTATATTACAATGCTAAGGGATTAACAATTTTAAATTTATAACATTCTGTTATTCATTCTTTGGCCAATACCTTTTGTATATTTTATTTATTTTTTTTTTTTTTTTGTGTGTGTGTGTTCGTTATTGCCATGACAAGGTTTATGGAAAATAAAATCTTTAAAAATAGCATGGTACATTTTTTAAAGTCTCATAATAAGAATAAGAACAGTACCAAGGGAATGCATTTTGGTTAATAGCTGCCAGATGGCAGTGGTAATATGGTTATGGCTAAATGGCCATAGTACTGCTACATTTTCCCTCCCCATTCAAGTTAAGGTAACACATCAGTTTATCAAGACGACACAATGCAACAGTGAAATTCAAATATATTTTTCTGTATTAGCTGTGCTTTCCTTACTTCTATCGTTTAAAATAAAGAAACAAAGAAGCTTTTCTGGCAATGAACACCTAGAGTAAGTACTTATTTATATGCAGCTAAATGGCCATAGTGGTATTTTTCGTCCCCATTCAATGTTAAGGTAATGCACCAGTTTATTGAGACAATGATGCAATACAGCAGTGAAATTCAAATGCATTTTTATGTTATAATTGTCATTTCCTTAATCCTATCATTTAAAATAAAGAAGCAAAGAAGCTTTCCTGGTGACGAACACCTAAAGTAAGTACTTATTTATTTGCAGCTAGATGGCCGTAGTACTGCTCAATTTATCTTCCCCATTTAATGCTAAGGGAATGCACCCGGTTATGGAGTCAATGATGCAAGATAACAGTGAAAATCAAATATATTTCTTATGTACTAACTATTGCTTTCTTGGTCACTTCAATTAAATAAAGAAATAAGAAATAAATATTTTTGCTGTAATTCTTTTAAATGAACAAGTTTTAAACTATGCACATAACCAATAATCCTTCTTGGAATCTGAAAATAGTGGAGAAATGATGGGACCTGGATAGTAAACCATTTTAGGTTAACTTCCTATAGCAGATATTGGTTATTTGAGGTTATGTAGTACATGAGCTAGCTAAAGATAATTTCATCAGAACATGAAGATACCCCCGTCACCATCACACTGCAATTGCGGTGCTCTTAATAGATTTGATCAAATAATATTTTGGGTTAAGTGGATAAATTTAATACAGAAAATAACATAACTCCATGGCACAACGGCTCACGGGGAACCTTGGCCTACCGCCCGGCCGCTGCGTCCCCCATCTCGGTCCACTACAGACGTCATGGATGGGTTTAATACACAAAGCTAGCATCAAATAAAAACTTGTCACTTGCCCAACCCTATCTACTTGCTCTTTAGTTATGTCATTGTTAGCTTTAAAATGACTGTTTTGACATAGAAGAAAATAAAGAATGAGGTGGAAAACATTAGGAGCAAAGGAAAGAAAGAGATTCGGAAGAAGTATGAATGTTACTTTATGACTTTTTACTTAATGTCATTCATTACCCATTTCAGTGTTTACCCGCCACACTATGAAAGCACTACCATTAATATTATTATTATTATTATTATTATTATTATTATTATTATTATTATTATTATTATGCCAACGAAATCCTTGCTTATCCATGCTGTTAACTGCATATGTCATCCTTTCCACAGTAACTTATGGGTGTGCTGACTTTATCCTTTAATGGTAATTTTATTTCATTGCATGGTCGTAGTTTTGTCATTAGATACACCATCCGTGCAAATATATATATATATATAAAATTGTTTTTATCTTTCTTATTTCTTTTGTTTTTTGGACAAACCCATGTGTACATCTGTATATTTTAAGTTGAATAAAACAATAGCTGCCACTACTACTCCTACTGCTACTACGACGATCACTGCCACCACCACTATGATCACCATTTTAATAGTGTTTAACACCTGCTTTTACTACTTGTGGCATTACAGGCGAGTCACCACCATTTTGATTAAAATAGCACACATTAAAGATATTCACATGACAAATAAAATAAATTTTCTAGAAAGTAATCATTTGGAAGTAGTCTTGCATAATCTTATATAAGTGCAAATGTTAAATGATAGGAGAAAACACACTACAAAAATCTGATATGTTCCGTTTATATAATTTTCTCTGGCTGTTCTACCATCAAACTTTCCTTGCAAAAAATTATTCTTTTAACTGTGTCATGCTAATTGAGATATTAGCAGAAATTGTTTTAATCCTTTCTTCCTTGTAAGTAGAAGGGAAGTAAAGGGAGTACACTAGGCTAAAGCAATAGTCATCTTTTAAAAGCTATCGTTATGTAAAACAATTGACATTTGGGTTTCCTTTGCATTTTCAGAAGGAAACAAAAGAGATGAAACAAAAGCTGACTTCTTGCTTGAGATAACTGTACAAAAAAGATGTATATGACATAAATTGTGTGTTTTAATGAGATTTGCAGTTTTTTATTACTTCATTTGTTGAGTCCCCTTTAACTTTTATGGTCATATCGGAAGCTTTTACTTATGAAACAATTCATCTAATCACAGTAGCTTATTATTAACATTAGGTTTATCATTTTATATCATTAAACACAGACACATTCACTCTCACATGCATACTTCCAGTGATAAGTAAAGCCTTTAGAAGTAGTTTTAAAAATGTTGCATGGTTTCATCCGCGCCTTTCTATGATAGCGGCAGACGGCAACAAGCGTCGAGGGCGCGGACAGGCAAAACACCGCGCAGCCGGTTCGAACGCTTTTGGATCACCCGGTATAACGAAAGGTATATAAGGTTTATCTCATTTAAAATTAGGCAAATTGAAAATTACGTTTTTGTAAGAATAATTTGTCCTCTACGATAGAAATTAATGTGAATGTAACGCATAAGGTATTTTAATTACCAAATCACAGTAATTTTAAAGTGTTTGGGAGAGAGCATCGAACACTTTCACACTGATGGTAAAGTATACTCTGGTTTTGAAGCTGATCCACATTCCCGCGATGAAATGAATGCAACGTGGAAAATGATTTTTCCCTGGAAAAGTCTCATTATTCTTTAAAGTATTTCTGAGGTAAAAATAAAGGTTACAACACAACCAGAGACTTTTTAATAGGCAGAGTCTATACTATTAAATATTTCAGAAGTAAGGTTCAATATCGGGCACAATTTTAAGTTGAAATAGGGATATCATTATCTAAATTGGGTACGGAAACTTCGTTATATGAAACGGCATTCGATATTAAAAGGCAAAACACGCAAAGAAATGCATTCTTTCTACGACCGAGTGCAATTGAATAGTTTACGAGCTCATTTCAGTCGCAAAATTGATTTTTACGGAATCCACACGCAAAGAAGAGCAGCAAGTGTAAAGTATATTGCGTATCTACTAAGAACTTATCAGATCTCGATATGCATTCTCGACCTGATAAGTAACTTACAGTTCGTGATTAGCCAATTACTTTTTGAAATATTTGGAAAGATGGAACAAAAAATCGGATGTGTTCCATTCACATGACTTTCTTTACATCTCCGCAACAAAATATTATTAAAAAGCTTATGCTTCCAACTAGTTCACTCTAATCAAGAAAAAATTAGCAGAAATAGTCTTATTACTTGCTTCGTTGTAAGTAGAAGTGAAATAAGGGAGTACTATAGGTGAAAAGCTGGTTGCTATGTGATTGAAGTTCTTTTGTTTGTAAGGACAGGAGTTGACAAATTCCTGTATGAGAAAAGTAGAAGTTTTTCAAGGCTGAAACCAAAAACAACGAATATCTCAAAAGCGATCAACTCCACGAAAAAAAAAATGTATATGACATAAATTGTGTGTTTTATCCTGATCTACAGTTTTTGTGTAGTAAGTTTTTATCTATCTCTTACGGTTTGCCATTTATGCAAAATTTAGTAAAATTCATTCAGAATAAAGTAGTCTTCAGAGGATATTCCCAGAAAATTCAAGATATACTTGCATTTCACTTGGCATGTAAATATCTTAAATGGAAGAGATTTTAGTCAAAATCGTTAGAGCAATTTTTGAGAAAATCAAAATGTTCGAAATTTTTCCCATGTAAAGGATAGTTGGGGGTGGGGAGATTTTCTTAAAAATCTTCGTGTCGCATCCTTGGAAGATACCAAACCTAAATACGAGGTTTGGTATTTAACGGTATTTTATTTTTTGAGCTATGCTGTACACCGACACACAGACAAGACACACACACAGGGACCTTTTTCCAAAAATGCTTTTTTTGGATTAAGGAGGACCCAAAACATGTATTTCCGGTGAAATCTCGGTATCGAATTTTTGGGTGAAATGCAATACCTTCTCTATACAGCATGTACCTACATAGTACGTGTAGAGAAAGTAAAAATGAATTCTCGATGTGAACAAAGGCTACATATAAATTATATGAACAAAGCCTTCTTATACGCACAATTATTAATACATTTTGCAATAAATTCTTTACTTGAAGTAGCACGTCTTGAGTGTTACGTCATTTCCTAATTGTAAGTATTAATGATGAACCAAACTCTTGCTGTAAGTACCTACAGTGAGTGCTTGTTGGCATGGCAATTAATAAATGAATTGTAAATTTAGCTTACATTACCAAATATTTGCTCAGAATGATGAACTTACATATCAAGTATTTCAAAGAAGTAATTTTGTTCCAACTTTAGGCTCGGCAATATAATAATATTGGCTTGTCACGGCCTGCTATAACCGTACCATCATCGCGCCCAGCAATACGATATAAATAATGAACTACAACCCTTGGTGAATGGCTCAAATTTAACCTCATATTTATTTCATCTTTCGTTGCTTTTCTTTTAATATTAGAACATGTTCGCATAAAAAGCATTGTATAATACTCGAGCGTAAAATTTCTTTTTGATTCTCGACTGCGTCTCGTTTCACAATATTCCCGCTCGAATCAAAAACCATAACTTTACACTCTTACATTATAAATATTATATTTCTTTTTTTTTTACAGTGGCAATGTCACGCTCTCATAATGGAGCGTTTACAAAACAAAGCTAATAATGAAAGTAAATAAATAAATAGGTAAGTAAATGAAATATCGCAGCTGTCAAAGTTCACAAGCAGTTCTCGATTCTTTCTTACTTTTGACTTTCTCAATCATGTAAATTCAATGTTACATGGTAGGCAGATAAAATACTGTATTTCATCCAACAAATTCGTCACCGAAATTTCAACATGTTTTGAGGACCCCTGAATCCAAAAAAGCGTTTTTTTTAGAAAAATGTCAGTATGTGTGAGTGACAGAGGGAGAGAGAGAGAGAGAGAGAGAGAGAGAGAGAGAGAGAGAGAGAGAGAGAGAGAGAGACAGTATAACTCAAAAACGAAAAATCGGTTAAATACCAAGTCTGGTGTTTAAGTTTAGTATCTTCCACGGGTAGTCACAAAGATTTTCAAGAAAATCCCGCACCCCAACATCTTCCAGGGATACACACGAGGATGTTCAAAATAATCTCCCTTCCTAACTGCCCTTTACATGGAACATTTTTCGAGAACTTTTGCCTGCCTAGGAATCAGAAGCCTGTCGGGGAGCTAATGGCACGGAACCACAGAATGGAGAACCTTGAACGAGTGGTTGGCCCGTAGCCAAGCATGAGAGTGACAAAATGGACGATATGAAATGCAAGCAAAATGGATAATAGGAAAGGAAATGTTTAGCAATTGGTGGAATGAGTGGCGGGGGAAACTAGAGGACCCGATTCGTCCACGCAAATCCCACATGTGGGCGCTTGGGATGCCTAGGTGGAGCAAACGATTTCACATTTCTTTTGCTTTCTGCTGGTCACAAAGCTTTTAAAAGATCTGACTATCGCTTTAGCCTAGTGTACCTATTCCTAGTTGCAAGCAAGTAATAAGCCAATTTCTGTTCACATTTTGATTAGCAGGATATAGATAACAGATTTTCTTTTTTAAGAATAGTTTGTTTGCAGATAGACAGAGAAAATCATGTGAATGAAACACATTAAGATTTTTTTGGTTACCACACATGACTTTCTCTACATCTCTGCAACAAATTTTAGTTCAAGTTACTTCATGCTATACGAGAAACATTAGCATAAATAGTCTTATTACTGGCTTCCTCGTAAGTAGAAGCGAAATGAGGGAGTACCATAGGTTAAAGTGATAGCCAAAGCTGGTTGCTATGTAACTGAAGTTCCTTTGTTTCTATGGACAGGAGTTAACAAATTCCTGTACGAGAAAAGTACGTTTTTCAAAGCAGAAATGAAAAAGCAAGAATATCTTAAAAATAATCAACTCCATGAAAAAAATGTATATGACATGAATTGTGTGTTTTATCACGAGCTACATTTTCTGTAGAGTAAGCTTTTGTCAATCTCTTATGGTTTAGCAGTTATGCACAATTCCGTAAAATTCATCCAGAATAAAGTAGTCTCCAGAGGCTATTCCCAGTAAATTCAAGATATACATTTTATTTGTCAGATAAATATCTTTAATATACAATATTTTAATCAAAATTGTTAGAGCCATGTTTAAGAAAATCAAAATTTTCGAAATTTTTTCCAAGGAAAGGGTAGTTTGGGGTCCTTTTGTTTTTGCACTACACTGCCCACAGACACACACACACACACACACACGGACATTTTTCTAAAAATGCTTTTTTTTGGATTCAGGGAGTCTCAAAACATGTATTTCTGGTGAAATCTCGGTATCAAATTTTTGGGTACAATACAACACCTTCTCTATACGCTATGTAGAGAGAAAGTAAAAAAAATTGAGAATGCATATTATAGCATGGAAGAGTACCAATGTAAATTGTAAATACACATTGTAATCATGTACATAGATTTAAACATTGACATGTCCTTTATTGTACATTTTAAAGGATGAATAATATGACTTATGAAATCAAAAGCATGGAATATCTCAAAAACAGTTAACTTCATGAAAAAATGTTTATAATATAAATTGTATGTTTTAGTGAGCTCTACATTTTTTGCTAACTAAGTTTTGTCTATCTCTTATGGTTTACCAGTTAGGTATGCAAATTTCTGCAAAATTCGTCCAGAATAAAGATATCTTTCAAGGCTATTCGCAGAAAATTCAAGATGTGCATTGTATTTGTTATGTAAATCTTTTTAATATGCAATACTTTAATCAAAGTCATTAAAACCATTTTTGAGAAAATAAAATTTTTCAAAAATTTATCCATGTAAAGTGTAGTTGGGGGTTGGGGGATTTTCTTAAAAATCCTCCTGTTGCATCCTTGGAAGATACTGAACTTAAATACCAAGTTTGGTATTTAACAGACTTTTTGTTTTTGAGCTATGCTGCACACACACACACACACACACACACACACACACATACACACACACACACACACACATTTTTCTAAACATGCTTTTTGTGGATTCAGGGGTCTCAAAACATATATTTCTGGTTAAATCTTGATATCAAATTTTTGGGTGCAATACAATTCCTTCTCTATACACTATGTACACAGTACATGTAGAGAAAGTAAAAAAAAATCTGACGTGTTCCATTCACATGACTTTCTCTACATTGCTGTAACAAATTTTTAATAATAAGCATATGTTATTCTTCTGTCTACTTTATGATAATCAAGATGAACATTTCCAGAAATTGTCTTATTACTTGCTTCCTTGTAAGTAGGAGGAAAATAAGGGAATACATTAGGCTAAAACAAATTTCAAATCTCTTAAAAGCTGGTTACCATGTGGTTGAAATCTGCTTCTATGTATGGCTGGGAGTTTATATCTTTTCATGTAAAAATAGTTTAAGTATTTTTAATCTGAAACAAATAACAAAGAATATCTCACATTTTTTGTGTAAGAAGTTTTTGTCTATCTCTTACAGTTTACCAGTTACCCAAAAGTTATCAAAATTCATTCAGAATAAAGAGGTCTTTAGAGACTATTCCCAAAAATTCAAGATATACATTTTATTTGCCATATAAATATCTTTAATATACAGTATTTTAATTAAAATAGTGACAGGCATTTTTGAGAAAATCAAAATTTTCAATTTTTTTCTATTTAAAGGGTAGTTTGGAGTTTCTCAAAAACTTTGTGTCTCATCCCTGGAAGATATTCAACTTTAATACCAAGTTTGGTATTTTACCGATTTTTCGTTTTTTGAGTTATTGTGTTCTCACGTACACGCACACATGCAGACCTTTTTCTAAAAATGTTTTTTTTTTTTTTTTTTTTTTTTTTTTTTTTTTTTTTTTTTTTTTTTTTTTTTTTTTTTGATACAGGGGATCCTAAAACATATACTTCTGTTGAAACCTCAGTATCAAATTTTGGTTGGAATGCAATACCTTCTCTATATACTATGTACATAGTATGTTTAGAGAAAGTAGTAACTTGAACTAATTTAAGGCCCATATTGCATAAACAACCTTGGTGCTAAAGTATGTGGTAGATCAAGAGAAAATACAGCAACTTAAAAGTAATGTACAAAGAAAATTGTAAAATTTAATGTGGAAAGAAATTATGGAAATAATTTATACTACTAATGGCTAAGCCCACCATTTCCTTTGCTGGTAAAACAGAAGAATTCACACTTGTCTTTGTATAAGCTAAGGTACAACCATTAACTGCTTTTTAACAATGACACTGTGATTGATTACTTGGGCATTAGGAGTTCAATTTGGGAAACACTTGTTTCAATTACCTACTCCATTATTGTGCAGGACATGTTTCAGAAGTCTTCGCTTCTCATCCACAGTGCTCTGTTGTTTTTGTTCTGCAGCTCAAGTAATTAAAAGATACATTTTACCAAGATTTTTACTCTCTTAGCATCTAGTAATTCAACTTCTGGTATTTATGTTGTCATCTTGTACATCATTATATGAGTGCCATCCAGAAAATAATAAATAATTTGGTATTACTAATTAATACTGAAAGTTATCAAAACAAAACTTTATTTACAAAGTTACAGTACTTTCTCAAGTAATCACCATATCTATGAAGGTATTTATTGTCACATGGTACCAATTTTTCCATGTTGATGTTATATTCTTCAAACCACTAAAGATCTAAACCAAGTTATCACTGCCACTTTGAGGTCTTTATCGGTTTGGAAATCTTTTCCACCCAAAAAGTCATGTACCTTTAGTCCACAGAGAAGCACTAGTTTTTCTGAATTCTTTTATCAATATTTGCTTTCAACTCCTCCATAATGATTGATGAGCTTCCACTGCGGTCTTTGTCGGGCACTCTGGTTCTTCCTTGATTAATTGTAAATTATGCCCATTTCCTCACTGAAGATTCATTCATTGTAAAGGGTAATTAAATTATATTCGAAGCCACTAGTGGCCTCTTTTTACTGTAGGAGAAGGCCGGCAGTCACTAGGGAAATTACACCGGCAAAGGCAGACTAAATTTCTTACCGTATAATAGATGCTGAAAATGTTGACCTTCTGCATTAAAACAGGCAGCATATCTCATGTAAATAGTCTTGCTCACTCTCCGAAAAAGGTTCCATCGACCCACAGCTTTTGTTTTTCACTGATGAATCTTGGTTTAATATAACTGCACATGTGAATACTCTAATAGTTGATACTAGGCTTTAGAAAAACCTGTGCTATCGGATGAAACACCTTATTATGATCAGAAAATTGGAGTGTGGTGTGCGATAAGTGCTAGAGGAATAATAGGGCGCATATTCTTTGATGAAACAATAAAAATGAAATAGCATTCTATTTATGGATGCTCTTTAACTGCTGTGGTTCTCAGCATCCCATTCTATACTGGGCATGAAAGACCGCTTAATTTTGCTCAGAGGCCTCTGCATCAGGTTTGAGGTTATTTTACGTGGCATAAAGCTAAGAATTGGGACCAATGGCTTTACTTCCCTTCCAAAGGAAGCCATACTGAGGGTTTTTATGCCCAAAAAATCCATCGTCATCCGCCAGATTTGAACGCACGACCTTGGGTATATGAAGTTAGCATGGTAACCATTACACCACGGAGGGCGACTATGAAACAATAAATGCAACGTGATATCAGAGGTTAAGTCCATTGAAAAATGGAATTCTGAGGCCATTTTTCAATCATTTGACAGAAGAAGAGATTTTGTATGGTTGGTTCCAGCAAGATTCTGCAACAGTATATAGGACTGCCATCATTAAATACAGTAAGAGAGGTGTTTGATAACAGAATAATTAGTGTTGATTTGTGGCCCCCTCATTCTCCTGACTTAACAAGTTATGATTTTTATTTATATTTCAATACATATTGAGGTCAAATATATGCTGCTGACAATTTCCTATGAAAAGTTATTTCAAGGGAAGTTTGAAGTAGTGTCAACCTAATAAGTTGTGCATGCAATTATGTCCTTAGAAATTGGTTTTATGTTAATTATGGTAGTAATAAAGTTTACAGCTCCTGTAATTCTTGATATACCTGCAATATGTAATGAGAAAATAGTTAAATCTGCTTCAGGACAGAATCATCTTTGTGTGGTGATCTTAGCATGGAGATTTGTGCATGAAATCAATAAATGTGGGCTCTGTTTCATCGAGAAACATTTAACTTCTATGTTTGGGCTTTTTTGACTAAATAACCATTAAGGACGCTTCGATACATAAAACTTCTAAGGAGAGTGCTGCTGGAATATATTTAATATCACCTTAAGACAAGATATAACATTAATTGTAAGCATCTTGCACACAAGCAATAAATTCAACAGAAGCTACATGGAAAGTAAGTTTGAAGAGGATCATTAGCTTCTGTTTCCAATCTAGAAAGAAATTCTGCTTAAAGACAGATTTGTAGGAAAAGGTCATAGATGTGGTTTCAATAACATGATTTTGAGCACAAAATGTTTTTATGTTATCCACATAATTTAATAATTTAAAGCATTTTTAAAACATACAAAACATGCCTTGTATTTAGAGACACTATAGACTTGAAAAATTATCATATTATTCAGAAATCTACTTTACACAACAAGATTTTGTTAACTATCATAAGACTAAGTTATAGAGACATGTTTTGGAGTTCAGTGATCTACATGGATGTTCTTCAAAATGTTGAAATATGCATAAGCAGCATTCATTCTCTGTAAAAACCAAATAATTATTGGCAATACATATACCTCAATAAAGAAATAAGTGGAGCAAGGAGTTCTAAAAGGTTTGGTTTGGTGCAGATTGCATTGCATAAATGATGTCATGTCAGCAAGATAAAGATATTTAAAATCTTTCACCTTTGTAAACTCTTCTAAGGATAATGTGTAGATTCCAAGAGCTGAAAACTGTAATGGCTTCTGTGTGTTTTTCATAAGCATAAGAATGAAATGTTTAAATTACCTTGAGTGTTGAACCAAGGAGCTTTCAAATGCAGCTTGCCTCAGTAACTGGTTCTGTAAACACATTAAAAGAAACGAAACTAATGGTGCAGCGAGCATTTAGAAGTAACATATATTTCACCTTATGTACGTACCCACATTTTGAATAACTTCAGTTCCAGACCAACAGAAGATACAATGTGGGTTCATTACAGCAAGAGGTAAATAAGTTTAAAAGAGAAGTTCCATCTACCTCAGTCTGTAAAATAAGGAGAAACAACAGCAAAAATAAATTCATTGTGAAACTTTTGCTGGATGTTTAGCAAGATCATTTAACACAGAATTAGCAGTAGTAAACAGAAGAGTAGTTGAGAGGGCCTTAAGTTGCTAAATCTTCAGGATAGTTCCATAAAATTAACAACAGAAAAAGAATGGAATGGCATGCTTCCCTTTCTGGACCTTTAAATACTCAAGAACCATAACAAACTAGAATTTGGAATCTATAGGAAAGAAACACAGATGGAAAACCACATAACAAACAACAGCTACAACCCAATTACACACAAACAGACCATGATCAACAGCCTTGCATTCCGACTGGTAAACCTACCATTAAGCCAGAAGGAATAGTACATATTAGAACTTAATCGGATCACAGAAATTGCACAAAAGAATAGCTACATAAAACATCTGGTAAAGAAAAAGATTAATACATTTATGAAACAGAAGAACGTAAAAGGAATTAGCACTGTAAAAAGAATAAAATCAGAAATCAGCTTCAAAAGATTCACTTACCACTCTTTGGCATACCCAAAATTTCAAAACATTTTCAAGAAATGGAACATAAACTTAGTCCCAGCTAATAAGTGCAGTTTAAAACACCTCCTCTATATAAACATGAAAGATAAATTCCCTCGCTGAAACAATCAGGGATATATGAAATCAGCTGCAAGGAATGTGAAAAGGTGTATATAGTGAAAACAATAAGAAAGATCAGACAATGTTTTAAAGAACACATAAGGTATTTAAAGCATAAACAGATGGACTCAAAACCATAATTTTCACAGTAAACTCAAGATATTAAAAGCAGTGTAGAATCCAATTGGATAAACAGTTTCGGAAAATGTATTAATTCTAAAATACAAAAAATAGTCATACATTTTGATATACCACAAACAAACAGTCTCATCTCAAAATTCATATATCCAGAAGAGAGTTCTCTATAGACTGCTACCGGATGTGAGTTCCAAGCTGAGTAAGATATAGAACTATATTATTCAACTATGATGGCTAAACTTATAAAAGTTTAATTCCAGCAGTGTATGGGCTGGATTGCATAATCATATACTTCACATATTACATATTGTACTGGAATACTTCAACAGAGAGAGAATGCATTGTGTACAATTATTAACTAAATGCCCATGAATAATAGAATAAACTTACCACAGCCATCTGAAAGAGCGTAAGGCAGGCCAAGAGTTGGGAAAAAAAGAAGGAGTTGAACAAAACAGGACCAAATGTCTTGTTTACCTTCCCCACAAATCTGAAAAAAGTATAACAATGTGGAGTCCAATGTTATACAATTTTGAAAGGTAGTCAGGCTCAAGAATTCAATGCCATAGGTGGGATTTGAACCAGGGATCTCCCAGCCACATCCAGTTGCTCTAACCACTGAGCTACTATGGCAACATGCTGATACAACATTAGATTTTCCAACTGACTCCAAAATCTGTCCTACAGAAGAAATGAATAATTTGCAATTTACAATATAATAACATAGTTGAACTATGAAGCCTGGGACTAACACCTAGTGAGTCAAAAACCTCTGAAACAGTTGTGCTGTGTTTTTCCATTGGGCGTGTGGAAACATGATTCAGCGCTGCTGCTGTAAACAAGGCAGTTTTGCTCTGCTCTGGAAGAACAGTATTGAGTTGACATGATATGGTGTAGTTCGGTTATTACAAGTGATTTATTATTTTCACCTGTACTTAGTCACAAAGTGTATTATGGCCCTATAAATTTTCTATTTATTTATGATTTGTAAGTGTTAATTGAGTCAGCTCGCCAAGTGAAAGTACAATTTGCCAAAAGATTGTGGAGAAAGAGTTATAGCATCAGTTTTTTTCAAATCAAAGTTGATGCCCATACATACAAGTAACTGACAGAAAACATGATTTTGCCTTTATTCAACAAGATTCTGCAATAGTTCATGCGACCAATATTTTTATGAGAACAATTTGAAACTGTGTTTCGGGACAGAATTATTAGTATTGATTCGGGGCCCCCTAGTCTCTCGATCCAATCCCCTGTGATTTGCTGAGGTAAATTAAAAAATAAAGTGTACAGGACAAACCCACACATCCTGGAAGAACTAAAACAAAATATCCATCAGTGTTCCAGCATTTTTCAACGTGAACTAAGCCTTTAAAAGTAGTTTTAAAAATGTTGTATGGTTTCCTCCATGCCTCTTTGTGATGGCGGCAAGTGCCGAGGATGCAGACAGACAAAACACAGTGCAGCCAGTTTGTACATTTTTGACTCACTTGTTAGTACTTAACAACATTGGATATATCATCTCAAAATGATTTAAGATTTCCTTGTGCTTTACAGCAAATGCAATTCAGTTGGGGAATTTAATGCTGTATCAGCACATCGCCATGACAGCTCGGTGGTTACAGCAACTGGATGGAGTCTGGGAGAACCATGGTTCAATTCATGGCCATAGCATTGGATTTCTCAGTCTGCCTCTTCCTTTCCTTCTCAAGTCCTGTCCTACACATGGCTAGTGTAAGCAAACATTTAATTCATAATTTTAAAATTTATTAGCTCTACAAACACATTAGACATTGGAGATATATACAACAAAGTCAATAAAAATCAATTTGGAAAATGAATCACACTTAAAGATTCAGCAATATACTTTTTATAGCATTTCAAGTCACCTTTAACACATTGGAGCCCAAGCCCGCGTATAGCTCGGGCCGTGCGAAATGTTCATGAGGCCCACGCCCAAACATAGCTCGGGCGGGTATTTCTAACACCTTTAATGCTATCCCACAACCTTAATTTGATCTTGGGCTATGTAGCAAAAATCATACATCAGTTATCGTTTAGTTGTCTGATTTATGCTGCCACCTGTCCTTGCTTTAGTCAACTATTAGGAAATTTAGGAGATTTAGTAATATTGGCTGCTCTCGGGTAGTCGCGCCATTTTCTCTGAAGGTGGTGATCTGCTTGTTACATTTGTGCTCTTAAATGTTAAAATGCTGCATTTTCCTCAATTTCTGTGAACTGAAACTGAAATTCAGGATACAAATGAAGCTGTGGAAAATTCTTATTCCGAGGGAGAGTTTTTTGAAGTTTGAATGAATGGAGTGTAAGCAGCTTTACCCAGTTTTTTTTTTCAAACTCGTATTTGATACTTGTTGTAAATTTAAAATAAAATATTAATATGGAAATTATGACTATTTTCTTACTCGTAGAGAAATCCTTGAATGCCATACTTTTAGATTGTTCCAATACTTTTTGGCAGATTTAATTGATATACTGTAAATAATAACTCCAAGCAGGCATGAAAACCTTGGGTTTCTTGGCACTTCAACTACTGAAACGCCCAAGCTTCAATGTGTTCCATTCACATGACTTTCTCTACATTTCTGCAACAAATTATTGATAAAATGCTAATGCTTCTATTTGCTTCATGCTAATTGAGAAAAAAATTAGCAGAAATAGTCTTATTACTTGCTTCCTTGTAAGTATAAGCAAAATAATTGACATAGGTGAAAGTGATAGTCACAAGCTTGTTGCTATGTAACTGAAGCTCCTTTGTTTGTATGGACATGGTAGACAAATTCCTGTATGAGAAAAGTATAAGTTTTTCAAAGCTGAAACTAAAAACAAGAAATATCTTAAAAACAATCAGTTCCCAAAAAAAATATATATAACATAAATTGTATGTTTTAAACATGCTCTACTTTTTCTGTGTGGTAAGTTTTTGTCCATCTCTTACGATTTAGCAATTATGCAAAATTTTGTAAAATTCATCCAGTATAAAGTGGTCTTCAGAGGCTATTCCCAGAAAATTCAAGATATATATTTTATTTGTCATGTAAATATCTTTAATATACGCTATTTTAATCAAAACCATTAGAGCCATTTTTGAGAACATCAAAATTTTCGAAAAAAGTTCCATGTAAAGGGTAGTTGGGGGGGGGGGATTTTCTTGAAAATTGTCGTGTCGCATCCTTGGAAGATACTAAACTTAAATACCAAGTTTGGTATTCAACGATCTTTTCGTTTTTGACCTATGCTATCAACACACACACACACACACGCACCCACGCACGCACGCATGCACGAACATACACACACACACACACACACACACACACTCACACCTGTTTCTGAAAATGCTTTTTTTGGATACAGGAGGTCCTAAAACATGTATTTCTGGTGAAATCTCAGCATCGAATTTTTGGGTGGAATACAATACTTATCTATCCCTATGTACATTGTACATACTGGACTAGAGAAAGTAAAAATCTACCAAAAATAAAATATTTTTCTGTCTTTTTCTAAGGACTTATTGAATACCCTTCATATAAATAATAATAATAATAATAATAATAATAATAATAATAATAATAATAATAATAATAATAATAATAATAATAAAAATACTCAATTATTGCTTCATGATAATTAACAAAGTTGCTAATGAAATCTTTAAGCTTTTGCTTCTCATTCTTACATCCATTATTTTGCAATCTGTCCATGGACAGACCTTCCTGGTTAGGTTAAGCAGTACCTAGTTGATTTATTGGATGACGAGTGGTAAATGAACCAGCATTGTTTGCTAAGTGTTTATTGTTAGACTTTACTAAAGGCTCTCCATTTACACAGTCTGTGGACAATGATGTCTTCATCTCTGATAAAAAGATTTCCAAAACCTTCAAATGTGCAGATGTGTAAATAATCAGAGCCACTACTGTTGTTTCAACACTCTTCCAATAGGTAATTTCAATTATTAGCATAATTATTTGACACACAGGACTCCTATAAAGATGAATGTTGCCACTTCCATATTACCCCAAAAGTGATAAGCTGCTAATATTTGGCCAGTATACAGGAGCGAAAATAAACAGTAGCAAAAGACGAGGAGTAATATAAATAATATCCTTTTAATTAGCCTTTCTGAAAGACCTTTTGGAGGGATAATGCCTGCTATTAGCAGTAATTTATGGTTAAAGCTTAGTAAGTTTCTAATCTGTCCTTTACCTTGTGTTTTGTGTGAAGATGCAACATTTGTTATCATTTTTATTAGCTGAGATAAGTTGCCACTTACAGAATATGTTCACTACTGAGGCTTTATGTATAACAAGACATTCTTTTGAACTGAAAATGTTCCTCATATTCATTTAAAATATTCCACTCAGCTAAATTACACAGTATTCTCTCCAAATTTACCTTCTGCATGCACTGTCCTCACACATACATATATAATTTACAGTGATGAAGAATAGTTACATTGCATGAAACTTTGAAACGCAAAAGAAGCAATAACACAAAAGGTAATAAAAAAGAGCAATGAAGGGAACAATTTAGTAACTTCTTACAAACTAGTTCTGCCCAACCTCCAGACTACATTGGGATAATTTAGAGTGACGAGTGCAAAAGTAGTTTCCAAGAAACCTACATGAACTAAAGAAACAAACTGTTGGATACTTATGACTTTCTCAATTCACACATCTATAAGCTATTCTTACAAAGCTTATTCTTATATCTACTTCTTGTTAATACGGATAAACCTTTATAATTACATTTTCTCAGTTGTTTTCGGGTATTAAAGAAATCTGATCTTTTACACTCATGTGACTTACTCTAACAGACTTCTTACAAAACATATTCTTCTTCCTGTACCATGCTAATCAAGATAAACATTAGCAGAATCCACTTATTACTTAGTTTCTTATAAGTAGAGGAAACTAAAGGAATATGTTATGCTAAAGCAATAATCAAATTTTTTAAAAGCTATCATAATGTAACTAATTAAAATTGGCTTTTTTCTTTGGTCAGGAGTAGAACAAAAGACAAACGGGCACTTCCTGTCTGAGAAAAGTATAGTAATTTTGAAATTGAAACCAATAACATTTTCGAAATGGTCAACTCTACCACAAAATACATGACATAATTTGTATATTCTAATAAGATCAACATTTTTTGTGTAATAAGTTTTTGTCTACCTCTTAAACTTTAGCCATTATGCAAAATTCTATAAAAATTAACCAGAATTAAGTGCTCCTAAGAGGCTATTCCCAGAAAATTAAAAATATACCTTTTATTTGTGTTGTGAATAACTTTAATATATGATGTTTTAATCAAAATTGTTACATCCATTTTTGAGAGGAAAAAAATTTTCAAAAATCCTTCCATGTAAAGGGTAATTTCGGGTGGTGGAAATTTCTTGAAAATATTTGTGTCACATCCTTGGGAGATAAGCTTAAATATCATGTTTGGTATTTAATGGTGTTTTAGGTTTTGAGCTAAACTGTACACGCACACGTGCACGCACACACACACATGCACACGCACACCCACACCCACACACACATTTTTCTAAAAATGCTTTTTATTTTTGTATTCTCAAAATATATATTTCCAGCGAAATCTCAGAATCAAATTTTTGGGTGTAAAACAATACCTTCTCTATACACTATGTACCTAGTGCATGTAGAGAAAGTAAAAACATGTTAAGCTAAAGCAACAGTTGAATCTTTTCAATCGCAATGTGATGTCTTGGTAATTCCATGAAAATGAAAAGAAAACAAAAGGAAGGAAGAAAGAAACAAAGAAAGAAAAATAGAGTAGCAATTTGCAGTTAAGAAGGGTACAAGCTTTCTGAAAATTCAAACCAATAACAAAGAATATCTCTGAAGTTATTAATGCCACAAAACATTTCTATGAGAATTACATTTTTGTGTAATAAGATTTTTCTTATGGTCTATCAATTAGAGAAAAGCAAGGCTTCAGAGGCTATTCTTAGAAAATTCAAGTCATAAATTTCATTTGTCATGAAAATATATTTTAAATATATGGTGTTTTAACAAAAACTAGCTCCCTGCCCCGGTTTTGCATGGGTGGTGTACCAAATAAAAAAACTGAGAATAAATCTTCCATTTACAATACGACCATGCAATGAAATAAAATTATAATTAAATCATTTGACAATACTTTACTGTAATGTTTTGTAATGTACAATTTTCCTTCAGGAGAGACTAGAAATAGCGCTGATGATTTGCCAATTCTCGAGCACATAATGTACAACTGCCCATGCTTAAAACTTGCCAATTCAAGGTATATTTCACACATTTCTAACGATTGACCTTGGGATTTATTGTCATTGCGAATGAAAGGCACACGGGAAATTGAACACGCTTAAATTAAAAAAGAAAGTCGGTTGGTATTAGTGGTATTCTTGGAATAAGCACATCCTCGCTTTTGAACTTTCCTATGATTATAGTAGCTTAAAACAAATTTTTCATAATTTTTTTAACAGCGAGTTTTGTTCCGTTGCACAATTTTGGATAATTGAGATTACATAGCATAATTATTACTCAGTAAACCTTGAGCTGTAAATTTTGTGGTGGTAATCCTAGCAAATCCAGTGAATTTAGGAATTCAGTTAGATAATTGATGACTTCATTTGGATCGGTAATGGAGTCAATGGACTTAAATGATTCCATTCATCCATAAATTTTGCTCTGAATTTTTATAGTCATATCATCTACATTCTCATTAGTTGCTGCTAAAAGGGCTCATTCACTGAATCAAGCATAGTTTTTGTAATTTAAACCAATATTTGGGAACACTTTTGATACTAATTCTAACTTTGATGTCGCAAAGTGACAAAAATTTGGTGAAAACGAAATGAGGCCAATAGAAGTGCCAACAGGAATTTTCCCATTACCAATGTTTAATAATATCTTTGCATCTGCAAAGCACAATGAAGCGCAATGATCTGCACAATGTAGCACATATAATTGGTATTGCAAAAATGACAAAGTCAGCGCACCCATAAGATAGTGGGGAGAGGATGACATATGCAGTTAACAGGGTGGGTAAGCAAGGAAGTTATTGGCATAATAACAGTGATGAAGCGCTTTCATAGTCTGGTGGTTAAATACTGAATTAGTTATTGAATTACATTAAGGAGAAAGTAAAGAAGTAACATTCATGCTTCTTCCGAATCTCTTTCTCTCCTTTACTCCTAATGTTTTCCACCTCTTTCTTTATTTTCTTCTAGGTCAAAACAGCCATTTTAAGTCTAACAATGACATAACTAAAGAGCAAGTAGATCTGGTTTGGCAAGTGATAAGCTTTTATTTGATAATAGCTTTGTGTATTAAATTTATCCATTTAACCCAAAATATTACTTGATCAAATGTATTAAGAGCACCGCAATTGCAGTGTGATCATGATGGGGGTATCTTCATGTTCCACATAACCTCAAATAACCAACATCTGCAATAGGAAGTAAACCTAAAATGGTTTAGTATCCGGGTCCCATCGTTTCTCTTTCACTTTCAGATACCAAGAAGGATTATCGGTTATGTGCATAGATTATAACTTGTTCAACAAAAATATACATCTTTCTTTATTTAAACAATGTGACCAAGGGAACGATAGTACATAAGAAATATATTTGATTTTGACCGTTTTCTTGCATCATTAACTCCATAACTGGGGGCATTCTCTTAGCTCTGAATGGGAAGGGAAAATTGAGCAGTACTACAGCCAACTAGAGGCAAATAAATAAGTATGTAGGTACTTTTGGTGTTTGTCACCAGGTAAGCTTCTTTGCTTATTTATTTTAAACAGTAGGAGTAAGGAATACATAAGAAATGTATTTGATTTTCACTGTTATCTTGCATCATTGATGCCATAACCAGGTGCATTCTCTTAGCATTGAATGGGGAGGAAAAATTGAGCAGTATTACAGCCATCTAGCAGGAAATAAGTAAGTACATATTTTAGGTGTTTGTTGCCAGAAAAGCTTATTTGCTTTTTTATTGTAAATGATAGGAGTAAGGAAAGGACAGTTAATACATAAAAATGTATTTAAATTTCACTGCTGCATTGCATCATTTTTTTGATAAACTGTTGAATTAGCTTTACATTGAATTGGGAAGGGAAAATAAAGCAGTATTACAGTCAACTAGCGGCAAATAAATAAGTACTTACTCTAGGTGTAGGTTGCCAGTAAAGCTTCTTTGTTTCTCTATTGTAAACGATAGGAGTAGGGAAAGGGAAGTTAATACATAAGAATGCATTTGAATATCACTGCAGAAACAAATAACTGTGATACCTCTGCCATCTAGCAGCAAATAAATAAGTAAGTACCCTAGGTGTTCATCGACAGAAAAGCTTCTTTGCTTCTTTATTTTAAACAATAGGAGTAAGGAAAGGGCAGTTAAAACATGAAAATGTATTTGAATTTCACTCCTACATTGTGTCATTGTCTTGATAAACTGGTGCATTAACTTAACATTGAATGGGTAGGAAAAATATAGTAGTACTGAGACCATTTAGCAACAAATAGCCATGGTACTACAGTCATCTGTTGGCTAATAACCGAAATGCGTTACCTTGGCACTGTATGCTAATTCATATTATGAAACTTTACAAACTTTCCCGTACATTTTTAAAGATTTTCTTTTCCTCAAAACTTGTTGCCTCAATAACAAATACAGTAAAAAAAGAATTGTTCAATTTGGGGCAGTCACTCGGAAGTAATGAGTGTACATAAATTTGGGCAATTCATTTATATATATATATATATATATATATATATATATAGTTTTTTTTTCAAAACCTCTTACTTTTTGAAACATTTTCCATGTAAGAGCAGTTTGGAGCAGGGACAGTTTATTGGAAATAATTGTGTCATCTTGAATTAAAACAAGTGTAATATTTAACCAACTTTATTTTTGAGATATGTTGTTCTCTCTCATACACTCACACATTATTTTGTGCATCTTCAGGTGAAATTCAAAAAACTGCTTAAAGAAGTTTCCAGCACATTTAGCAAAATGTATATGTTATAAATTGCATGTTTTAACAAAATTTACATTTTTGTGTAGTAAGCTTTTGTGTATCTCTTCCAGTTTACCAGTTATGCAAAATTAAAAAAAAAATCATCTAGAATAAAGAGGTCTTCAGAGGCTATATTTTATTTGTCACATAAATATCTTAAAAATAAGAGATTTTAATCAAAATCTTTAGAGCTATTTTTAGGAAAACCAAAGTTTCCTAAATTTTTTCCTTGTAAAGGACAGGGGGGGATTTTCTTGAAAGTCTTTGTGATGCATCCTTGGAAGATACTGAACTTAAATATCAAGTTTGGTGTTTAATGGACATATTGTTATTGAGCTATGCTGTCTGCACACACATATGCATACACACACATGGACATGTTTCCAAAAATGCTTTTTTTGGATTCAGGGAGTCTCATAATGTCATGGACTCTAGCTTTGCTAATTGCAGCACACAAAATGATTTCTCTTGAGGTGTCGCCGCCATTTCACTACAGACATACAACAAACAACAGCGCCATTGCGGCCATGATTGGAACTTCTACCCCCGCGCTGTTTCAATTGTAAACTTTTCCTTCTCCATGAACGTTAGAATCATGCTTCTATCTTTTGTAGTTTGGAAGAAATGAAAGTTTGAAATGTGTTCTTTCTTTTTGAATAACCCTGTATGTTGATTGGAAGACAAATGTTTATTTCCAAGTATTAATAAACCTTTGAACCTAAATTGTTACTGCATCAAAATAATTTATTTATTTCCTTTTTTACAGAGCCAGTTACTGAGGCAAACTGCATTTGAAAATTGCTTGGTTCAACACTCAAGGGAATTTAAACACTTCCTTCTAATGCTTACGAAAAACACACAGATGCCATTACAGTTTTCAGCCCTTGGATTCTACACATTATCCTTAGAAGAGTTTGCAAAGGTGAAAAGGTTTTAAATAAATATATTTATTTTGTTTACAGTGCTTGTCTCAACTATGTAATACAAATTGTACCAAAACATAACCAGTTTAACAATGCCTTCCTCCACTTTTTTCTTTACTTACCTGTTTCTCACTTAGAGTGAAATATTAACAATTGTTTTATTTTTTACAGGCTGTGAATGGTACTTATGCATATTTCAACATTTTGAAGAACATGCATGGAGAGCAATGAATTCCACAACAAAGTTATACTATAACTTTCTATTGATACTTGACAAAATCTTATTATGCACTCTAGTTTACTGAATAACAAATGATGTTGGTTTATGTCTGTAATAACGATTGGGATTCATTTGTAGCCCACAATCAGGCAGTTGCGGGTTCACTTCCTGTGTCGCTTTCTGTGGTGTAATGGTTACCATGCTAACTTCATATACCCAAGGTCGTGGGTTAAAACCTGGCGGAGGACGAAGGATTTTTTCAGGTGTAAAGTCCTTAGCATGGCTTCCTTCAGAAGAGAAGTAAAGCTGTTTGTCCCATGTCACAGATTTATGGCACATGAAAGAACCTCAATCCTGTTAAAGAGGCCTATGAGCAAAATTAAGCAGTCTTTCACATCCAATATAGAATGGGACGCTGAGAACCGCAGTAGTTTAAGAGCGTCCATAAATAAAACTCCATTTCATTACATCTTCCTGTAGCCAGCCTACCTGATCCATGGGTTTTTTCGGGGTTTTCCCTGCGTCACTTGGTGAATAGGTTCTTTCATCCCCCATATTCCTTGTCCCTCCATGTCATCTTCATTGCCATTTCATTCACCCTTCATCATGTTGGTTACTTTCAAGTTTGGAAGTGTGAGCAATGGTGCTTGGTGGGGCGTGGCAGGGAAAAGGATAATCAAAGTGGGCATCTCTGTCCCCCAACTTCAGCTGGTCACTGGAACGAGAACCACTCCTGGCAGGGGCACTGGTCTGCCTGTTTGTCGGGGTGCTTCAATCTGGAACCTGTAGTTACTCTGTAATTGCTGTGCTATCCCTCAAGGATAATACACACATGGGCTTGAAAACTCAAGCCAAAAATGTATAATGATAAGATTGGTAAAATGGTTAACCACCTAGTGGTATTAAATGAAAATAAATATCTCTCTAATGTGAAATACATATTCCAATGGAGAACTAAAGTTGTTTACAATAGTGAAACAAAATTATTCCAAATCACAATTATAAACTCACATTTAGAAAAGTCATCTTAATGTTACAGCAATAATCATTAGTGTCTTTGATGTGATATCTATTTTAGAAAGCATCTGTAACCTAAAAACTCTAAAAATTATATTATTCCTACAATCCACTTCCTTATGATGCATTTGTCTGGGAATCTAGCACTGAAATAAGTGGTCAATTCATAATATAAAAGAAAATAATTAGGTAAACAATAGGAAAAGTAACAATTGTAACATGGGTAGTGTGTGGTGGTAGAGTGTTTGCCTCACATTCAATGGGTTACGAGTTCATGGTGAGTTACCTGGATAAGATCTTTTTTGGGAGTTTTCTCTTATCTTGAGAAGACAAATGTCAAGTAACTTTAAGCTCTATGGATCTTGAGATCATTTGAGCATAATTTCCCAATTTCATTCATTGCCCAATATGACCAACCAGGTTAAAGGACGTTAAGCTACAAAAAAAAAAGAAAAATTGCAACGAAATTAAGTTAGGAAAGATGATAAAGTAATTTTAACTCTGCACCCTTTTTACATGTGTAATAGTTTTCTGAATACTTTAGAAATAATAGTAATAATAATAATAATAATAATAATAATAATAATAATAATAATAATAATAATAATAATAATAATAATAATAATAATAATAATAATAATAACAATAATAACAATAACAACACTAACAACAATAACAATAATAATAATCATGATGATGATAATGATAGTAATATCCATAGTCATTACACCCGACACAATGATGATTATTTTCGGCAGGGGTTTAACAAAAATATCTCAAAAAAGGATCCAAATGTCATGGGTTTATTGCTTCATGCAAAACTACCTGCATATTTAAAATGTTCTAAAGGGAAACAATTTGAGAGTGCTCTGAAGAAGTATTTGATAACAAAGACATTGTATAGTATCAATGAACTATAATAATGTCCCTCTGTGTATATACAACTGATATGTAGTTTTAGTAAAATTTGTAACTATGCAGGTTGTCCATCTTTGTAATATTTGTTAATTAACATATTTTAAGTGTAGACTACTCTGGACGAATGTAAAAATTGTAAATACATAATTGTAAATATGAATTTGTGACAATGTCAGAAACTGTATTGCAGTCTATTGACAATAAAGGTATTATTATTATTATTATTATTATTATTATTATTATTATTATTATTATTATTATTATTATTATTATTATGATAAACATTAACGTTAATAATGTGGCTGCATTTATTGTATTCATGTATAGCTACATATATTTTGTACAAATCTAATCCTAAACATGAGTTAATGCATTAAAAAACTTTTGAGTTTATAATCACAGATTAAATGTACCAATTAGAGTTATAATTGTGTTTTACATTGTTTTTAGTAAGGGGGATTCCCACTACACCTCTGTTACAAAAGTAGGTATTGAGAACCTCCATTACAGCTATAGAAATGCTACAGTGCGCTGATGGCTGCACTGAAATGGGTGAGGGCCAGCCGCGGTGAAGTGAGGGCTGGCTGCCGTGAAACGGTCTGCTTGCTCAGGGAACACACTGTATTAAAACTTGTTTTCTTGCACATTTGGGGCATTCCATAGCTTAAAGTATCTAACTGAAGTTCGCTTGATGGGCACTTAAATCACCTCAAACTACTCTGGTTACCCATAGTTACCATGCTAACTTCATACACCCAAGGTTGTGAGTTGAAACCCAGAGGAAGATGATAGATTTTTTCGGGCATAAAAATCCTTTGGAAGGGAAGTATAGCTGTTGGTCGCGTGTCATAGATGTCAGCAGGTAAAAGAACCTCAAGCCTGATAAAAGGGGCCCTGAGCAAAATTAAGCGGTAAGCACAGCAGTTAAAGAGTGTCCATAAATAAAACTCTGTTTCCATTCAAACTACTTTGAAACAAAAAACTATTTCGGTTACTCACTATGAGGACTGATATTATGAAAAGAAGGATTTTGTTTCACAAAACTTTCTCTGTTTCTTATCCTAAATGCAGTGAATGGAAAGGACAGGTTAAACTTGACAAAACTAAAGACCCAATCTGATATACTGATGGTTGTAAAACCAAATTTGGGCCAGGGGTTGGACTCTATGGCAATGGCTTCAAGCTATCATTGTCAAATATGCCAAGTGTTTCAGGCAGAGACATTTTCTATTTGAACGAGTAGTTGGAACAGTGTAAGTACTATTGTTATAGACAGATTCTTAATTTCAAATACTCAGGCAGGCCTGAAGGCCCTCGATAATCATTTGGTTAAGTTCCAGTTGCTCTTGGAATGCTCAGCGTCCTTCACAACACTAGCTGCCCACAATTCTGTTTGGCTGAAGGGGGTACCGTGGCAGGTGGGGGATTCTGGGCAATGAAATGACACATGAAGCTGCTAAGAGGGGAGCTGAACGTGAGCGTAATATGAATTGGAAACACCGTATTGATTATACCTTACCCAAACTAGGCTCTGCATGTTTTGTAATCCAATTTTTAATTTAGCTTTTAAATGAGAACATATTAAAAACAGCTTATTATATAATTTTCATTCATTGATGATCTATGGAATAATATTTTGGGGAAATTCAGTAGATGTTAAAAAGTGTTCATTATGCAAAAAAGGGTAATAAGAATAATGGCAGGGGCAAGACGATCAACTCAAGCAAACCACTTTTCAAACTTCTTGAAATTTTACCATTAGCCTTAGAGTTTATTCTAGACATATTGTCATTTGTAATAAATAACCCAGAAAGGTTCACAAATCATACAGATAGTCATAACAAAGAGACTAGTCATAGACAGGACTTACATAGACCAACAAATAATTTGCATAGTTAGGGTCTTCAACAAAGGAATACTTTTGTTTTATTCACCTCCCTCTTCTATAAAAGAGTTGCACATGAACCAAAACAAGTTTAGAGCAGAATTATAAAGATACCCTATTATTGATACCTTCTGTACAGAGGAGGATTTCATTCAATCAAAAAATACTGGTAATAATGTAACATTGTAAATATAATAAACATGAATACTCTAAGAATGCATGCATGCGAGTAGTTAAATAATTGTAAATTGTGCAAAACTGACACCTCTAAAAATTCATTGTCAGAGTTATTATTTATAAATAAATGTAGTAATAAGTATGAATAAATGTAATTCTTGACTTGACCAACATCCTACAGTTTGGGCATAGAGTCTAATCTCAAAATAGGATCTACGATTGTTTGTGCATGTGCGTGTGCATTTGCATGTATATGTGTGTTTTCTCAGTCTATTACAAAGGCACCATCTTTTATTAAACAGTAAGTAGAAAAAAAATAAATAAATAAAAAAAGTAAAGCTAAGGTATTCTATTGACGTGAGTTTCTCTACCTGTTCTACAAGCAAACTATTTATATTTTATCTAAATCATGCTAATCAAGAAAAACATTGGCTATTACTTGCTTTCTTCTAAGTAGAAGAGAAATAAGGGAATACACTAGGCTAAAGTGATAGTCAAATCTTTTAAAACCTGGTCAATGAAAAAATGAAATGGCGTTTTATTTATGGACGCTCTTTAACTGCTGTGGTTCTCAGCGTCCCATTCTATACCGGGCATGAAACACCGCTTAATTTTGCTCAGAGGCCTCTCTATCAGGCTTGAGGTTCTTTTACATGCTGTAAATCTATGACACGGGACCCACGGCTTTACTTCCCTTCCAGAGGAAGCCATGCTAAGGATTTTTACGCCCGAAAAAATCCATCGTCCTCCGCCGGGTTTGAACCCACGACCTTGGGTATAGGAAGTCAGCATGGTAACCACTACACCATGGAGGGCGACAAAAAAACTTGGTCGATATTTGAAACAATTATTGAAATAGGTTCTTTTTAGGAGTAGAACAAAAGAGATATGAAATGAAAGATGACTTCCGTTTTTGATAGCTTTAAGTAGTTTAAAATTGAAAAGAATAACAAGGAATATCTCAGAAATGGTTAACCCTACAGAGCAAAATGTATGTGACACAAATTGTGTGTTTTAACAAGATCTAATATTTTGTGTATTAAGTTTTGTATTTCTCTTACAGTTTATCAGTTATACAATTCATCCAGAATGAAGAGGTCATCAGAGGATATTCTCAGAAATGTCAAGATATATATTTCTTTTGTCTGGAAAATAACTTAAACTAAGGTATTTTTAATAAAAAATGTTAAGAGGCATTTTTGAGAAAATCAAAAATTTTGAAAAATATTTCATGTAAGGGTAGCTGGGGGTGAGGGATTTTCCTGAAAATGCTCAAGTTTTATCCTTGGAAAGATACTGAACTTAATATCAAGTTTTGTGTTTAAAGAGCTTTTGGTTTTTGAGTTATGCAGTCCACAGACACATACAGACCTAAAATAAGAACTGAAGCTTTCCTGGCGACGTATTAATTCAAAATCTTCTCGGGCTTCTAGCCAGGTAAAAACTTGGCCAACCTGGCTAGAAGCCCGAGAAGATTTTGAATTAATACATACAGAGCTGTTTCTAAAAAAAAAAAAAATTATTGGATTTAGGGGTCCTCAAAACATGTATTTCTTGTGAAATGTTGGCATTAAACTTATGGGTGGAATAAAATTCCTTCTCTACCTACTATGTAGCACATTGTACGATCTGCTACAGAATGTAATATCACACACAACAGTTATGAGTAAGTTCTCCATCTTTCCTAGGGATGACGTTTTCCCATTTTAAGAAAATGCTATCTTGGAGTGCTTTAAAGAAACATCTCATCCCTGCAGATTGATATTTCAGCAGGATGCTCTATGTATGAGCCTCTTGCAATTTTTATATACTGTATGCTCACACAAAACCACTGCAGATGTTTATCACAAAACATAACCTGCACAAGTAACAGAGATACAGTCTGAAGACAGAAAGCTGACTGATATATTCTAAGAAATGTAAGTATTTATTCAGTTGTGCATTGTAAAGTAGTTAAGTGCTTACTAATAATGAGAATTTGAGGTTTAGAGACGGCAAAAATGTAACACTAGGTATACAGACAAATGAAGATGGATTGGGTCAGAGAGTACTACATTGGGGAGAAAAGGTTTGGCATGGAATAGATCAAGTGTGCTCTTTGTGGGGGACTGATAATGGCTTACTGTAGTATGTGAAGAAATGAGATTATGGAGGCAACAGTATACACCCGAAAAATTAGAAAATATCAGTACAAAAGTTTTAAAACTCAAGATAATATGTAAGAAGGAAGGGGATATAAAAATGTTAAGGAAGTTTAAGGGGAGAATAAGAGAAAAGTGGCTCAGAAAAATAAAAAAATCTGATATGTTCGAGTCACATGACTTTCTCTACATCTCTGCAACAAATTGTTGTTAAAAAGCTTGTTCTTTTAACTACTTCAAGCTACTCGAGATGAACATTAGCAGATACGGTCTAATTACTTGCTTCCTTCTAAGCTTACTTTCTTGTAATTAGAAGGGGAATAGGGAATACACTAGGCTAAAGCAATAGTCAAATGTTTAAAAATGTGGTTGCTATCCTTTTCTTTGTATGGCCAGGAGTTTAAAAGTTCCCAAACAAAAAAATACAAGTATTTTAAGACTGAAACCAATAACAAGAATTATCTCAAAAACAGTCAGCTCCATGAAAAATATATACATAATATAAACTGCATATTTTAGTGAGCTTTACATTTTTTGTGGGTCACTTTTCTTTTTATGGAAGTTTGTAAATAGTGTTGCTATATTCATTTATTTGATAAGTCGATTAATTACGCTAAACAACACTTACTTGGGATTTGTGCTGGAACATGTTTTGAAGGACTAGTTTCCCTCATTTTCAACCGGACGACGACTAGCTTGGCAATGTAAGTGCTGCCTCCTCTGATGGTGGTTCAATGAACTTGCTAAACACATCCTTCTGTGGAACGTCGAAATTGAAAACCCTGTTTCTATTTTTTACAATAAAGATGTGCTACCTATTTTTGGACAAAACATCAAAATATAAATTCAGAACCAAAACTTCTAAAACACATAACAGGAAAACAAGAGCTGGTGACGTGGGAACACATCTTCTTCATGAATGTTACAATAAATACTAGAGTCAGTGAGATTAAAGCAAAATAAATATATTCTGGGTTACTATGTGGTCTTGTTCTTGCTCTTGTTAGAAAAGTTTTTATTATTCTGGGAATGGTTTTGTACATTAGTAAATCATTTGGCTTGCTTGTATAGTATGTAGTGTTTTACCTTTGTCAGATGAAAGCCATGTTTTGATCCATGAATTTATTATACCGGAGTTGATTGTAGAATATCCACTAGATAAAGATGATGTTTAGGCTGCAAAGAGGCTGTCTGTTTAGCAATATTGTCAGCTATTTATTTCCAGTTATACAACCATGGCTTGGTATCCACTAAAAGATTATTTCTTTTTGAAGTTGCATGAATTCATTCAAATGTTGTTGTATAGAAAGAGTTACGCTGTCACAGCAGTGGAATATGTATTTCATTAAATTTAAAATGGCGCCCATAGATGGACAATCTAAAATAACTAACAATGAATTTTTCCAATTTTTTATTCTCTTGGCATCTAGTAACTCAACTCAACTTCATATTTTGTAAATCATTATAGAGTAGTTCATTCTTCTTAATGTTGTTTATCAAATAGACATTTCTATAAATGATTCATCTTTATTGGATATTTTCATTTCTCTTATGAACAAATGTGGATTGAGTTTTAATGTGTCTAAGTTCCAAAATTCTGCATTGGATATTGTTGTTCCTTGGTGAAACATCAGTAGTGTTTCAATCAATAAATTTTGAGATTAAATATAAGTTCCTGAGATATGTGAGGTATGTAGCATATTTTAAGGGAGGTCTGTAGTAGAGTTAGTCTATTAAGTGTGTATGTAATTGTTTCCTTAGCTGATCTTCAGTAAGGCTATGTTAGCATGGAGATTGGTTCATGAAATCTACATAGGAATGTGGGTTCTGTTTTATCCAGAAAAATTTAACTTCTGTATAATTTATGTACAGAACTTAGTACCTGTGATGTATTTGAATTAGAAGTTTAATTGAGTTGGATAATAGTAACACTATAACAGATAATTTTTACCTGGACATGTTTCAAAGCTTTATCTTCAGCAGACTCCAACTGATGTGGTATTATCTCCGGTGCTTTTTAATTATTCAGCATTGGTCCTGTTATGTGCTGTGTGGCAGAAAATCAAAATTCATTAAGTTATTTTGCTTCTTTATGATGTGGTTCTTCTCCCAAACATCCAGGTAATGCTTTGGTTTAGTTCATGGTTTAATGACCAAAAGTGGTAGGCCACAGTGGATTTGTCCATCTATTTGTATTTTATTGTTCTAAGATTCTTTCAGTCTTGTTTCTGAAGTTCTCTAAGTTTTTCCTGTAGAGCTTGTTGCAATCTGAACAGTCTATTTTGTAAGTGCCACATTTATGGTGTTCTGGAATGGGGTCCTTCAGGTTGAAGCATAGTATTTTCTGCAGGCTGTAATTGTTTTGGGGTGCTAAAGTGATATTGCATTTTCTGAAAATATCTTTGACTTGACATCTCAAAACTAAGCCAAGTAAAACAGTAACCAATAAAAACAAAAACATTACACTTATAAAACCAGCAAGATATGCAGCAGAGTTGGATGTTTGGGAGAAGATCCACTTCATTAAGAACCAAAATAACTTAATGAATTTTGATTTGGTGCCACACAGCACTCTGTGGAAATATGTAACAGGAACACAAATCAGATCAATGCTGAATAATTCAATAACCACTGGGGGAAATACCATGCCAGTTGGAGACTGCTGAAAATAAAGCATATATACGCTTTGAAACATGTACAGGTAAAAGTTATTTGTTAGTGATGTAACAGTGTTACAATTATCTAACTCAAACTTCTAATTTCTGTGTTTGGGCTCTTTTCACTGAATAACCATTAAGAAAGTTTCTATACAAATAACTTGTAAGAAGAATGCTACTGGACTATATTTAATATCACCTTAAGACAAGTTAAAACACAAACATGTCACAACAGCATACACATGTCTTGCACACAACCAATAAATTCAACAGAAGTTTGTGGCAAAGTAAATCAAACACTGAGTGTGAAGAGGATTATCAGCTTCTATTTCCAATGTAGAAAGAAATTCATCTTAAAGACAAACTTGTGTAGAAAAAGGTCATAGGTGTGGTTTCAATAACATGATTCTGTGCACAAAAAATATCTAAGTTCTCCATATAATTTACTAATTTAAAGCACTTAAAACATACAAAGTATGCCTTATGTTTAGAGACATTATAGACATGAAAAAGTATTC
Source organism: Hymenopus coronatus (assembly GCA_030762935.1). NCBI lineage: Eukaryota > Metazoa > Arthropoda > Insecta > Mantodea > Hymenopodidae > Hymenopus > Hymenopus coronatus. The sequence goes on from CM060886.1 coordinate 139,334,491, forward strand.
AGATTGTTCAGAAACTTACTTTATACAATAAGATTTTGTTAGCTATCACAAGATTAAATTATATAGCCATGTTTTGGAGAGATTTTGTTAACTATCACAAGATTAAGTTATATAGCCATGTTTTGGAGTTCACTGATCTCCGTGGATGTTCTTCAAAATGTTGAAATATGCATAAGCAGCATTCATTGTCTGTAAACACCAAATAATTATTGACATTACAAATACCTCAATAAAGAAACAAATGGAATAAAGGGTTCTTAGAAAAGTTTTGATATAGACTGTATTGCATATATGAAACCATGTAATGCAAAGAAGATAAAAATATTTAAAACATTTCACCTTTGTAAACTCCTCTAAGGATAATGTGTAGAATCCAAGGGCTGAAAACTGTAATGGCTTCTGTGTGTTTTTCATGACCATAAGAATGAAATGTTTAAATTCCCTTGAGTGTTGAACTAAGGAGCTTTCAAATACAGCTTGTTTCACTAACTGGCTGTATGAACACATTAAAAGAAACGCAACTAATGATGCAGCAAGCATTTAGATTCAAGACTGTAAAGAGTTCTGAATACTTGGAAGTAATACATATTTCACCTTATATACCTACATTTTAAATAACTTCAGTTCCACACCAACAGAACATAAAATGTGGATTCATTACAGCAAGATATATAAATAAGTTTAAAAGAGAAGTTCCATCAATCTCAGTCTGGAAAATAAAGAGATACAAAAAGTAAACTTAATTCATTGTGAAACTTTTGCTGGTTATCTAGCAAGATTATTTAACACAGAATTGGTAGTAGTAAACAGATAAGCATTCGATGACAGCCTTAAATTGCTAAATCTTCAGGATAGTTTCATAAAATTGCTAAATCTTCAGGATAGTTTCATAAAATTGCTAAATCTTCAGGATAGTTTCATAAAATTCACAACAGAAAAAGTATCAAATGACATGCTTCCCTTCTTGGACCTAAAACTAATCAGGAACCATAACAAACTAGAGTTTGGAATCTATAGGAGAGAAACACAGATGGAAAACCAGATAACAAACAACAGCTACAACCCAATTTCACACAAACAGACCATGATCAACAGCCTTGCATTCAGACTGGTAAACCTACCATTAAGCCAGAAGGAATAGTACCTATTAGAACTTAATCGGATCACAGAAATTGCACAGAAGAATGACTACACAGAACATCTGCTAAAGAAAAAGATTAATACATTTATGAAACAGAAGAAAGTAAAAGAAATTAGCACTCTAAAAAGAATGAAATCAAAAACCAGCTTTAAAAAATTCACTTACCACCCTTTGGCATACCAAAAATTTCAGAAGATTTTCAAAAAGTGGAATATCAACTTAGCCCCAGTTAATGAGCTCAGTTCAAGAAACCTCCACCATACAAATATGAAAGCTAAAATCCTTTCACTGAAACAATTAGGAACATATGAAATCAGCTGCAAGTTATGTGAAAAGGTGTATATAGGGAAAATAAAAAGAAAAAGAGCACATGAGGTATTTAAAGCATAAACAGATAGATAAGTCAGCTGTAGCATACCATTTTTGAACTCAAGCCACAATTTTCACAGTGAACTCAGTATATTAAAATCAGCCAGAATACAATTGGATTAACAGCTTGGGAAAGTCTATTTATTCTAAAATACAAAAACAAAGCCATAACTTTTCAAACGGTCTCATCTCAAAATTGATCTACCAGAAGAGAAATCTCTACAGGCTGCTACCATGAGTTCATCAGTAAATCTCCATTGAAGATGGTGGCAATAGCTGCCGAAACATGTCTAAAATAAATTAGTTATTTCAACTAGTTAACTAATTCCTTTTTTTGTTGTTGTAATTTTAATTGTTTTCTCACAAAAACTGTGTATAGGACCGGAGTTGGATAGGTAGAGTCAAACTGAAAAATTCAATGCCATAGCTGGGATTTGAACAATGGATCTCCCAGTTTCTAGCCAGTTGCTCTACCCTGAGCCATGTTGCCATGGTAGCTTCCATGGTTCAAACCCCAGCTATGGCATTGAATTTTTCAGTCTGACTCTATCTATCCAACTCCAGTCTTACACATGGTTTCTGTGAGAAAACAATTAAAATTATAAGAATTGTCCATAATAGTTCGCTAAAACTAGAATCCTGGATTTAAAGTACTTACAATATTGTTAGTCGCCATTGGGGTTATCATCTCAAATTAATTTGAGATCACCTGGTTTACCGGGAAACATGCGAGTCAGTTGAGAAATTCAATGCTATGCCAGCATGTTGCCATGGTAGCTCAGTAGTAGAGAAACTGGCTAGAGACTGGAAGGTCCGTGGTTCAAATCCCTGCTATGGCATTGAATTTTTCAGTCTTACTCTACCTATCTAATTCCCTTTTTGTTGTTCACATTCAAAACTCAAGCTATCCACACAACTTGCCATAACCTAGATTTGAACTTGGATACTCCAAATTGCAAGACAGACTTGTTATATGTGATACAGCGCATCTCAGCAAATGGACAGCAAAATAACTCACAGTTTTCATGAATCTTCCTGAACAGATAAGTTCTTGCCTCCATTGTCAACATTCATATGAGCATTTTTATCTTTTATCTGAATTTAATGTTTTAAATTAGGTTAAAAGAAAACCGTTGAACAGCTCATTCTTCTATGTATTTTATGATAATCGAGATAAACTTTAGCAAGAAGTTGTCTTAATTACTTGCTACCTCATAAGTAGAAGGTAAATAAGGGAATTCACTAGGCCAAAAAATAGTTAAATCTTTTAAAACATTTGTTGCCAGTGATTGAAATCCATTTCTATACAGGACCAAGAGTTTAGAAATCTCTATGTGAGAAAAGTATTTTAAATCTGAAACAAATAACTAGGAATACTCAGAAATGTTCTACTCCATGAAAGAAATGCATATGACAAATTGTGTGTTCTACATTTTTGAATAGTAAGTTTATGCCTATCTCTTATGGTCTACAAGCTATACAAAACTCAGCAAAAGTCATCCAGAATAGAGAGGCATTTAAAGAAAATTGAAGGTATACATTTTATTTGACATATAAATATCTTTAATATACAGTATTTTAATGAAAACCATTAGGGCTATTTTTGAGAAAATCAAAATGTTCGAAAATTGTTCCATGTAAAGGGCAGTTTGGGGTGAGGGGATTTTTTTTCAAAATCTTTGTGTCGCATCTTTGGAAGATATTAAACGTATATACTAAGTTAAGTATTTTACTGAATTTTGGTTTTTGAGTTATCATGTTCACAGGCATATGGACACACACACATGGACCTTTTTCTAAATTTTTTTTTTTTTTTTGGATACAGGGGACCCTAAAACATCTGACTAGTGAAATCTCTGTATGAAATTTTTGGGTAGAAAACAATATCTTCTCTACACACTACGCACATATTATGTGTAGAGAAAGTAAAAAACAGGAGCATAAATGTTCATTTTAATCAGAGGAAAAATTAGATGACATTCGTGCAATTTATGAATAAGTTAGCAACAAAATCACTTCTAAAATTAGTGCTTTCACAGTGAAGTTGGAATAAGGTGTGCTATTAGTGTAATATACCTGAATGGATGAAATTTCCAGCATCTTTTGTACGTTAAAATTTTAAACACATTCTGGAAGATGGAAGAAATTCAGACATGGAGAAAACTGATTTCTGCCTACCTAGGCATCATCAGCTAGACACTGCCCAAGCAGCAAACCAATAATTTTAAAGCTGTGTATGTAAATATATTTTTAAGGATTTAGCCCAGAAGTAACTTCTAAATTATTTTACAAGAATTCTTAGCAATCTTTTAACAAAATGTTATGTATTTATTGTTCACTCTTAGCAGTACTTGCCTTTTATTTTAAGGGGACAATATGGCATGTAGTGCCATCTTGCTGAAAATATCCTCGACTCAGCTCTACATCATCCAGTTGCTCAACAAATTCCCTGAAAATCAGTCAGTATTCTGCAGTGTTCACAGTCTGGTTAAAATAAATTGGCCCCACTATTCTCTGTGCGGATATTGCACACCAAACCCCAATTTTAACCTGGTGCATAGATGCTTCATGGATGTCATATGGATTTTCGATGGCCCAAAGGCGTGAGTTCTGTGAGTTCACATAGCCGGATAAATGGAACCATGCTTCATCTGTGAACCATATGATGGGCAATATGGCAATCTTTTATCCTTATCTGGTTCCTGTAGCTGATGAACAACCGTAACCATATATGGCTTTAGGTCTGCACTTTTCACAGCTCTCTGACACATTGAGTAGGTGTACCCTGTCATCTGCAACAAACGTCTTAATGGTTTTTTGGGTGACTGTTCCAGTCATGCTCTTACATCAACAACCGTGGGAAGCCTAGATGAATGATGCTTGCCATTTTCACTCACCAGAGATCCAGTTGTTTCCAATTTGTCTACCAGTCCCAGTATTGTGTTTCTTTTAGGAGGATTGCGAACACCAAATTCTCTGGTATGCCCTTTGAGTATCTGTAATTGAATTTGTAATCCAGTATTGCTTCACAAGGAAGAGTCATTGATTTAATGTGTACTGTGTTTTCACGTACAAAACAAAATGTCAAAACAGCTGCCAACAATGCAATTAGGAATAAAACATAAACATCTGTACATCTAGTGACAAGGAATCAAAACTCCAGAACATTCTGCTTAATTTGTGCTAAAATTGGGTCATTGAATGAATTTCCAATGGAATAATTAAAGAAAGAAATGTGTCAGTTCTATATAAATCACTCTGTAATAGATACAAACCAAAAATCTAGTATAAATCATATCATTAAATATTTTATATAAGCTATAATGTACCTAGTTATTGAATAGCTCCTAAATTTATCTACATGTGACTATAAACAATAATAAACTTTTTGCTTTACTTTTAATAATCCCTTCTAAATATTCCAAATCCTGAAGGGCCTCGTACGTTATCTAGTTGCTTGTAATAATTCTTCATTGCTGTACTATTTTCATTTGTAATCTTTCTTGAGCACCTGGATTTAGATCCTCCTTTTAGAAACAAAATGCCATTGTGCTGTGACATCAAATCCTATGATGAAAAATACCAAAGCATGTGCAGATGGTTTGAGAAAATTAAGTCTGTCTTCACCATTCCTTGTCAATCAATGCACCAGAAGTTGGTTTAGTCATTTGTTTTTATGCCATTAGACTCTATGTGCTTTAGTGTTTCCTTCATAATGTTGCAAAATAAATATTCCACATTGTTAGGCACAAACAGAATCTTCAACAAGAAACAAACAACTGAAGAAGCAACAAACATGAGGATACCTCTCATACCCAATTTTAAAGATAATTCAAACATTTTCTTACCCCATTTTTGGAATTCTGTGTCCAAATGTTTGAGGGGTTCAATCCTAAATGCACATGAAGCTATTATATTTGTGGCATAAGCTGCAAGAATTTCCTTTTATGTCTACAACACTGTCTTTTGTGGCAGACTCCGCAAGGAACTGAAGTAGCTCCTGAGTACAGCTGCTCAAAACAGGAAACACCATCTTAAATTTTCTTAATGTGAATGTGGGTGCCAGTTTTATGTGTAGTCCCCAACATTCGCCTTTTAAGAAAAATGGATTTGCACAAAGAGAGTCACTTTTCCCACCACAGTATGCACTATGACCTGAAAGTGATTGAAATGTTTCAGCAAGATGTTTTAATGAGTTTCTGGTTACATAAGAGGATTCCAGATAAAATGAGTATGACTGAAGTTCCTGTTTATGTGGGCAACAGCTTCACCAGGGGATATGCACTGAAAATCACATTCCCAATCCATCCAGAAGGGAAAGACACCTGAATACTAGGAACTCACCTATGTGTCCAACGTGTAATTTTTTACACATTCTGGATGAATTTTAAAGAATTTTGTATAATTGCTAAACCATAAGAGATGGACAAAAACTTACCACACAAAAAATGTAGAGCATGTTAAAGATTACAATTTATGTTATATACATTTTTTTCATGGAGTTGATTGTTTTTGAGATATTCCTTGTTATTGTTTTCTGCTTTGAAAAACATACCTTTCTCATACGGGAATTTGTCAACTCGTGTCCATACAAACAAAGGAACTTCAGTCACATAGCAACCAGCTTTTAACTATCACTTTAACCTATGGTACTCCCTTATTTCTCTTCTACTTACAAGGAAGCCAGTAATAAGACAATTTCTGTTACTTTTTTCTCGATTAGCATGAAGTAAACAGAAGAAAAAGGTTTCTAACAATAATTTGCTGCAGATATGTAGAGAAAGTCATGTGAATGTAACACATCAGATTATTTTTTCAGTTTTCTCACAATCAAAAATTATATGTTCGTCTTCCTTTCCCCAACATAATGGACATTCAGCTTGTGGGTGCCCATTTCGTTTTCCTTTTAGCCTCCATGTTCCTGCTCTTAACCATGCTATCCCCCTCCTTTCTTACTGGCTAGTGTTATTTATATATCTTTCTCTTTCCTAGCTATTTTTTATGAATATATATATATATATATATATAAAATATAAGGGATCTCTTCTCTGATAGCTGTCTAAATAATTTTTGAATTTCTATATCTTCAACTCCTTTTCTTGTTCCCTTACAAAAACTTATATAATTTGTGTCTCTTTTCCTCCAAATACCTCCTAAACCATTATTTTCTAAGTTATTTCTTAAATTACTTACCCAACTTGCACTTTGTAAACCTGTTTCTTGGTATTTTAAACATTGTTTAAGTAAATTACCATCTTTTAAATTTAGGATTCTATACCAATATTTTAAAGCCCTCTCCATAGCTAATCCTTTTCTTGTCACTCTCCCCATTTCAATTTGAGCTACTTCATTTGCTGCTGCTCTTGGCAATCTCAAAATTTCCTTACAATACATACTGTGGACAAAATCTACAACTTCCCATCCATTTTCAAGACCCATATTTCGATATCATATAATTCAACCACTAAAAATTATGTACTCTTTTTTAACCATTTCACTTCTATTTCTGGTGTTTTATATACACAATCTCTTACTGCCATCATTGCTGCTTTTCCTTTTGCTAATGCTACTTTCTTTTGTTTCTCCCATTTACCTCCTGCCTCTATTTTTATTCCTAAATAAGTGTAATCACACACTATTTTATATTCTTTACTTCCTTTTTTCCATTTCACATATTTACTCAATTTTATTTCCTCTCTTAAACCTACAATTTTGGTTTTTTCTATGTTTACATCTAGTCCCCATTCTATATAGTAATTATTTTTTTCTAATAAAGACAATTTTCGACCATCTGCAAAAAGGAGACCAGGGATTTGTATATTATTTATTGCAGATTGAATAAAATTGGACTTAACTTGCATTCCTGATGTAGCCCTTTTGTTCCTTGTCACATGACCTGAGAAACATGATGGTTTCAGTGTGAGGTTAGCTTATCTGTTCACATTCAAGAGGTCACGAGTTTGAATCTCACTTAGTTGCTCTGCCAAAACTTAAAACACTGAATCCTAGAACCCAAAAAATCAGGAATCTACAGAATAGATTGCACAGATTGCAATAAATTTTATATAGGAAAAACAAAAAGATATTTTGAAACTAGACTAAATAAACATTTAAGAGCAGTAAAATATAAAAAAAACTGACAAATGAGCTGTTGCACATCACTTCTGGACTACAACCTACATATTACCAAACATATTCCTTATAAAACCTGCCAGATATGCAGCAAGCTTGACATCTGGGAGAAAATCCACATTGTGAAAAACCAACTGCACACAGTCAAGTTTGAATTGCTGCCACAAAACATGTTGAGTAGTCAGCAGGGACCAAGACACCTCAGCATGGAACATCCTGCAGAGATTCAGTTGGAGCAATGAAGCCCACATGGCTTTCAAACCAGTCTGGTAAAATATACATAAATAATACTTAGAGTAGGTATTGATTTAATTGTTTTTTTCACACAAGCCATGTGTAGGACAGGAGTTGAATAGGTAGAGTCAGACTAAAAAATTCAATGTCATAGCCAGGATTTGAACATTGGATCTCCTGGTCTCTAGCCAGTTGCTGTACCACTGAGCCACCATGACAATATGCTGGCATGGCATTAAATTTCTCAACTGACTCTCATGTTTCCCAGTAAACCATAAGGTGGTCTCAAATTATTTTGAGCTGTCATACCCCAATGGGGACTTAACAATGTTGTAAGTCCCAGGATTCATAGCATAGCCAACTATTGTGGTCAATTATTATTGATTTAATTGTTTTTTCACATAAACCATGTATAGGACAGGAATTGGATAGGTCAGGTCAGAGATACTTAAAGTGTTATAAATCAACTCACCTATTCTACTCAGTTAAGGTTTTTTTGCTGGGGTACCTTATCCTGAAAGGATGAATGTTGAATAACTTTAAGCTCCATGGACCCCAAAAATCATTTGAGCGGCATTTCACCAATTTCATTCTTCACAGATATGACCAACCAGGTTAAGGGTAAAAAAAAATACCTACATAGATTTATAGGAGTTCTTTTATACACATTGTATTATTACCAAGACATGAGGCAGTGCTGTCACTTTTTGATTTTTCAGTGATATTTGTACTTTCTTGTGTTGAGAGAGTGATCTATTTTTGAAGATCAGAATTTTACAATGTATGGATATAGAGCATTGAACACTGACACCAACAGCTGCATACAGTCCGACTTCTTTGAAAATAAGAGCAACAGCTCTTGAAACCGGTCAGGTACAAATTAGTTTAAGTGATGTATGTGTTTCAATCTTAACTCTTAACTTTATGTTAAATTTAAAGTTAAAATAGTTTAAAATTTAAACCAATAACAAAGAATATCTCAGAAATGATCAGCTCTACATAAAAAATGTATAAAACATAAATTATGTGTTTTAACAAGATCTGCAATTTCTGTTTAGTAAGTTTTATCTCTTATGGTTTAACCATTATTCAAAATTCTGAAAAACTCATCCAGAAAAAAGAAGCTATTCCCAGAAAATTCAAAATATACAGTTTATTTCTGATGTAAATATCTTTAATATATGATATTTTAATAAAAATCGTTAGAGCCATTTTTGAGAAAAACAACATTTTAAAAAAAATTTTGTGTAAAAAATAGTTTGGGGTGGTAGGATTTTCTTGAAAATCTTCGTATCATATCCTTGGAAGATACCAAGTTTTGTGTTTAACAGTCTTTTCGTTTTTGAGCTATGTTATCCACAGATTTCAGGGACTTGGAATCAGGGGACCACAAAACTTTTATTTCCGATGAAATTTCGACATCACATTTTTGGGCTTCTCTATCGACTATGTACATCATACATACAGGCTAGAGAAAATAAAAACATTAAACTTGTTGGGCCACTTACCTTTTACATTCAATATCTGTGAGAACCAGGAATTGCACATTACTGCATTTTGAGATAAAATCTAAGCAGATTTTAATTACCTTTTCTCTCCCTTTAAAAAGTTGTGTAAGACATCTGAAGCAATGGAAATTGTCAGAAAATATTGTTAGCTTAAAAAATGTGGATGTAATTATATGCATAGTTCCACTTTGGCATGGAGATAATCACAAAATCTATAAATAAACCTTGTGCTTTATCAAAAAAAAATATTCAATAACTTAATGAATCAGCTCTTAAGACTCAATATTCATAAGGGTGTTACTGTGCAAGAGTTTTCCAAGAACAATTCTACTGAAATAGTTTATTATTCAGGTTAAAAAAAATTATAACATGAATTGTAAACTTACAAAGATCTTGCACATAGCCAATAAATTCAGCAGAAGTTACTTTGCAAAGTAAATCAAAGCGAAGTGAGTGTGAAGAGTGTCATCTACTTCTGTTTCCAAGGTAGATGTATGCATCAACTATATGCTTCTGTACACAAAATATTGCTAAAACAGTACCATGTAAGACAAACACAGGAACATAACTACAGAGTCATTATTGACATAAAACAGTATCATTTGTTATTCAGTAACTAAAGCGCGCAATAATATTTTGTTAAATATCATGGGGCTAAGTTATATAACTTTTTTGTGGAATTCATTGCTGTCCATGGATGTTCTTCAAAATGTTGAAATATGCATAAGCACCATTCACTGTCTGTAAAAAAAAATAATTGTTAACATTTCACTCTAAGTGAGAAAAAAGTAAATAAATAAAAAAGTGAAGGGAGACATTCTTAAAAACTTTTTGTTTTAAATCAGATTGTATTACATAAGTGAGACCATGTATTGTAAACAAGATAAAAATATTAAAACCTTTCACCTTTGCAAACTCTTCTAACGATAACGTGTAGAATCCAAAGGCAGAAAACTGTAATGGCTTCTGTGTGTTTTTCATAACCATAAGAATGAAATGTTTAAATTCTCTTGAGTGTCCAACCAAGGTACTTTCAAACGCAGCTTGCCTCAGTAACTGGCTCTGTAAATATAAATACAGCAATAACAATAAATAAATAAAGGTGCTAGTGAAAATTTAGATTCAAAAGTTTCTAATACTTGGAAGTAAACAATGTCTTACTTACATTTTCAATAACTTTATTTCCATACCAACAGAATATAAAATGTGGGGTCATTACAGCCATACAGGCAACTAAGTTTGTAAAAAGCATGCCATCTATGTCAGTCTGAAAAAGAAATGGATACATTCAGTAAAAGTAAATTAATTGTTATACATTGTTCTGCCTTTTACTTTCTCTACATGTACTATGTACATAGTGTATAGAGGTGGTATTGTATTGATGTCGAGATTTCAATGAAAATATATTTTTTGAGGACTCCCGAGTCCAAAGAAAGCATTTTTAGGAAAAGGACTGTGTTTGTGTAAGTGAAAAGCATAGCATAAAAGTTAAAAGGCCGTTAAATACCAAACTTGGTATTTAAGTTTGGTATCTTCCAAGAATGCGACCTGAAGATTTTCAAGCAAATTCCCCAACCCCCAAGCTTAGCTTTACAAGGAAAAATGTTTGAAATTTATTATTTTCTCAAAAATGGCTATAATGATTTTGATTAAAATACTGTATATTAAAGCCATTTACATCACAAATAAAATATATATCTTGAATTTTCTGGGAATAACCTCTGAAGACCTCTTCATTCTGGATGAATTTTGCCCAATAACCGGTAAATCGTGAGAGATAGACAAAAACTTACTACACAAAAAATATAGATCTCATCAAAACACACAATTTATTCCTTTACATTTTTGCTGTGGAGGTAACTGTTTCTGAAATATTCCTTGTTATTGGTTTCAAATTTTAAATACTCAACTTTTCTCAAACAGGAAGTGTTCATTTTCTTTTGTTCTACTCGAGGCTAAGCAAAGAAGTGAATTGCAATAGCAATCATATATGAAAGTTTCAAAACATTTGACTATTGGTTTTGCATAGAGCATTCCTTTAGTTCTGGTCTATTTATATGGAACTAAGTACTAAGTACATTGTGGTAATGCTTATCCCCATTAGCATGGTGCACAAAAGAATAATTTTTTGTAAGAAGTTTGCAGAACAGTTAGAAAAAATCATGTGAGTGTAACACATCAGACATTTTAGCAATAGCATTCATCACAGAATAGGTTTGGAAATAAATATTCCTTTTTTAGGTCTATTCAAGGCTCAAGCTTTATGATATCAAAACAACTTGTTAGAATCTAAATTTGGATTTGACCTCTTTGTAGCAATGCTACATAATGGAGATGAGCATTGGATCTCAGTAAATTATCTCACAGATTTCACTCATTCATCCTCTAATTCTGTAACAATGACTTGGCAAGAGTATCTTCCAGGCTTCAGATAAGTTTACACTAAACCATGGAATACAATATTACTGTTACATATTCCAAACATACATGTATGACAAAAAAAAATATTTTTTTCAAAATTCCACCAGGCTTGAACCTGCAACCTTGGGTATATGGTAACCACTGCACCGCAAAGGGTGACCCAGATGGAATAGAGGCAGAGGTGGCACAATAATTGCAAAACTATATGATACCATTTTTGTGCAATTTATATAATGAATTTTTCTTTTTTGTTTAGTTTAAAGTCCTTTAACCTGGTTGGTCATATCAGACAATGAATGAAATTGGGTAATGATGCTCAAATGATCTCGGGGTCCATGGAGCTTAAAGTTACTCGACATTCGTTTTCTCAGGGCAAGGGAAAACCTTGAATGAACTTTTATGGCATGAAATATTCCCTAGAAGCTGGAAGGAAGCAGATATAACCATTTTAAAAAAAGGAGATTACAAAGATCGAAAAATGTTAAATCTTAAAGACAAATATGTCTCTTTAATGTATTTGGGAAATTATGTGAAAAAAAGGAATACCCATATAAAATATTATGAGAATGCAGAGTTATGATAGGCATTACAGAATAGCTATTAGAGTTTAGGAAAGGATGATCAGTTGAAGTTGCCAATAATTAGTGGAAAATATGGCAGTGAATAAATAATGACATTTCACAACCTTTGGTGGTCATCTTTGTTTAAGATTTTGAGAGTGAAGGCCTGTTATAATATTATTGTAGACAGAGAATGGTGTTTTTACAAGGAGAAGGAGATAAGATTAAAACCCATTAGTAAAAGTTGTCCACAGGGATCTATTTTGGTGTACACATTATTACTTACTAGTTTAATCACTTGGTATTTGTATTTATTAATTTAATAATTTTGTAATTTTTTATAAATGACTATTATTTCATTAATGTAACAATGTAGATTTAACCATTCATTAAATTTGTATACTGTAGGTACAATAAAAATAAAGTGTGAGGAAATGAAAATAAAATCAAAACAATAAAACTAGTAGCAAATTCAGCTTCAGTCAAATTTTATAGTCAATGTCCTCTATCAAGTTTTGAACAAACAAGCATTTTTTAACTTGCCAATATTATGAAAAAATATGTTTATCCTCTAGGAGTTTCACTGTTGTCTAAAATTATCACGTGATAGTGTCTAATAGTGCCAAACATAAAGTTTGTGTAATGAAAGGTTATGTAATAGAATAAAAAATGTAATTTCTGTAAAAATATCTTTTTGTCATCTATCGATTTTTGGAAAAACGCTCCTCAATTACAGCTGTTTAAGAAGTGAGAGAAGTTGTGGCATATCCTGGTGATTTGTTAATGGTTTTGAAGGCTAATATGAAATTAGAAATAATAATAATAATAATAATAATAATAATAATAATAATAATAATAATAATAATAATAATAATTTATTATCCGTCATTAGGTAATTACATAAATTACAATAGACTTTGTCCTATATCCTAAATAGAGCTTAGAAATTATAGACTAAGTACAAGTCATTTTGGCATTCACGTACACTATAGCATGGGTATTCTATGAGTCATTTATACATTCTCTCTTTAAATCTATTTAGACTGTAATCTTTTATTTCAATGAGCAAGCTGTTACACAATCCAATTTCAATGGTTTTATAAAATTTGTCTGTTTTTGGAGTCTCTGAAACGGCATTTCTATTTTGTTATTACTTCTTATTTGATATGTATGTATTTCATTTCTTTTTGTGTGCATATCTACATTTTCTTTAATATACACTAGAACATCATATACATATAAGTTAGCAATTGTGGAAATTTTGGCAATCTTAAATAGAGGTTTGCAATGCTGTTTTTATGGGAAGAAGTTAACATTCTCACAGCTTTTTTTTGAATAATAAGTACTTCAGAAATCCTGGAACTGCCACCCCATAGTATTAAACCATATCTATATATACTTTAGAAAAAAGAAAAATAGGCCACCCTTACATGGAGAGGAAAGCCTAGAATTTGGTATAAAGAGGTGAAACTTGAAGTTGAACCAGCAAAATTTGCAAATATGACTTTGAAATGAAATTTGAAAAGAAATTCAATAATAAAGATGGATAATTATTGATTATAATCAAGCGATTAAATGGCAAAAGTATGAAAAATATTGAGATCATACTTAGATGAGAAATTAAATTTTATTCATCATGTACAAGAGAAAAGAGGTAAAATGGAATGAGTAATGTGAAGTGGTTTCCCTAGAAAAAAGAAATCTTAAAATGTGATAAACACTGTAAAGATATATTGCATAATTATTTTTATAGGAATCAAAGGATTTGAGACTTGTACATGGGTAGAAAAAATAACAAAAGTCCAGATGAAAAGGTATTTAAGGAGGAAACAGCAAAATATGTTAATTAGACTGACAAGAGCTACAAGTATGTTACCTCTAATGGCCTAGTTAGTGATTTTAGGAATATGACCAGTTGATATAATTATAAGGTTACTGGTTTAGGAAAGATAATAGAGAGCAAGTAAATACAATTATAGGTACATACTGCAATAGTACCGTGCAACCCAAAAACATCTGAACTGCTGTGTATTGTTTTTTCACTATGCACATGAAAACATGATAACAGCTGCTGTACACAAGGCTGGTCATGGTGCTGACTTGTTTTTCTCTGCTCCGAAAGTGCAGTATTGAGCTGACGGTGATATCGTGTGGTCGAGTTATTACCAGTGTGCTTTATTATTTTGTCTGTACTTAGTCACAAAGGATATTATGATTCAGCATTTGTTTTCTGCTGCACAGTGTGTATTTATTTATGATTAGTATGTGTTAACACAGTTTGTGAGTGGACTCTCAATAGTGTATACCATGGCAAAATTTAACCAAATGTAATATTTTTCATGGATGAGGCTTGGTTCCACCTTCATGGATATGTGTACACAAAATAATCATTATTGGAACTCTGAGAAACCTAGTATTGTTCAAGAAATGCCTCTTCATGATGAAAAAATGCACCTATAGTAGAGAGAGAGTTTTAGGCTCAATTTTTTTCGAGTCAACAGTTTACGCCTGTACATATGTGAATGCAATTTTGCTCCTTTTTTTAGAAGATTAACAGACAATTTGCCATTTATCAACAAGACTCTGCAACAGCTCAAACAGCCAGTCTTTTGATGAAAACAATTGAAAATGTGTTTCAGGACAGAAATATTAGTAGAGATTTGTGGCCCCCTTCGGTCCCCCAACCTAAACCCTGTGATTTCTATCTCTGGGGTAACTTAAAGCATAAAGTGTACAAGACAAACCAACACATCCAGGAAGAATTAAAACAAAATATCCACCAGGAAATTGCCAGCATACCTCAGCATGAACTATGGCAAGTGACGGAGAGTTTCCTAAAGAGGTACCAAAAATGTATGGACAGTGGCAGTGACCAGTTTCAGCATCTCCTTTACTAACATTGGTAAGCAAAGCCTTTAAAAGTAGTTTTAAAAATGTTGCATGGTTTGATGCATGCCTTTCTATGATAGCTACAAGTGCAGAAGGCATGGACATGCAAAACACTGTGCAGTCGATTTGGATGTTTTTAGATCACCTGGTAAGTATAAAGGAAATTAAGAAAAAGTTGACTGAAGAATGACAAAATGATTGGGAGAATATTGAATAAGGCAGAAGAGTGTAAGATAAATTTCATATTCAAGGAAAGTATGGATTTGCACAAAGAAATGATACTTCATTTAATGGGCTACAGACAGTATATAATTGCTTGTGTAGGGTTGGAAGAAAATTGTAAGGTTTGTGAGCTCCAGAACATATTCTTTTGAATATGTAATACGAGGAAGATTTGATGGAGATGAGAATAAACTTAAATATGGGAGATAATCAGGGTAAAGAAATATTATAAAATTAATACTGATATTGCTCTGAAGATTTCTATTTTTACAAAGGAATTATTGATAAGTGATAAAGGAAACAAAGTTGAATCACCTCTGAGTTGAGTTGAGTATTTCATGTTATTCTTCAGTAATTGTTGGAAATGGTGACCTTTGATCTGGATACACAGCTCTGCGCATCTCACCTCGAACTGATGAACTCTAAGAAGCATCCAGTAAAATGTAGAGATTTTCAGGTTTGTGGGTCATGGTCGATTAGAAATTTCACCTGACGTTTCATCTAATCAACCAGGGCCTACAACCTGGAAGCCTCTATATTTTACTGGATTAACGCTGGCCATGAAAGTCTAAGCATTTATATTCCAAGGAGCATATCTGGATGGTCCTTGAATTCCACAGTCGCTGCCATAATTCTCTGCTTCGGTGTTCACAGGAGTCTCTTCAACAATTACTGAAGGATAACATGTAATATCTTCCAATTTTCTTAGAATTCATAAATAAACAATATGTGTTCAACAATTTGCCATTCGTATTTACTCTGTAGACCCCATAACATTACATTTCCGACACAAAGTTCATTGTGTTAAAATACTTGTATGGATGTTCCCTAACACCGCATGAATAAACTGAACTCATTTTAGTAACACTCTATGTATATCTAACTTCTATATACAATCATATATAATAAATATTTTATTGTAGTTTTTCATCTATACAACACAATGCATTTTGTGAAATTATTAATTATAAGTACCATGAATGATAAGGAAGCACAAACAAGCTTACCAGTGCCATCTGATAAAGTTGAAGGCAGACCAAGATTTGCCGAATAAAGAAAGACATTAACAAAATGGGTCCAAATGTCTTGTTTACCTTTTGCACAAATCTGAAAAGAATATAACATAGTGAAGTCAAATATTATAGAATTTACTTGCTCTATATACATATAAGACATTGTACAAATTAACAGCTAATATTAATATACTTACCCTACCTTATTTGTTTATATTAGAAACAGTTTGCTTTATAAATAACATTAATCACTTTAATTCAAACAACACTGTACATAAACATGCCACTAGAAATCAGATTAGTCTTCACTTACAAGCTGCCAGTACTTCAAAAAAGATTAACTCCATACTACATACCGGAATCCTGATGTATTATTTAATCTCAAAAAAGATAAATTACAAGCTCCCACCGAAGTTCAGGAGGCATGTTAAGAAGTTTTTAATTGCACAATGTTTCTTCAACATACAAAAGTTTTACAAGTTCTTTAGCCACAATTCATGAATTATGTAAATAGGATCATTATATTGTATATAATTGTTAATATTACTGTGTAATCATGATTATATAAGTTTCAGATAATTGTAACTTGTACTTGACAAAACCTTCCAATTGGTGAATAAAGCACATACACATGTACACTTACACACCCACCCCCACCCACACTCCAACAACCCCACACACACCCCCACACACTCCCACCCACACACCACCAACCCCACACCCATACACCACCCCCACCCACCCCACCCACACACACTCCCACCCACACACCACCAACCCCACACACACTCCCACACACTCCCACCCACACACCCCCACCCAACCCCACACACCACCACACCCACACCCACCCACACACTCCCACCCAACCCCACCCCCACACACACTTCCACACACTCCCACCCCCCACACACGCCCACCCTCAATCCCACCCCCACACACACTTCCACACCCTCCCACCCACCCACACACCCCCACCCTCAATCCCACCCCCACACAACCCCATCCCCACACAACCACACACCCACACACACTCCCACCCACACACCACCAACCCCACCCACACCCACACCCCACCAACCCCACACACACCCCCACACTCCCACACACCACCCCCACCCACCCCACCCACACACACTCCCACCCACACACCACCAACCCCACACACACCCCCACACACTCCCACCCACACACCACCAACCCCACACACACTCCCACACACTCCCACCCACACACCCCCACCCAACCCCACACACCACCACACCCACACCCACCCACCCACACACCCACCCAACCCCACACACCACCAACCCCACCCACCCCCCACACACTCCCACCCACACACTCCCACCAATACACACCCACATCCTCACCCTCAATCCCACCCCCACATACACTTCCACACACTCCCACCCACCCACACACTCCCACCCACACACTCCCACCAACACACACCCACACCCTCACCCTCAATCCCACCCCCACACACACTTCCACACACTCCCACCCACCCACACACGCCCACCCTCAATCCCACCCCCACACACACTTCCACATACTCCCACCCACCCACACACCCCCACCCTCAATCCCACCCCCACACAACCCCATACCCACACAACCACACACCCACACACACTCCCACCCACACACCACCAACCCCACCCACACACCACCAACCCCACACACACCCACCCACCCTCCCACACACCACCCCACCCACCCCCACCCACACACACTCCCACCCACACACCACCAACCCCATACACACTCCCACACACTCTCACCCACACACCCCCACCCAACCCCACACACCACCACACCCACACCCACCCACCCACACACCCACCCAACCCCACACACCACCAACCCCACCCACCCCCCACACACTCCCACCCACACACTCCCACCCACACACTCCCACCAACACACACCCACACCCTCAACCTCAATCCCATCCCCACACACACTTCCACACACTCCCACCCACCCACACACCCCACCCTCAATCCCACCCCCACACAACCCCATCCCCACACAACCACACACCCACACACACTCCCACCCACACACCACCAACCCCACCCACACCCACACACCACCAACCCCCAACCCACACCCCCACACACACTCCCCCACACACACACACCTCCACCCACACTCCCACCCACCCACCCACCCACCTACACACATACACACACACACATAACCCCCCCCCACACACACACACACACCCAACCCCACACACACACATCCAACCACACTCCCACCCACCCACCCACCCACCCACACACACACACAGAGCAGAGTGAGTAAAGTCTAATTTGGAAAAATCTGATGTGTTCCATTCATGTGACTTTCTTTACCAGTTCTGCAAGAAAACTACACTTACAAAAGATTACTCTTTTACCTACATCATGCTAATCAGGATAAACATTAGTAGAAGTTGTTTTATTATTTGCTTCCTTCTAAACAAAATAAGGGAATACACTGGGTTAAAGTTATAGCCAAATCTTTTAAAAGTTGGGTCAACATGAACAATTGAAGTTCATTTTGCATGGTCAGCAGTAAAACAAAAGAAAGATGAAATGAAAGGTGACTTTCCATTTGGGAAAAGTTAAGTAACATAAAACTGAAATCAATAACCAAAAATATCCTAGAAATGGCCAACTCTACTAAGAAAATGTATATGACATAAATACTGTGTTTTAATAGGATTTATATTTTTGGACAGTAGCTTTTTGTCTTATTTCTTATGGTTTTCAATTCAGTTAATTCAATTTCTTCATCCTTTCTGTCTTGAAAAAGATAATGAATTCATCAATATAAGATTTACAAGAAAAGTAACATAACGAGTAAAAAATTATACAAAATAAATACAAAATTTACTAAAGAAAATACAATATAGATATACATTTACAAAATAAATCTGATAATAAAAGTAACTTACTAAAAATGTTTGTATGGAATAACATTTCCAATTAAAAATTTGTGAAGATGTTTGGTTTTTGCCTGGACTAGGTTTTGTTCTTTTAAATAAGGTGACAACATTTGTATTCCATTATGTGTGAAGGATTGTTTATACTTTTGTACCTTCTTGCTTATCAGTTATGCAAAATTTATCAAGAATGAAAAAGTCTTCAATTCCCAGAAAATTCAAGGTACACATTTTATTTGTGATTTAAACATCTTTCATATACTGTATTTTAATGAAAATTGTTAGAGCCATTTTTGAGAAAAACAACATTTTCAAAACCTTTTCCATGTAAAAAAGTTTGGGGTGGGGGAATTTTCTTCAAAATCTTTGTGTCACATTCTTGGAAGATAATAATAACTCCACACAAGGAGCCTTGGTCTACCACCCAGCCGCTGTGTCCCCATCAATGTCATGGATGGAGTGCAGTATTGGAGGGTGAGATGCAACCAGTGCCTCGAAACCCTCCAGGTGGTTAATGTGGTCCTCGTGACCTGGAGCCGCTATTTCTTCATCAAGTAGTTCCTCAATTGGCCCCACAGGGACCTCATGAGGCTGAGTGCACCCCAGACCAGGTCTCCCATTGGGGAAAAAATTCCCACGCCGGTACTGGGAGTTGAACCCAGGTCACCTGCTTGTTAAGCAGCCACGCTGCCTAGGCACTATGTAGACGACCACTATTCTTGGAAGATATTAAACTTAAATACCTAATTTGGTGTTTAACAGGCTTTATGTTTTTCTATCTCTAATGCGATGAGGAATGTTATGGTTACTTAAATCACAGAGGTTTGGAATATTCTGTGCAGTAGAAAAGTCAGGCAATGAGAAACATTTTTATTATTGGGTTAAATGAGAGAAATGTGGATAAGTGTTAAAGGAAGTGCTTAATATAAGCCAGAATTCTTTAGTTTCAAGCAGTCATTGTCTATAACAATAAACAGTCATCTATCCATTCAGCTCACAGTTGCCAGGCATCAAGAAGATAGCTGGTATGGTAAAAGTTAGCATAAGTTTGTTATAATATGTTCAATTTGACCAAAAGAACCCCATCTTGAAACTGATTGACAGTACACTGGAATTCAACCTGCTGACTATAAATGTCAAAGTTAGCCAATCTGAGCTCATTACACAAACAGCCCATTTCTCTTTAACCTGCTAACCCACGACGTAGTCCAAGGAGTAGCATCCTCGGAAGTCACAGGCTTCTCCATGCAGACGATATACAAGGACAGTCCCACAAGTACCCCACCCAACAAAGAAAGCACAAAAATTTGGGGGAAAAACATCTTTATTTCTCTACATAGTCTCCTTTCAGCTTGATACACTTTTCCCAGTGATGTCCAATAGCTTTGATACCCTGTTTATAGTGAGAACCATCGAGGTCTGCAAAATAGCCATCAACTGCAGACTCCACCTCTTCATTGTTGGTAAATCTTCTACCACCAAAGCATTTCTTCAAGTTTGGAAACAGAAAATAATCAGAGAGGGCTAAATCTGGTGAATAGGGTGTATGAGGAAGCAATTAAAACTTTAATTCATTGATCTTGGCTATGGTAATAATGGACATGTGAACTGGTGCATTGTCTTGATGAAACAAAACTTTCTGGGTGGGTGGGCAGACATGTATGTATTTATGTATGAAAGTATAAAGCTTTTTCTTCATTGTGTCCTTTAAATTAGCTCAATATCTATTCTAGAAGTAGGTTAATTATTATTCAAATAATGGGAATGGCTGCACACAATTATCATTTACTAGCTGTCAAACTGTCATTAAATTCTTCCATTTCATGCTTTTCAAATCTGCCACTGTTTCTGGGACCATGAAGAACAACAAGAGTCTAGTGGTGCAGAGAGTCTAGCTAACATGCTAGCTTCTGGGTCCCAAGGTTGCGGGTTCAAACATGGCGGAGGGCAATGGATTTTTTGGTGCATAATAATCCTTAGTAAAGCCATTGGTCCCATGTGGTAAATTTAGAGCGTGAAAAAGAACCTCAAGACTGATAAAGGGGCCTCTGAGCAAAATTAAGCTATCTTTCATTCTAATATACAAGGCCTTTATTTTATATGGTAACCCATTCACAGCCTTTCTCTCCTTTGCTCGAAAATTTATTGTCGCCATTTCTGTGCCACTGAGTCAGGTGCACTTGCAGTCAATCATTATCAGCTAGATGCTTCTGTCACTGCAGTAAACATGGTGCATCATTTAACTGTGGAAGAACATGTGTTTATTTATAACATTTACTTTAAGCATGAATCTGCTTGCTGTGTGCGCAAAGAGTTTGCTGAAAAGTTTATAAACTCTGTACCACCTGAAAGAAAAACTATACGTCAATAAATTTAAAACTTGGGGTTCAGTATTGAACAAAAACATTCTAGAAGGAGGTCAGTGATAACAGAAAATAAACTGGATGAAATTGGTGCAACTTTGGACCGTTCGCCTTGAAAATTGCTGAACAAATTAGCGCAGCAAACAGGTGTATCTCCATCTTCTGCTAGAAATGCTACACTTCTGTTAAAACTAAAGCCTTATTGTTACACACGAGTGCAACCATTAAAAGCAAATGACCTCCGTAAATGTGTGAATTATTGCAATTGGTTTTTCCAATCTGTAGAAAGTGTTTAGTTGAACCACAGCTTTTGTTTTTCTCTGAAGAATCTTGGTTTCAATTAAATGTGTGTGTGAATACTCACAACATTCGATACTGGGCTCCAGCGAGTGAATGACAACATTTTTAAGAAATGCAAAGCTTGTTTGAGAGCAGAAGGTCAACGTTTCCAGCATCTAATATAAGGTAAGGATATCAGTCTGCCTCTACCTGTATAGTTTTCCCGGAAACTTCTGGCTGTCTCCCGCATTGTTTAGAGCATGCAAAAGAGCATCTATAAATAAAACTCAATTTAATTTAGATGAAGAGAGACCTAGGAATGCAAAAAAATAAGTTTTTTTAAATTTTTAAATTATACAAAGCAATTCAAAAGAGGTACCAAAGGGAAGATAAAAGTTGAGGAGTGTTTTTTCAAAACTTGATAAATGTAAAATTTTATGAAATTGAATTTTATATCGTTTTGGCATAATTTTCACCCCTTGCATCATTCTATTAAATCAGATTTTGCATTTCTCGATACATGCCCTGTGTAAATAGTAAGGAATATTAGCAGTTTTTTTAAAAACATGAATCTTGCTCTGTAAAGCAAAATTTGTTAGATGTAATGCTATTATGTTCTGAAATATCGTATATCAATCTTAATTCTATAAAAAAATTTACTACATCTGAAATAAATAATCTTAAAAGCAATTCAGGCCTACAACTAAGTATAGCATGGGCACCGATGATAAAGAGCCTTAACACCTAATTGCTAACCTGCTGTCATCCAAAACTTTAGAAAACTGCACTGCATTCTTATACTTTGTAATTGTACTTAAAGACATGTACGCTATAAAATGGTATCTAACAGGTTCATGCTCAAGTTCAAAACATTAGGCGTATAACCACCATATTTTTTTTTATGAGGTCTGTTTCCATGCTGCAGTCATATTAAATATCAGTTGCTTCATGACAACAAATGTCGTGCAAACCAATCAGATGCTAGCTTCATTCTGGCATTACAAATATGTAAATCTGCAATTTCAAGTCTCAGTTTACCCTGAAGATGTAGATAGTGCCGTCTTCAAAACATTGCAGCCAATCCATGTATCTACCTGGCCAGAAGTCTGAGAAAATTTAGAGCTAACAATAACCTTTTTAAGAATAATTTGTTGCAGAATAAATATCCAGAGAACGTCATTTGAGTGGAACATATCAGAACCTTTCTTAATTTAAGAAGCAAGAGTTTGTCAGACAGCATTAACTACTTGGGATAATCTGCAAATTGTCTGGCCATTCAAGAACTATTGGATTAGAATATACTTTTGTGGATCATCATCATTACTACTACTGATGTGGCCTGGGTTCGATCCCAGGTGGTCACATATGGGATTTGTGGTGGACAAAACAGTAGAGGGGTAGGGTTTCTCCATTTTACCCCACCATCGTGTTCTACTGGTGGTCTATCTTCATTCCATGCATCATCAGTGTCATCTCCTGCGGTGCTGCATGTAGTAAAAGCGGGCATTAAACACTACCAAAAAAATCATCATAACCACCACCATCATCTAACTTGTGTAAACCATTCTTCTCATTCTGTACACACATAAAAATTAGTTTGCCAGTATTAACCATGTGACTCAGCAGTATAACCACAAACCATTCTTCAGTGTCCTCATTGTACAGTTTTAGCAGGTAAGAACAAGTTTTAATGCAGAACCTAAAGTTATGTATTTCTCTCCTCCACATATATATTTTGATCACATGGTTTGAAGGTTGAATGGTCACAGAACAATAAAGTGAAAGCTTACGTGGGAACATCTCCTCAAATCCTAGTCCAGTAAATCACTTTGAAGTAGGTACATAGAAATCACTTTAAGGCAAATAATATATACTGTAATGAAATTTAAAATAAATCATAAAATTGCCCCATTAATGATTGAGAATTTCTTGTATAAGCATCTAATAAAATAGCCTAGGAAAAAGAAAAAAGAATTGTGCTAAATAAAGTTAGTGTTTAGGGGCACTCAACTACAATGTCATCAGCACCCTTATCAGACAAATCAAGGCAAAAACCAGAGATAAAGCTCAATAAAAAATATTATAAATAAGAACAAAACTTAAATCTAAAATTCAATATATAAAAGTAATCACGGCAAAAACCACAGATAGCTGATTTTTGAAAAGCATTTCCAAAGTGATGCAAAAACGATAAAAACAGCTAAATCCAAAAAAAAATTTAAAAATATTAGCTACCACTCGATTATGTATATATACATGCTAGAACATTTTACATAAATATTTTACTTAATTTATTCTTAAAAAGTGAAAAGTAATATTGGCATAATAAAATCTAAACAAATTCCTTAAATAAAAGTACTTACTCATTTACTACTTCATGATAATTAACAAAGTTGACAGTGAAATTTTTAAACTTTTGCATCTCATTCTTAAATCCATTATTTTCCATTCTGTCCATGGACAGACATTCTTGGTTAAGTTCAGCAGTATTTAGATGTTTTACTGAGTAATGGGAGGAAAATGCATTATTATGCCTATTTTTAGATTTCCTTATAGGCTCTCCATTTAGACTGTCTGTCAACAATGCTGTCTTCATCTCTGATAGAAATGTCTCCAAAATCTTCAAATGTGCACATGTATATATAATCAGAGTCATTATTGTTGTTTCAACAAACTTCCAACATGCAGAGGAAGTTATAAACACACAAATTTGTGTCACATAGGTTATTTCATAATAAGGAGACACAGTAAGGTCAAAAGGTGCCCAGATGACAAAGCAGAAGTCCAGCCATCTATCTTCATACTGCACACTTGTTACATTCACTGCTTTACTGTTATGCTCTCTTAGATATTTTGTGGCAAATGGGAAAATAGCCCAGCAAACTGTCAAAATATCGATAATTACAATCATTGTAATGCTGAGACGTCTTGCTTTAACTTTTGCTTTCTCCAAGATCTTAATGTGATTCTCATTCAGATCCATTTCTTCCATTTTGGAGTGTACATTACACTCTAGGAATTCTAGCAGTTTGAGTATAGAGCTTGAATGTAGTCTTGCATATAGCCCTTCTAATTGTGTCATTCCACAACCCAGAATTGCTTGAGCAGTGAATGTTGTTACATCCATATTACCCCAAAAGTGATAGACAGCAAATATCTGTCCAATAAACATGGGTGCATAGAATCCATAGCAAACTATGAGGTAGAATATAAACAATAACTTTTTGATTAGACTATCAGATCCATTTTCTGGAGGAATAATGCCTGCTAACATCATTACCTTGCGATTAAAGTTTAGTATACTTCTAACTTGTCCTTTATATTCTGATTTATGCAAACCTGCAACATTTGTTACCATTTTGATTATCTGTTGACAGGTTAACACTTTAAAGTTGTTATTCACAGAATATGTGCACCGTTAGAGGCAGAATGATTGAGACTTGGCTTGGGAGTACAACACAAACAGTTTTATGGAAGTTCAGGTGTTCCTCATATTCATTTAAAACATTCCTCCTAATTGATCCATGAATTATTCCCTCTACTTGAACCACTTCTGCAGTATCTTAACAAGTACAAGGAATAATTTAAAGTGTTCAAGTAAAATAGCAGTCTGTGAAACATGATAAAGAAGTAGCAATGCTTAGCAGTTTCTTTCAATTACTCAATTTTTAGACACATACAGGAATAATTTATGTTGCTGAAGTATACAGGATGATTCAAAAATACTTTTACAGTATTTGAGAATGGATTCCAGACATTGAAACAAGAAACTAAGTTCTTTTAATCATATGTTTTAAAACACTTTGTTTTTGCTTTATCAATTTGTTAATGAAAGTCATCTTCGACGGCTTTCCGGGTCCAACCTAATAGCTTCATTTATTTATAAACTCATTCATAGAAGGCTTTGACCCTGCAGAGTTGGCCTTGGCTTCTTGTTATCAGATGTGTAATACATTCCCCCAGCACATCTTACAAATGCTGTCTACAGGGACTTCATTCAGCACACTCTCCCAAACTTATTTGTAAATAAGTAGAAGCATGATGCTTTAGCAACTTTTAGTCTCATTGTTAGAGATGCATCGGCTGGTATCTAGCTTGACAATGGATAGGGAGAGGAGGACCAGTCCCATGGCTAACATGTTCCCCCAACCTCAAATCTTTGGATTTTTATCTTTTGGGGCCAGCTTAAACCATTATATTATGCAGCAGACATGCTAGATGAAGAAACTCTTAATCTATGTCAAGTAAGCCTGCAAAATCATGTGACACTGACTGGGAGTATTTGACATTCCATGCTTCGACGAGTGCATGTGTGTGTAGATACAAGAGGTGGACATTTGCTATATGTGTTATTTGTGTGGAATAAGCTGACAACATCAAAAATAGAATAAAATGTCCCTTTAAACTGTTTTGATTACTAGTATTCTGAACCTCAATAAATAGAAAATGAAGGGTTTTGGGACATCTGTTTATAAGAACCTTTTTTTCTTGTTTTGATGTAAGGAACCTGTCCCAAACTTTGTAAAAGTATTTTTGAATCACCATTATAAGCAGTTTCCAAGAAACCAGACAAGGAATACAACATAAATACATCAACATCAGGAGAAATATCCTCTTATTGTTCTTTTATCCTGACTATGCAGAGATTAAAGTGCAAAAGCTGTTTTTAAAATGTTTAAGTCCCCCCCCCCCCCCCCACCAACCCACCACACAAAAATTATTACTTCCAGACTCTGACAATGACAAGGGAATAGTTAATTTCCGGTCTCCATTTAAGCCATCAGTTTATTCCTTGCCACATGGTTTGAGTGTTGCCTTTTATGGAACTGTGCTTCAGAAGGAATCCTCCAGCACTGTAGAGAAACATAAATATTAAAATTTGCTAAAACTGAAGAGCAAAAAATTGTGCTAAATGCTTTTAACAAATTTCTCTGCAATGATTAGATAAACTCCTGCTTTTTACTTTCTCTACATGTACTATGTACATAGTGTATAAACAAAGTATTGTAATGCACCCAAAATTTGATACCGAGATACATGTTTTGGCTCCCCCTGAATGCAAAAAAGCATTTTCGGAAAAAGGTCTGCATGCGCTTGTGCGTGTGCGTGTGTGTATGAAAGCATAAAAGTTATTGTACATAAAAGACATGACAAAAATTGTAATATACATTCCTATGGATTACTTCAGAACGACTCTAAGGGGAACCTTGAATAATCGGTCAACAGAAACCATAGGAAGTGAATTGTTCAATAAACTACCAAATGAAATAAAGAATATAAATCAAACAATAAAAATGATGAAAACCATATAAACATTCTTAACTGAAAATGCTTTTTACAATATAGAACAGTTTAAATATGGAAAATTAATGTAAAACTTTTTTTATAATGTAAATAAATTATATTGACGTGTCCTTTAAATGTATGTAAAAAGGATGAAAATAAATTGAATTGAATTGGATTGAATTGTGTGTGTGTGTGGACAGCATAGCTCGGAAAGTGTGTTAAATACCAAACTAGGGTATTTAAGTTCAGTATCTTCCAAGGATATGACATGAAGATTTTCAAGAAAATCCCCTCAGCCCAACTACCCTTGACATGGAAAAATTTTCAGAAATTTTGATTTTCTTAAAAATAGCTCAAATGATTTTGATTAAAATATAGTATATGTAAGATATTTTACCTGACAAATACAATGTGTAGTTTGACTTTTCTGGAAATAGCCTCTGAAGACTATTCTGGATGAATTTTATGGAATTTTGCATAACCTTAAGAGATAGTCAAAAACTTACTTAACACAAAATGTAGAACTTGTTAAAACACAATTTATGTTATATACATTTTTTTCGTGAAGTGAATCGTTTTTGAGATATTCCTTGTTATTGGTTACAGTTTTAAAAAAATTATACTTCTCTCATACCTATGGGAATTTGTCAACTTCTGTCCATACAAACAAAGGAACTTCAGTCACATAGCAACCAGCTTTTGACTAATACTTTAGCCTATACTTCTCCTTCTTTCCCTACTACTTGTGTGGAAGCAAATAATAAGACTATTTCTGCTAATTTTTTTCTCGATTACCATGAAGTAAAAAGAAGCATAAGCTTTTTAACAAGAATTTGCTGCAGAGATGTACAGATAGTCATGTGAATGGCACACATCAGATTTCTTGTTGTATGGTACTGGTATTCACACCAGGAGGGTTATTTTACCAGTTCGCAAGGTGTGGTGTGCCTTTTCTGCCAATAACTGAAGCATTTTCCCAGGGATCAATCTTAGGACCTATTTTGTTGGTGATTTACATAAATGACCTCCCATTGTACATTACTTATATTGCAAGTGTTTATTTATTTGCAGATGACACTGGTGTTCTTGTAACAAGTAAAGATTTCAATGACTGTACAGTAAAATTAAACTATGTTCTAAATTGTATGTTAAATTGGTTCAAAGCAAACAAACTCCCAGTATACCTTGCAAAAACAAAATCAATTAAATTTATAACTACTCGCTCTCCACAAACACACATAGAAATAGGAATTAAAGATACATCGTTAGAACAGCTAAATGAAGTCAAATCTCTTGACCTTCAGGTAGATAAGCATTTGGACTGGAAGTCACATATTAGCTACATCACACCTAAACTTAGCTCAGCATGTTATACTCCCCAAGAACTGCTTGAGTTTCACTCAATTGATACACTTAAATTAGTGTATTTTGCCTACTTTAACTCCATCATCGAGTATGGAATAATATTCTGGAGTAACTCGGTGGACAGTAAATGTATTTTCCAGTTGCAGAAGAAGGCTAAGATTATGCAAATAATCTCTAATGCTTATAGCAGACAGTACTACTAACAACTATTTCAAAGACTGGGCACACTCACCTTACCTTGTGTTTATATATTATCCATTTTAAAATTCTATGCCATTAATTGTCATAGCTTTGCAACAAACATGGAAATTCATAACATTAAAACTTGACAAAAGGGATATATTCATTGTCGCAATGCTAATCTTCATTGATTTCAAAAAGGTGTATATTACGAAATAATCAGGATATTTAATTCTCTCACCAGTAAATCAACAGGCCGCACCGTGGCCAAGTGGTTAGACCACTTGCCTCTCAGCTAGATGGCCGGAGTTCGATCCTAAGCGACCGCATGTGAGATTTGTGGTGGGCAAAGCAGCGCTGGGGCGGGTTTTCTCTGGGTACTCTGGTTTCCCCTGCCATCACATTCCACCGGTGCTCCATTATCATTCATGTATGATCAGTGTCACCACCTGCGGTGCCATAAGTAGTTAAAGCGAGCGTTAAACACTACCAAAAAAAAAACAACAAAAAAACCCAGTAAATCATGGGGAAAAAGTTAGCAATTTCACGGATTTTAAGGCTACTCTTAAAGAGTAACTGCAATAAATCATTTTACTCTGTAGATGAGCATTTAAGTGACAAATCTGTCTGAAAATACCTTAATAACTAATGTTTTAATAAGTATTATAATTTATTGCATTTTGTACATATTAGTGTTTGCATGTGCATGTGTGTTTTATACACAAATTAAACTGCTGTATACTTAAACATGCACGAATGTGTCAGATGAATATTTTAGTACTTAGCAATGACACAAGCCAATGACTGTAAAGCCAGATCCAATAGTATTTATCTTTTAATACATAATTGTAAATTTGTGCATTTTTACATTGTAAACACTGTAACATATTTGTAATTGTGTATTATAAATTGTGACAAGTATGCACTTAGGAGTGTACATAATACAGTAATATTTTGGTTTTATATAATTACTAGTATTAACTATTATGTCAATAATTAGAAAACTATCATCAGTGTTACATAATGAACTGACATTTATTATACATTTTAACAGTAATTTTTTATACTCTTTATTTATGTGTGCATGCAAATAAGGAAATACATATGCTTTCATGGAGCATATTAAGTATAGTGCAGTGACTACAGACCTCAAAAGTCAAATCATGTGATTATATGTGCTTTTAGCACTAGAGCTTTATACATTTTTTACTTTTTCTACACTAGCTATGTACATAGTGTATAGAGAGGATATTTTATAATAACCAAAAACTCAATACCGAGATTTCACAGGAAATACATGTTTTGAGATCCCTGAATAAAAACAGCTCTATGCATGCGTGCATGGGAGGGGGCACCATAGCTCAAAAACAAAAAGACCATTAAATTGGTATTTAAGTTTGGTATCTTCCAAGAATACAACTCAAAGATTTTCAACGAAATTCCCCTGCCATAAACTGCCCTTTACTTAATGCATATTTCGAAAATTTTGATTTTCTCAAAAATGGCACTAATGATTTTGATGAAAATACTGTATGTTTAAGATATTTTTATAACAAACGAAATGTATATCTTGTATGTTCTGGCAATAGCCTCTGAAGAACTCTTCTTTCTGGATGACTGACAGAACGTACTCGTAAGAAATATACAAAAACTTACTACATAAAAATGTAGATCCCATTAAAACACACAATTATGTCATATGCATTTTTTTTTTTTTTTTTGTAGAGTAAACCGTTTTCGAGATATTCCGGATAATTGGTTTAAATTTTAGCCACTTAAACTTTTCTCAGACAGAGACATCTTTCTTCTCGTTTCTCATTTGTTTACTCCTGACAAACAAAGATACTGGAATTTCAATTGTTTCACATATCGACCAGTTTTTAAAGGATCAGATTATTGCTTTAGCCTGGGCATTTTATTATTTCCCTTTTATTTACAAGGAAGCTAGTAATAAGACTAATTTTTCTTATGTTTATCTCGATTAGCATGATGTAGACGAGAGATTAATCTTTTGAATAAAAAGGTTGTTTACCAAATAGCTAGAGGACATCATGTAAATGGAACATGTTAGAATTTTTCCCTTCTACTTATAAGGAACCAAGTAATAAGGACAATTTCTGCTAGTGTTTATCTCGATTATCATGAAGTAGAGAGAAGAATAAGCTTTTTAATAATAATTTGTTACAGAGAAGTAGAGAAAGTCATGTGAATGGAACACAGCTAATGCATGAGACTGGCACATTTCTTAAGTTTTCAGTGTAAAGAAAACAGAGTAAGAAGGAATTGAATGAGAAAACTATCTGGGAATTTTGACAGCTGTGATACTTCAATTATTTATTTGAATTGTTAGCCTTATTTTGTAACATTCAATCATGTAAGCATGATGCCACCACAAAAATAGTAAGATAACATGTCTTTCTTTGTGTGGTTTGCTTTTTAATATCACATGTCATTTTATTTGCTGAGGATCCAGTACCCAATTTATATAATGATGTACCAATTTCACTCAAAATTTAATGTCTGACATGACACGTTGCTTTTGAAATATTTAAAAATATAGACTTTGCTTATCATAAAGTCTCTAATTGTGTTGCAACCTTAAATTGTTATTGAAGAAGAATAATAAGGAATATTCAGCTTTGCAAGGTCAACCTCATTTCCCAAATTACTTCCAGTTCGTCGCTGAAAGTATGGGTCAGCTGTTTATATGTTGCAACATTATGAATACATGAGCTTAATGGAGTACTATGTCATTTATATGAAAACACAGCATGCCAAACTCTTCTCAAATAGTTATTCTACAAATTTGTAGAAGTAAAAAACTTTGTTGATTGATCTTAATTTATTTACTGCAAATATGAGTAGAATAGTATAGTAATGTATTTGTAACTGGTTAAAAGTTTGACACTAAAGTGATGTGTGATACTTTCTCTACACGTACTATGCATGTGTGCACATAGTGCATAGAGAAGATATTGTATTGCATCCAAAACTTTCATACCGAGATTTCACCAGAAATACATTTTTCGGGTCCCCCTGAATCCAAAACAAGCATTTTTAGAGAAAGGTCTATTTGTGTGTGCATGCACACATGTATGTGTGAGTGTGTGTGTATTTGGACACCATAGCTTAAAAGTGAAAAGAC
This sequence comes from Hymenopus coronatus, assembly GCA_030762935.1. NCBI lineage: Eukaryota > Metazoa > Arthropoda > Insecta > Mantodea > Hymenopodidae > Hymenopus > Hymenopus coronatus. Next base: position 139,366,536 of record CM060886.1, read on the forward strand.
CATTAAATACTTAACTTAGTGTTTAATTTTGTATCTTCAAGGATGTGACAAGAACAATTTCAAGAAAATTCCCTCACCTCACCCAAACTACCCTTTACATGGAGCATTTTCAGAAAATTTTGATGTTTTCAAAAATGGCTCTAAAGATTTTGATTAAAATACCTTATGTTTAAAACTGGCTCTAACGATTTTGATTAAAATACCACATATTAAAGCCATTTTCATCACAAATAAAATGTATATCTTGAATTTTCTGGAAATAGCTTCTGAAGACCTGTTTATTCTGGATGAATTTTGCTGAATTTCGCATAACTAGTAAACCGTAAGAGATAGACAAAAACTTATTACACATAAAATGAACATCTAGTTAAAATACCCAATTTAAGTCATATACATTTTTTGTGGAGTTTTTGAAATATCCCTTGTTATTGGTTTCAATTGCGAAGTACTTATACTTTTCTCTGACAGGAAGTTGCAATCACAATTGCATAACGACAGCTTTTAAAACATTTGACTACCACTTTAAAATAGCGCATTCCTTTAGTTCCCTTCCACTTATAAGGAACTAAGCAATAAGAGCATACTGCTAATGTTTATCTCGATTAGCATTGTGAGAAAGGAGAAGAATTTTCTGTAAGAAGTTTATTTGTAGAGCAGCTAGAGAAAGTCATGTGAGTGTAACATATTAGATTTTTTCACAAGAAAATGTGTATTTAAATGTTACAAGCTGTTAAGTAACATAAGTATTGTTGAAAATAATCTAATTTCAATTCTTAATTCGTGTCAGTTTATAATTATGTTACGTAATTATGTCTGATGAACATGAGTTTTTATTTTTGTTTTAAAAAAAGTGTTTCTTAACATCTATTTGAAGTACTGCAGATTATTATTGTATAATATATTAATTTCTTCAGGATTTTTAACTGGAAGAGATTAAACTGAAGTTGTCTTTCTGTGAATGGTAATATTCTACCTAGTTAGATATTGCTAACCAAAACAATATTTTGATTTATCTGTTACAGTTATATTTGTGTTCTCTTTAGGTTGCAGCTTGGTAGTATTTTGGAAAAACTGTACCTAATTCACATTTTAACAGTCTTAAATAAATGCATCACGTATCCAACAATTTACAGCAATTTTTCCTTAGATGATTGGAATGAACCCATCTTCTCCTATTACATAGTATGTGCGTTACATAGTACTACATTTACTAATTTAAATCATGTGACAATAAGATAAACAACTATATAGGCATTACAGATATCAAGCAGTATTGATTTATTATTATTTCAGAAGCATCCTGGGATTAAGTTATATAACTTTGTTGTAGAATTCAATGGTCTCCATGGATGTTCTTCAACAGGTTGAAATATGCATAAGCACCATTCATTGTCTGCAAAAACCAAATAATTGTTGACAGTAAATTCTAAGATGGCAAATATGTAGGTAGGTAAGTAAACTACAAAATTTGGGGGAACGAGTTCTTAGAAAAGTTTTGTTTGGTACAGATTGTATTGCATAAATGAAATCATACATTATAAACAAGAGAGAAATATTTCAAACCTTTCACCTTTGCAAACTCCTCTAAGGACAATGTGTAGAATCCAAAAGCTGAAAGCCGTAATGGCTTCTGTGTGTTTTTCATAACCATAAGAATGAAATGTTTAAATTCCTTAGATTGTTGAACCAATGAACTTTCAAATGCAGCTTGCTTCAGTAACTGGCTCTGTAAAAAGTTTAAAAAAAGGAGATAAATCATACACTGAGTAGATTCAATGCCATCATGACTGTAAAGGTTTATAAATATTTGGAAGTAATCATTGACTTCCAGTCAACTTATACACTTACTTACATTTTCAATAACTTCATTTCCGTACCAACAGAAGATAAAATGTGGGATCATTACAGCAATACAGCAAACTAAGTTTGAAATAAAATTGTTATTTAGCTCAATCTGAAAAAGAAAGGGGAAACAGTCAGTGACTTAAATTGTGAAGCTGCTTCTTGTTTTAAAGAGCATTATTTAGTTGCTTGTAAACAGAAGTAGCGTCTGGAAGGATCCTCTGGTTTCCCCTGCCACTCATTCCACCAATTGTTCCGTCATCATCTTTCTTATCATCCACTTCCTCATGCTCAGCCTGGCTACAGGCCAACCACTCGTTCCAAATTCTCCATTTTGTGTAAGTCCTAGGGGTGTGTCAGTCCATAAATATGGGGAGGGTAAGCCAACTAAATAAATAGATGGGAAATAGAGTATATACTAGGGTAAGACAGTAATCAAATGTTTTAAATACATTGAAACTGAAATTCAGTTCTATTTGCATATACAGGAATAAAAAAAAAAAAAAAAGACCAAGTAGAAATAAAAAATATGAGCCTAAACATACACTTTTATTTAAGAAAAATCTGATGTGTGCCATCCACATAATTTTCTCTACATCTCTGCAACAAATTATTGTTCAAAAGCCTGTTCTATATACTTCATGCTATCAAGAAAAAATTAGCAGAAATGCTCTTATTACTTGCTTCTTTGTAAGTAGAAGGGAAATAAGGGAGTACCATAGGTTAAAACAATAGTAAAATCTTTTAAAAGCTGATTGCCAAATGGATGAATTCCATTTCTTTGCATTGCCAGGAGTTGACAAACTCCCCAATGTGAAAAGTTTTAAATATTTTAAACCTGAAACCAATAACAAGGAATATCTCAAAAATGGTGAACTCTACGAAAACAGTGTATATGACAAATTGTGTGTTTCAATGAGATCTACATATTTTGTGCAGTAAGTTTTTGTCTACCTCTTATGGTTTACTAGTTATGCAAAATCTAGCCAAATTTATCCCAAATAAGTAGATCTTTAAAAGCTGTTCTCAGAAAATTCAAAATATTTGTATTATTTGCCATATAAATATTTTTAACATATGTTATTTTAATCAAAATTGTTTGAGCCATTTTTGCGAAAATCAACATTTTCAAAACTTTTTCCATGTAGTTTGGCATGGGAGGATTTTTCTGCAAATCTTTGTGTCGCATCATTGGAATGTACTAAATGTAAATACCAAGTTTGGTATTATACTGACTTTTGTTTTTGAGTTATCATGTTCACAGACACATGGACACACACACACACACACATGCACCTTTTTCAAAAAATGCTGTTTTTAGATACAGAGGACCCTAAAACATGTATTTCTGGTAAAATCTTGGTATTGAATTTTTGGGTGGGATGCAATACCTTCTCTGTAAACTAGGTACATAGTATGTGTAGAGAAAGTAAAAAGCAAGTGCTAAACAGAAAACATGAGCCTACACATACAGTTTTAACAAAGGAAAAATCTTATATGTTCCATTCACTTGATTTTCTCTACATCTCTGTAAAGAATTATTGTTAAAAGGCATATTCGTCAAGCTAATCAAGATAAACATTAGCAGAAATGCTTCCTTTTAAGTAGAAGGGAAATAATGGAATACACTAGGCTAAAGTGATAGTCATATCTTTTAAAAGCTGGTTCCCATGTCGATGAATTCTGTTTCTTTGCATTACCAAGAGTTTACAAATTCCTGTATGTGAAAAGTTTAAGTATTTTAAACCTGAAGCCAATAACAATGAATATTTGAAAAACCTGATGTGTTCCGTTCACATGACTTTCTCTACATCTCTGCAACAAATTATTCTATTTACTCCATCTAATCAATAAAAAATTAGTAGAAATAGTCTTATTACTTGCTTCCCTGTTAGTAGAAGTGAAATAAGGGGGTACCATAGGTTAAAGTGATAGTCAAAAGCTGGTTGCTATGTGACTGAAGTTCCTTTGTTTGTATGGACAGGAGTTGATAAATTCCTGGATGAAAAAAAGCATGTTTCTCAAAGCTGATACCAAAAACAAGGAATATCTTAAAAACGATGAACTCCACGAAAAAATTTTATATAACATAAATTGTGTGTTTTAGTTTGTTCTACATTTTTCATGTTGTAAGTTTTTGTCCATCTCTTACAGTTCAGTAGTTATTCAAACTTCTGTAAAATTCATCCAGAATGAAGTACTCTTCAGAGGCTATTCCCAGAAAATTCAAGATATACATTTTATTTGTCAGGTAAATATCTTTAACATGTGAAATTTTAATCAAAATCATTAGAGCCACTTTTAAGAAAATCAAAATTTTCGAAAAAAGTTCCATGTAAAAGGTAGTTGGGGGTGGGGGGATTATTTTCAAAATGTTTGTGTTGTATCCCTGAAAGATACTAAACTTAAATATCAAGTTTGGTATCTTACCTAATTTTCGTTTATGAGTTATTGTGTTCATAGACACACGTACACACACACACAGACACACACATGGACCTTTTTCCGAAAATGCTTTTTTTTAGGTGAGCCTAAAACATATATTTCTGGAGAAATCTTAGTATCAAATTTTTGGGTGGAGTGCAATACCTTCTCTATACACTATGTACAAAGTGCGTATAGAGAAATTAAAAATGGTCAACTCTACGAAAACAGTGTATATGACAAATTATGTGTTTCAATGAGATCTACATATTTTGTGTAGTAAGTTTTTGTCTACCTCTTACGGTTTACCACATATGCAAAATCCAGAAAAAATTATCTAGAGTAGAGAGGTCTATAGAGGCTATTTCTAGTAAATTCAAGATATACATTATATTTGTCATGTAAATATCTTAAACACATGATATATTAATCAAAATTTGTGTGCAGTTTTTTGAGAAAATCAAAATTTCGAAAATTTTTCCATGTAAAGGATATTTTGGAGTGGGAGGATTTTCTTCAAAATCTTTGTGTCAAGTTCTTGGAAGAAGCTTAGCTTATATACCAAGATTGGTATTTTAGAGACTTTTCATTTTTGAGTAATCGTGTTCACAGATACATGTATACAAACATGTGCTCGCAAGCTGATCTTTTTCTAAATATGCTTTTTACTTTCTTCACACTTACTATGTGCATAAATAAATAATAATAAATAAATAAATAAATAATAAATTTTATTGTCGTTCAACTTGTACAACAATAGACGTCAAAAAATACAGTATAGACAACGTCAAATTATAATGCAGTATATTCAGTTTCAAGAAATTCATTAATAGTATAAATAGGATTATTCACTAGCAGCTTATATAATCTTGCTTTAAAGATATTTATAGGTAATTCTTAATGACCCAACCCCAGCTTGTTGTACATGTTTAATCCCAGAACTACATGAGAGTTATGTGACTTGTTAATCTTTGATAAGGTATTTCTGTACAAGTGCGACTCCTAGTGTTATAGTTGTGCACATCTCCCCTAACTGCTAATGTTGAAACATTACTGTCAAACACTGCAGTCTAATAAATAATGGTTTACAATGGTCTAATTTACCTGAGTCAGTGATTATCCCAACAAGTTGTTTCTGTAACAATAAAATGTCATGTACATGTCCAGTATTTCCCCATAGCAAAATTCCATAAGATATAATACTTTGAAAAAAAGCAAAATATGCTGATCTCACATAATTATCTGAAATATGATTTTTTAGATTCCTGATTAAATAAATAACTCTAGAAAGCCTTGCTGATATATTTTTTATATGTGGTTCCCAAGACAATTTACTATCAACAAGAATACCTAGGCATTTAACAGTCTCTATTTCATGATGATTTGGTATATTTCTTAAACCAAAATACATTTCCTGAGTTTTACTTTCATTTAGTAGAAAACCATTTGCTCTGAACTCAAAAGGAAGCTTGAGAAAGTGTATTTTGTACTAATGTTTGAAGCGAGTTTAAATCTGAACTTTCATTTAGAAAAGTGGTGCATCAGCGTACAATATTGTTGGAGAATTTACAAAAGATGGCAAATCATTTATCATTACTATAAATAGAAGGGGCCCTAACACAGACCCTTGTGGCACACCAAACCTAATATTAATTAAATTTGATCTCTCCTTGCCAATGCACACTAACTGTTGGCAATTTTCAAGGAAAGACTTAAACATGTTTATACTGTCACTACTCGGACCATAATAAGATAATTTATTTAAAAGTATTCCATGCTCTATACAGTCAAAAGCTCTACTTAGATCACAGAAAGTGGCTCGAGCAAAACCCTTATTTTCAAACACTTGTAAAACAAACCTAACTAGGGAGTCTATAGCATCTGTAGTCGATTTACCTCTCCTAAATCCAAATTGTTTGCTACTAATTAAATTTGAACTATCTAAATATAAGCTAACTTGATTATACATAATTGTTTCGAATATTTTAGAAAAAACAGGGGTTATAGAAATTGGCCTATAGCTAGCAGGACAGTCCCTATCACCTTTCTTGAAAATAGGTACAACTCTAGAAATGTTTAATAAATCAGGGAATTAACTCTCTGCCAGGCATTTGTTAACACAATAGGTAAGAGGGCCGATTATACAATTAATAGCTTGTCTTAACAAGCTACAGTCATAATAATCAACACTATGAGAAACCCTAAATTTTTTTACAATTTTCAGAATTGCATCTGGACTTACTTCTATAAAGTCAAAATTACATTGAGAGGGATTTACAAGACAGTTTCCTAGTAAAGTAATTGCATAGAGAAGTTATTGTATTCCACTAAAAAATTTGATACCAAGATTTCACCGGAAATACATGTTTTGGGTCTCCCTGAATCCAAAAAAGCATTTTTACAAAAAGGTCCATGTGCGTGCGTGCATGCGTGCCTGCATGATCTTCCAAGGATATGACATGAAGATTTTCAAGAAAATTCCCCCACCCCCAACTGCCCTTTACATGGAACTTTTTTCAAAAATTTTGATTTTCTCAAAAATGGCTCTAACGATTTTGATTAAAATATTGTATATAAAGATATTTACCTGACAAACAATATGTATATCTTGAATTTTCTGGGAATAGCCTCTGAAGACCACTTTAGTCTGGATGAATTTTTCATAACTGCTAAACCGTAAGAGAGAGGCAAAAACTTACCATACAAAAAAATTTAGAGCACATTAAAACACATAATTTGTGTTATATAAATTTTTTTCGTGGAGTTGATCGTTTTTGAGATATTTCTTGTTTTTTGTTTCAGCTTTAAAAAAACATACCTTCCTTATATGGGAATTTATCATCTCCTGTCCATACAAACAAAGGAACTTCAGTCACATAGCAACCAGCTTTTGACTGTCATTTTAACCTATTGTACTCCCTTATTTTGTTTCTATTTACAGAAAAGCTAATAATAAGACTAATTCTGCTAATTATTTCTCGATTAGCATGAAGTAAATAGAGGCATTAGCTTTTTAACAATAATTTGTTACAGAGATGTAGAGAAAGTCATGTGAGTGGATCACATCTGATTTTTTTGGATACAGGAGACCCTAAAACATTTGTTTCTGTGAAATCTCAGTATCAAATTTTTTAATAGAATGCAATACCTGCTCTATACACTATGTACTAGTACACATAGAGAAAGTAAAAATTAGATGGTATTGATATTATTCTTGATAATCAAAAACTTTTAAATTAGTGCATTTGGGGGTTTTGGTGGTGCATGCACAGACAGCAACAACGCTGTTAAAACTAAAGTCTCTTGTATACCTATGTCCATTAGTTTAAACAAGGTAATTCAGTGGTACAGATTTGTTATTGTGAATATTTTCTACTTATACGAAGTGAATGATTTTCTATTTCATAGATTAAGTGCAGCAACTGGAATTAAAATTAGACTTTAAATTATTTCTTAAATTTTTACATGGACAAAATTTCTAAAATTTTGATTTTATAAAAAATGGCTCTAATGATTTGTCATGTAAATATCTTAATTATTAGAGATTTTAATAAAAATCTCTCATGCAGGTGTAACAATGCTTGACAACAGTCAGCTGTGACTTCCAAAGCAAGTTGCTCACAGATGTGTGGTGATTATGCTGCAAGGCATAGTTACAATATTTACATGCAAATAATATGTATATCTTGAATATTCTGAAAAATGGCCTGTGAAGTCTTCCTCATTTGCAAAGAAATTTGTATAACTTTTTAATGAGAAGAACCATGAGATAGATAAATAAGTGAAGTCACTTCAGGTTTTAATCTGAAATAAATTATGTTTTTACAGAGATTCATGTCTATTTGCATTAAATATATAATATATAATATCTCTAATTTTCTGGGATTAGCCTCTAAAGACCTTTTATTCAGGATGAATTTTTTTTGAATTGTGCAAAATAAGCAAACCATAAGAGTTGTTTGTTAGAGTACAGTTATTGGCATAATATCTTAAACATTTTGTATTGAATTGAATTTAATTTTTCTGCTTAATAATACAAATAGTTCTTTTTTGCCTGTGTTTAACACCCGCTTTTACTACATAGGCACAGCAGGCGATGATCCATGGAATAAAGATGGACCACCAGTGTAATGTGATTGGTGAGAGTCAAGTGGTCTAACCCTCGGACATGGAAGAGCCATATAAATAGTTCCATAATACTATTTTACAATCTAAGAGAAAATACAGCAACTCTAAATACTAGTGAATCCTCTTCAGTTGCTGTTTAACAAGTGGCCTCAACCATCAGGCCTATATACATCTAGAGATGACCTTCAGCCAATCTCCATTTTCTTTAACTTTGCCAGATAATCCCCAAACTCTAAGCTTTCACGTTCACCAACCTTTCCTGCTAATTTCTCTTGGTAGATTAGTCCAGTTCTCAATTCATGGCTTTTCTCTCAATTCTTTACTTACTTCATGTTCGAGAATTATACGAGAGTCATCCAAAAAGTGACAGACGATTTGGCATAACTAAATAACGAAAATTATCAACACAAATGCTTATTTACAAAGCTGCAGTACCTTACTCTATTTGTCAACGCAATCTCCATTCTGTCAAGATATTTATTGTCATGTGGTACCAGTTTTTCAAAACTGATCTTATACTTTTCTACCACCAAGGAAGTTATTAATTTTTTGAATGCATAAAATGTTTGGTCAGTCGAATTTTAGAGGCAGATAACGCAAGTGTACAGTGATAATGCAATGAACAAGTCTTCAGTGAGGAAATGGTGCATAATTTACAAGTAATCAAGGAGTAACCAGTGTGTATGAAAAAGACTGGAGTATAGCTTCATCAATCAATATGGAGGAGTTGAAAGCAAATGTTGATTAAAAAAATCAGAAAAACTAGTGATTCACTTGACATGACTTTTTGGATGGAAAATATTTCCCAGTTATGAAGACCTCAAAGTAGCAGTGACGTCTTGACTCAGATCTTTAGCGATGAAGAGTACAACATCTGCATTGAAAAACTGGTACCATGTGACATTAAATACCTTAATAGCAATGATGATCATGCTGAAAAATAGAGTGAGTTACTGTAACTTTACAATAAAGTTTTGTGTTGATAACCTTCATTAGTAGTTGGTTGTGTCAAATTGTCTGTCACTTTCTGAATGGCCCTCACAAATCAATATTGTCTTGCATTTCACACATCAGGCATTCCTCTATGTTTAAAGCTCCTCTTGAACCTTTCATTTCCACTACATGTCCTTCCTTATCCATATTTATCTACATAATTCTCTCTACCCTATATTCCTTAATAACTTCAATGACTTTTAATTGCTGATACTACCTAATATCTCCTGAATTTTCATGCCATTAATTAGACCTTTTGTAAAAAAGATTTTAGTTCTTCAAATCTGGTTTCAGACCGCCTTTATTCCAATGCTACAAATCTGCAGTGCAATTTTCTCTCACTTTGCTTCAATGTTTAGACAGCTGACTGCTCTCTCATACAACTGTGCAATCAGAACCAACCCCCGGTTGAAACTGAACTGACTGACTTGCCACTCTCCCTTTTTATAGCTGTTGATGATGTTGCCAGAAACTTCCAGAAGCAGCACATGTCCATTGTATCCATTACCCACTCCAAGACTATGAGGTTATGTCACCTCTCTTTACATGTTAAATTAATGGCCCCTGTGACATTGGGTGTGACTACATAAAGGAAGCTGATTGAACATGTGAAACAAACAGCTATAACCAATCCCAAGCAAACAATTTATACACATGTGGCAATTACTAGCCAGAAAGGCATAATCTTACTATGTTGTTTTCAATAAAATGTGAGACAATATTTATATCCTAACTCCACGTTGCCGATATTTTATAAATTTTATTCCATTTTGTGTTTTTGGTGTTCAGATGTTTTCTTATTGCATACCAAGGTAGAAATCACTGAGTGCAACATGATTATTCCATGTTCTTTAACTACTGAGGTTCTCAGCGTCCCATTCTATACTGGGCGTGAAAGACCGCTTAATTTTGCTCAGAGGCCTCTCTATTAGGCTTGAGGTTCTTTTACGTGCCGTAAATCTACGATATGGGACCAATGGCTTTACTTCCCTTCCGAAGGAAGCCATGCTGAGGATTTTTATGCCCGAAAAATTCCATCGTCCTCCGCCGGGTTTGAACCCGCGACCTTGGGTATATGAAGTCACACGGAGGGCGACTCACAAGCAAGGGCACTCAGAGACTTTAGTGGTTATGAGTGGTTGACTGTGAATTTGTTGGTACTACTACACGTGTAGTGAAGTTTCTGCTTTGAGTTATAAATGCGTAAATATTTGCAGTGGATTGATAATTACCTTCTGCTCATAGTGTTAGAGAGTGATCATTTATTTTATTCTCAGGAATTAATTAAGAGTTAGAATTGCAGGAGACAGAATTTGTATATTCAAGTGAAGCACTGAATTGCACTGAGTGATTGCAATTTCATGTATTGATTGTAAAAGTTGATTGAGAATAAATCACAATTCTACAAAGTTAATTTAAGTAATGGATTATTTGAAAAATTACCATATAGCATTAATAGCCTAGATCTAAAGAACCCATTAAGGCCTTGTTAACACCCTGAGATAATTAAGAGATAATAATTATATTTGGTTTTGTTAGAGCCACTTTTGTGGAAAACAAAATATTGAAAAAGATTCATTTAAAGGTCAATTTAGGATAGGGAGTTTTCTGCAAAATCTTTTGTCAATCTTTGGAAAATGCTGATCTTAAATTCATTTCAAAATATCTTTTTATATTGGTTTAATATAGCCTTTCCATTAAGAAGTAAGAATCTCACACAATATAATAAAAAGGGTTGGTGGTCAAGCAATAACTATATCTAGTAGGAAGCCGAGACAATTAAATGCTCTTCAAAAACAAGGTTTAGTTAAACAAGATTATATGACAAATTTATAGTAAGGTCAAATAATAAAGTTAGAGCCGCTTGGCAAATAGTAAACAAAGAAATTGGGAAAAGTATGAACAAAGAGGTAATACAAGAAATAAAGAGCACAAAAGGCAATGTAACAGAACCCCAATTAATTATAGAATCATTCAATTTGTATTTTTCAGAAATAGCTAACAAATTAAGTGAAACTAACATATAACACGCTAGTTATGGGAATGTAACTGATAAAATACAATAAGTAAATAGTAGTATGATTTTAGAACCAATTACAGAAATAGAAATAATAAAAATAGTAGGAGATATGAAAAATAACAATCTCAACATTAAATATAGGAAAGATACACAATTTCTGGGAATCATTTTAAATGAAGAACCATATTGAAAAGTTGGCATCTAAATTGAGCTCAGCTTGCTACTTACTAAGATCTATTAAAAATAAAGTAAACTTAAATATCCAAAGAAATGTTTACTATGCAAATTTTCACAGCCGAATGCGCTATGGCATAATTTTCTGGGGAACATGTTATGAGAGTGAGGAAATATTTAAACTACAGAAAAGGGCAATTAGAATAATAAGTGACAAGGATAGTCAGGGCTCATGTAGAGCTCTTTTCAAAGAACAAAATATATTGCCTTTTACTCACGTATTGCAATTGGAGACATTAACTTATATTAAAAAGATGTACAATCAGCTTGAAATAAATCAAAACCTCCATCAATATAGCACTGGACAAAAGAATGCACTGCATATTCAGTTCTGTAGAACCAACATAACAAAAATAATGTAAAGAATTTGGGTATTAGACTATTTAACATATTGCCTCAGAATATCAAAGTAATTACTAAAATCCACCATTTTAGAAAACGTTTAAAATCGTTCCTACTACAGCACACATTTTATTCTATAGATGGGTATGTATCATATTGTACAAATACCATGAGTTAATCAGTCTGTGTTATAGTGTGTTTTCAAAATATAATGTGAATTACTGGCTCTTAATAAGTTAATGATGTGTAATTGAAAATTGTTTATTGTCTTATCATTTAGCTACAGTACCACTGTACAAATGTATAAAGTTAGTGGAAGATTTATACCATTGACATGTCCAAATAACACTGTAAATTGTTCTAAAAAAAAAAAAAAAAAAAAAAAAAAAATAATATATATATATATATATATATAATAATAATTAAAAAAAAAATTATGCTTTAAATAGATGCAAACCTTTAGAAAAAAGTCTTTTTCAATTTGGAGTCCTCAAAACATATTCCGTAAGAAATTTTGATTATGAATTTTGGGATGGAATACATCACTTCCTCTTTAAGATGGATATCACAGAAAATAATAACATGTAAAACCACTGATTGGAAAAAAATTTGTTTCCTATTAGCAAAAAGCTATCCTGGAAGTGCTAATGGACTTTTTGTAACTGTCTAGCACTCTGTGGGAAACAGAAAAGACTGATAATCTAGAATCACATAATTATATCTACCTCAAGTAGCTTTTATAGCTCAGTCATAGATTACATATTGTATTTCAATATTTGACTATCAGAAGCAATATATTATGTACAGTTATTATCTGTAAGTTCCATTAATTATAAGGGAACATAGACAAACTTACCAGAGCCATCTGAAAGAGTGCCAGGCAGGCCATCAGTTGGCGAATAAAGAAGGAGATGAACAAAATAGGACCAAAGGTCTTGTTCACCTTTTGCACAAATCTGAAAAGAGCACAACATTAAAGTATTTGATCAAATACACATTGGTTATAAAATGAGTCAAATTTACACTTGAACTGCTTCACTAATCCATCAATGTGGATTAAAGTGTTTGTTACAAAATAGTTAAAAACCAATTGGAATTAACTCTGTGAAGCACTGTAATGATTTATAAAATAATACAGATTGAGTCGACCAGACACTCTATAGCTTCACAAAAGCATCTAAAGCAAATCACTACACTGATACCCTGCATAGAAAAAAAGTACCTATATAGGAAATTCACATATCACCACCCTTGGGCAACCCATAAGTTTCAAAAGTGTTCAAAAAACTCAACATCATCTTAGCACCTGTCAATAAATTATGTCAAGAATATCCTGAAGAAACAAATGACTGATAAAATTCCCCCCGAAATGAAGTCCGGCATTTATAAAATTAACTGTTCCGACTGCAATAAAGTGTACATTGGCAAAACCAAAAGAAGCATTGGAACTAGATTAAAGGAACATTTCGGCAACATCAAGAACAAAGAAACCAACAAATCTGCAGTGGCAGCACACTTTTAGAATGACCATCATAACATAGAGAAAAAAACTCATCTATTAAAATCGGTCGGTGTTACATCAGAATTAAATATTTGGAAAAAGATTTATATAAAAAAAACACTGTGATATTCTTATGAACTTTAGCACCCTGCTAGAAATTAACTTGATACTAAGCCTCATAAAACCACCAACAGGTGTCTCCACCTTAGAGAAGAAAGACCCACAGAAGCAACAGGGTTCCAACCAGTCGACACCTTGATGATGCCTTCAACCCAAAGATGAGAGGCATTGGGAAAAGTTTTAGGTATGTGAAGCCGTAGTGTCTGGTCGACTCAATCTATTATTTTATAAATTATTAAAGTATTTACTTGCTCTATAAATGTATTGCACATTGCAGATATCAATCAGCAATAGACTCAGTAAAGATCAATTTGTAAAAAATGAATCATACTTAATGATTAAGTGTTATGGTTCTTGCTGCCAAATTTCAAGCCATTCTTATGGTGAAGCAATGGTGAAATTTGAGCAAAAATTCTGAAAAATTAATTTTTTTTTCCATAATAAAATAAAACAAATTTTAAAGTTTGAGAAAATATGGCACTTTTCCCACTTGGAGCATCTTAACTGCCATCTAATTGACTCATGCTTATTAATATGTACAACCTCCTTTAAATCTTTTTTTTTTTTTTCCTGCTTAACATCCTTTAACCTTGTTGGTTATATCGGACGATGAATGAAATTGGTGAAATGATGCTCAAATGATCTTGGGGACCTTGGCGCTTAACTTATTCAAAATTTGTCTTTTCAGGATAAGGGAAACCCCAAACAGTGTAACTCACTGTAAGCAAGATTCGAACTCGCAACCTATTGAATGTGAGGCAAGGTGTAATGGTTACCATGCTAACTTCATATGCCCAAGGTTGCAGATTTAAACCCGGTGGAGGAGGATGGATTTTTTTGGGTGTAAAAATCCTTAGCATGGCTTTCTTTGGAAGGGAAAAGCTGTTGGTCGTGTGTCGTAGATTTATGCCACGTAAAAGAACCTCAAGCCTGATAGAGAGGCCTCTGAGCAAAATCAAGCGGTCTTTCACGCCCAGTATAGAATGGGATGCTAAGAACCACAGCAGCTAAAGAGTGTCCATAAATAAAACTCCATTATTTATTATTTAGACATGCTACCACCACACTACCCAGGTGGACATCCTTTAATTCTTGTTTTTCTCTCAAACTTTTTTTTCCAAAATTTGTCCATGTTCCAAATGCTCCACATGATGCATTTTTTACTAATTTGTTTCAAAAAATTTAAACTGCCTCTAAAAATACATCAAATAAAGTGGTGATATAGTGCAAAATCAAGAAATTTGTAGGATACAAAAAGTAAATGGTTTTTCTACTATACTAGGGTTGGCTGATAAGTTCGGGCCTCACACAGATATGATGTCACTAGACCAGATAGATGGTATCATCGTATAATTTAACTCTAGACTAGCTTGTATCCATAGTTACAGGTCAATAGCTTGTTTTACTTTTCGAATGACAGCATTTTAAACAAGACAACTTCAGAGTTTTCACTAACATGAAGGATTTGGAAAAACAAGCAGTGATTAAATACATTTCAAAGGCTTAACACCTAAAGAAATCAAGGAGAAAATGGACAGTACTTTGAAAGACTCTGCCCCTTCATATTCAATGCTTAAAAGGTGAGTTGCACAGTTTAAAATGGGACGTATGAGCACTAGAGAAGAGCTCGCTCTGGACACCCTGTAGAAGTGACAACTCCAGAGATCATTGAAAAAATTCATTGTTTAGTACTGGAAGACTGCAGATTAAAGTTGTTTGAGATGGCAGAGGCTGTAAACATATCAAAAGAACATGCAGGTAATATTTTAAGTAATGTTTTGGCTTTCACAAGGTCTGTGCAAGATGGGTGCTGTATTTGTTGACACCTGATCAAAAGTTGCAAAGAAAACCTGTTTCTGTTAAGAATGTGGAGCTCTACTACCATAAAAATCCCAGTGAATTTTTGAGATGGCTTATTACCATGGATGAAACTTGGATACATCACTACACTCCAAAAAGTAAATCACAGTCAAAGCAGTGGATTGTGTCAGGTGAACCAACTCCAAAAAAAGGCAAGGTTATGGTGGGTATTTTCTGGGATGCACAGGGAATTATTTTTATTGATTACTTGGAAATGGTTAAAAGTATCACTGGTGACTACTATGCAAGCTTACTGCAACGTTTGAGTGATGAGGTGAAAAGAAAAAGACCTCATCTGGCAAAAAAAAAAAAATCTTGTTTCATCACTACAATGCTCCAGCCCATCGTTCAGTCATTGTAATATGAAAAAAGTGTGAATTAAAGTTGGAACTGCTTAAACATCCCTCCTATTTGTTAGATCTAGCACCGAGTGACTACCACCTGTTCCCAAATCTCAAACAATTTTTTGGAGGATAAAGATTTCACAGCAACGAAGAGGTCATTGATGTGGTAAACAGCTATTTTGAGGACCTTGATAAATCGCTCTACCGAGATGGTTTAATTAAATTAGAACACTGATATACAAATGTACTAGCCTTGCTGGAGATTATGTTGAGAAATAAAAGAAAAAAAAATTTTCAAATGCTCTTTTCCTTGAGAGGCCCAGAATTGATCAGCCGACCCCCATAATTAGCTTTAGTATAAACCACATAATATAACAGCTCTATCTATATTACTAGAATTTTGATACATAGCAAAATTATCACCATTATTGTATATAAATTTTAATAAGATATCTTGCATATTATGGATTTTCCATTTAGTTTTGTAGTTTTGATATCACTTCCTTTACTATGGCATTGCAATGCTGAAGGTCTCTGCACTTCCTCCTATCTTTTTCATGAATACATATGTTTGTGCTACTGAGATATAAGATTTTTCTTGTTAAGAGGTAATTAATTTATTTAGTGTTAGGCGCTCTTTTAAATTTGCGTGGTTTCTATGTGCTTGCAAATGCTATATGAGTGAGGTTAGAAACCTGCGTTTCATTCCCATGTGTTCTGAGGCAATGATTGAAAAAGACAGTACGACATATGCTGCTATCTTTTAATGTACCTACTTCAGTAATATTTACTGGTGATATCATTCCAACAGTTAGCATATTTTTGGTCAGAAAAATGGTACAGTTTTGATGCAATATTGAACATTCCGATTATAATATGGTTATACCATAGGCATACACTGCCATTTGTAAAAATTGCAATACCAAGAAGGAAACTCAAATTCAATGAATTTAATAGCCAGATTAGATGTATTACCAGAAACAAATGATCAACTTTTCAAATCTATAGGTACATGGCCTTTGAGCTTCTCCCTCCATGATGTAATAGTTACCAAGCTAACTTCATGTACCCAAGGTCGCGGGTTCAAACCAGGCGGAGGAAGATGGATTTTTTTCAGGTGTAAAAAACCTTAACATGGCTTTCTTCGGAAGGGAAGTAAAGCCGTTGGCCCCGTGTTTTATATTATGGCACGTAAAATAACCTCAAGCCTGATAGACAGACCTCTGAGCAAAATTAAGTGGTCTTTCATGCCCAGTATACAATGGGATGCGGAGAACCACAGCAGTTAAAGAGTGTCCATAAATAGATTAGATTTATTGTCAACCGTAGGAATTACAAGAATTCATGGTGTCATCAAGAAAAAAACAGTAAATGATCAAGATAAGAATAAATATATGCACTTAATTTCAATATGTTAAATTAGACACTCTAAAAGTATCATAGTTATTTAAAAGTATTTGCAAATTCTTCAATTGAATAAAAATAGTGCTGCAATAACAATTCTTTTACTTTGCATTTAAATGTAGCTTCTGAGGTGGTAAGTTTTATATTATCTGGTAATTTGTTATATAGTGTAATCCCAGAATGTCTTATGCTTTTGCCAAATAATGATGTGTTATGTGTAAGTATGCTCAATTTATGCCTATTTCTTGTGTGCTAGCTATGCTTTTCACAGTTTGCTCGAAAGTATACCAGATTTTTCCTAACAAAAGTGACAGCTTCTAGTAGTACATACAGGCAAGGAAGTGTCAATATGTGGAGAGTTCAAAATAAATTGTTGCAGGAATCCCCTTGTTTCTTCCCCATTATTATTATTGTAATTGCTCGTTTTTGAATTTTGAAGATTATATTTTCTTTATCATAGTTACCCCAAAATATCACGCCAAATTTTAATAAACTGTTGAAATTTGCAAAGTATAGATTCCTCAGAGTTTTTTAAGTTTGCAATATTTTTTATGGATCTAAACATAAAACAAAACTGCCTCAACTTAGATACAGTTTCTCAATGTGCGTGCTCCATTTCAAATGCTCATCTATCCATATACCCAGAAATTTGGTAGTGGGCCTATAATGCACTAATTCATTTTCTAGTTTTATTTGTGGCTTATGGACAGTGGTATTTTGAGCATGACTGAATGAAATGGCTGCAGATTTATTCTTATTTGTTATCAACTTATTTTGAACAAACCATTCCTGCATTTTTTGTACTAAAATCGATATATCTGATTCAACATCTTTATTGCTACCCAGTTACATTTTTGACCTTTGAGCACTCATATTCTGGTACCTTATGTGGCCTCAATGCACTGCAATTAGAGTTGCTATATGCCATGGCATTGAATAAAAAAGGCTCTGAATAAGTTCCTGAGGAATTTCCTCCATGCAGTTTGTATTCGAGTCCACAAATCCATGATGCTGGTTACTGGAGGGCTGTGACGCACCAGGTGCCGACCAACCATATCCCACACATGTTCAATGTGTGACATGTCTGGCGAACATGCAGGCCAGAGAGGCAATGGTACCTGTCGCTCTTCAAAGAAGGCTTCCTCGCAATATGTGGCCAGGCATTGTCCTGTGGAGAAGCCTGAAGCAGGCGTAGTGCCTCGGGCTCTACAACCACCTGTAGATATTGGTTAGTGTTCAAAGTGCCCTCAATACATAGGAGGCAAGATCGGTTGTTTTAACCAATGGTGCCCCAAACCATCACACTTGGTTTGTCCACTGTGCCGCTCAACAATGCATCCTTCCAGGTCACGCTCACCATGGTGCCACCGGATACTTATGCTGCCATCAATGTACAATACGTTGAACCAGGACTCATTCGAAAAAACTACATTTTGCCACTCAGCACCCCAGTGACTGTGTTCACATGCCCATTGCAGTCGGAGGAGCTTGTGGTTTCTGGACAATGGAAGCCGATGTAATGGCATGTGTGCAACCAGTCCAACCTGCAGCAGATGGTGATGAACTGTTAAAACAGACAAGTGCACCAGCACTGTGGATGAAGCAGTACAGGCCGTATGGCCATGCATGCTGTGGTCATGTTCCATGATCCAGTACCCGCTTTTCTCTGCATACAACCTTCATCTACACACTGCTTCCACTCAAGCATCACTGTCATAGCAGCAAGCCCTGTACAAGCCAAAATGTCACAGTATGACAAACCCCCTTCCTAGAGCAGATCATTCTGCCCCATTCAAACTCACTCATATACCGATATGGCTCACTTTGACATCGACGAGGCATACTGACATTCACTTTATTGTTTCCACCTTGTTTGACAGCTCTGCACTGACTAAACTTGGTGCAACCTGACCTTGTTGGATGGATACAATAGGGCTCTGCTCGGACAATGTGTACCCCATCTCTCTACAAACCTAATCTACACTTGCACACTCTTCTACACTTCCACCAAGTTTGGAGTTATTCGGGAAATTCTCTCTTAGTGTTGCAATTTTCACAAATTGTAATGTATTATACACCTTACTGCAAATTGTTATGTATATTTAAAGATATTTCAAATTTCTTTTTCTTTTCTGCAGAAGTCAATATTTGCAAAATTTGGAAGAAATGTTAAAGCAATATGATACCTTTGATAAATAAATATGCACTCTTCCAATTGAAAGAAAGAAAACATACATATCCATTTGATTCACTGCAGATTGGGTAAAGGTCTGCAGCAAAAGGTATATTTTTCAGCAAGGAACAAAGAAATAAATACACAAAAGCTACGAGAAAATAAATAGCAATGTAAGCCTATGAGTAATGATGAGAAAAATATTAAAAAGCGTGAAATCACCAGCAAATAATAAAGAAGATTCTGGATTTGTCTCTGGAATTATTTTAGTTAAAAATCAATTGGGAAAGGTGTCTGGGTTTGTTGCCAAAAACATAATTTTATGTGTTAGATATCATGATAAGAACTGTAACAAGAAATGATCACAACTGTACCTAATATGGTACATCTTCGATCAATTTTATAAAATTCTGTAACCTTTTCTTGTGTTTAAATGAACACTTATAAAAGTGTAATACTTATGTTACATAATCATTAAACTTCAAACAACAAGTTTAATGCTTGAGATTATTTTTTCCTGAATGTCTTTCCAGTTACAATTGAATTTTTCAAAAATGATCAAAATTGTACCACCCTATCCTAGTATTAGTAGTAGTGAAAATGACAATAATAATAATAATAATAATAATAATAATAATAATAATAATAATAATAATAATAATAATAATAATAATAATAATAATAATAATAATAATAATAATAATAATAATAAATTATAAGTATACTATTACTTACTCAATTATTATGTCATGATAATTAATGAAGTTGACAATGAAATATTGAAGTTTTTGCTTCTCATGCTTAAATCCATTATTTTCTAATCTGTCCATAGATGAACATTGTTGATTAAGTTCAGCAGTACCAAAATGTTTTACAGAATGATTGGTGGCAAATGGCCCAGCATTGCTTGCTAAACATTGTGTATTAGACGGTACTAAAGACTCTCTGGTTACACTGTCTGTTGACAGTGAGATCCTCATCTCTGACAGAAATGTCTCCAAAATCTTCAAATGTGCAGAAGTATAAATAATCAGGGACATTAATGTTGTTTCAACACACTTCCAGTGTGCAGTTGTAGTTATGAACATTATAATTTGACCTACATAGATTATTTCATAGTAAGGTGTCACAGTAAGATCAAAAGGTGCCCAGATGAGATAGCTAAAGTCTAGCCATCTATCTTCATACTCTGCAGTTGTCACATTCGTTGCTTCACTGTTATACTCTCTTAGATATTTTCTGGTAATTGGAAAGATAACCCAGCACGCCACCATAGCATCAACAAATACAATCATTATAATGTTGAGACGTCTAGCTTTAACTTTTGCTTTTTCCAAGATCTGGATGTGATTCTCATTCAACTCTAGTTCTTCCATTCTGGAATTTACATTACACTCTAGGAATTCTAGCAGTTTGTGTATAGAAGTTATATGTAGTCTTGCATATATCCCTTCTAACTGTGTCATTGTGGCACCCAGGAATGGTATAAGAGCAAATGTGGTTACTTCCATATTGCCCCAAAAGTGATAGATGGCTAATATCTGACCGATGTAGAGCACTGTAAATAAGCAATACCAAAAGATGAGGTATAATATAAACAATATCTTTTTTGTAGCACTTTCTGATAGACTTTCTGGAGGACAAATTCCTGTTATCAGCATTACTTTACGATTGGAACTTAGTAGATTTCTATCCTGTCCTTTATATTGTGATTTGCGTAAAGGTTCAACATTTGTTAACATGTTGATCAGTGTTAAAAGTTGGTTCTTTAAAGTTATCACTCACAGAGTACATGAACCACTCATTAAAATGACCAGGAAATGCCTTTATATATAGCAAGTGTATAGATTTACCTCATATTCATTTAAAATATTCCTTCTGAATGAGCTACAAATTATTATTCTCTGCAACTACCCCTGCATTATTTTCCCGCATACACAGAATAATTTAAAATGCTCTCAAGTATTGCAATGCCTTTGAAACAGACATCAAGAACAGAAAAAAGAAAGGAAAAAGGAACAGAAGGCAGCAGTATTTGTAAGGTAACATTGCTTTCTGTTCAACCTCCTCACATGCAATGAATAAATTACAGCTACAGAAATTGTTTCTGAGAAACATCATACATATTGATACATACATAACATTCCTATTTTGACATTGGGCTCTAGCATGTAGACCATATCAACAATTATGTTTATTCATACTTATTAATACATTTATTTACAAATAATAACTCCGACAAGAATTCTCGCAGGTGTCCGTTTTGCATAATTTATAATTAGGTGTCTGTTTCCAAAAGTCTATTTGTATGCATGCATTCTTAGAATATTCATGTTTATTATATTTACAATGTTACATTATTACCAATATTTTTTTGATTGAATGAAATCCTCCTCTATACAGAAGGTGTGAGTAATAAGGTATCTTTTTAATTCTGATCTAAACTTGTTTTGTTCATTTGCAATTCTTTTTTAGGAGAGGGAAGTGAATTAAACAAAACTATTCTTTGTAGTAAACTCCTTTTTGGAATGACTGCAAATTATATGTTGGTTTATGTAAGCCCTGCCTATGTCTGGTCTCTTTGTTATGAATATCTGCATTTTTGTAAAGTTTTCTGGGTTATTTATTACAAATGACAATATGACTTGAATATATTCACAGACTAATGGTAAAATTACAAACATTTTGAAAAGTGGGTTGCAGTGAATAAACATAACAAATATGATGTGTTCTATTCACATGATTTTCTCTATCTGTTTTGTAAACAAAGTATACATACAAAACATTCTTCTTTTATTTACATCATACTAAGCAATATAAAAATTACTAGAAATAGTCTTATTGCTTAGCTCCTTGTAAGTAGAAGAGATTCGGGGCAATACTTTAGGCTAAAGCAACAGTCACATGTTTTAAAAGCTGTCATTGTGCCATTATAATTGTAAAATATTTATGACATCTGTTTGATGGATGTATAAGCATTTTAAAATTGAAACAAAAAATAAGGAATATCTCAGAAATGGTGAGCTTGACAACAAAAATGTGTAAGACAAATTGTATGTTTTGACAAGATCTACGTTTTACTTTCTCTACATGTACTATGTACACAGTGTATAGAGAAGGTATTGTATTGCACCCAAAAATTTGATATCAAGATTTCACTGGAAATACATGTTTTGAGAACTCCTGAATCCAACAAAAAGTATTTTTAGAAAAATGTCTGATGTGTGTATGTGTGTCTGTGGACAGCGTAGCTCAAAAATGAAAAGACCATTAGGTAAATACCAAACTTGGTATTTAATGCTGATATCTACCAAGGATGTGATACAAAGATTTTTAAGAAACCCCCCCCTGCCCCCAACTACCCTTTACATGGAACAATTTTTAATTTTGATTAAAATATCCTGTATTAAAGATATTTTTATGACAAAGGAAATGTATATCTTGAATTTTCTGGGTATGGCCTCTGAAGACTACCTTATTCTGGATGAAGTTTATGGAATTTTGCTTAACTTGTAAACCAAAAGAGATAGACAAAAACTTACTAAACAAAAAGTGTAGATCACGATAAAACACACAATTTATGTCATATATATATATATATTTTTTTTTTGTGGAGTTGATCATTTTTTAGATATTCCTTGTTATTGATTTCGGCTTTAAAATACTTTTCTCATATGGGAATTTCTCAACTCGTGTCCATACAAACAACGGAAATTCAGTCGCATAGCAACCAGCTTTTGACTAGCACTTTAAGCTATGGTACTCCCTTATTTCCCTTGTACTTACAAGAAGGCAAGTAATAAGAACTATTTGTGCTAATTTTTTCACGGTTAGCATGAGAAGCAAGCTTAACACAGATATAAAGAAAGTCATCAGTTTACCAGTTTTTCTATGGTCATCCAAAATGGAGAGGAATTCCCAGGAAATTTAACATATATTTTATTTGCCATTAAATATCTTTAATAAACAAAACAGTACAGAAACCAAAATCATTAGAGCTATTTTTGAAAAGAGCAAAATATTTATCAATTTTCCACGTAAAGGGTATTTTGAGGTTGAGGAGTTTCCTGAGCATTTTTGTGCTGCATCCTTGAAAGATACTCAACTTAAATATAAGTTGGTATTGGGGATTAAACTACTTCAGAGACTTTTACTTTCTCTACACCTAGTATATACATAGTGTATAGAAAAGATATTGCATTCCACCAAAGAAGGTGCTGCATTCCGAGATTTCTCCACAAATACAGGTTTTAAGATCCCGCTGTATAAAAAATGTATTTTCAGAAAAACGTCCACGCCTGTGTGTGTCCTTGTATCTGTGAACACGATAACTCAAAAACGAAAAGTTGGTGAAAAACCAAACCTGGTTTAAAGTTTAGCAACTTCCATGGATGCGACTCCAAGATTTTGAGTAAAATTCTCCTATCCCAAACTACCCTTTACAGGGAAAATATTTCGAAAATTTTGATTTTCTCAAAAATGGCTCTAACAATTTTGATTAAAATACCGCATATTAAAAATATCTATTTCAATGGCAAATAAACTGTATATCTTGAATTTTGTAGGAATAGCCTCTAAAGGTCTCTTAATTCTGAATGGATTTTGCTGAATTTTGCGTAACTGGTAAACCGTAAGAGATAGACAAAAACTTACTACACAAATTATGTAGATCCCGTTAAAGCACTCAATTTGTGTCTTATAGGTTTTTTTTTTTTTTTTTTTTTTCCTTGTTATTTATTTCAGATGTAAAATACCTACTTACTTTTCTCACACGGGAAGTTGTAAACTCCTAGCCCTGCATAGAAATAGATTTCATCCTCATGGCAACCGGCTTTTAAAAGATTTGACTATCGTTTTAGCCTAGCGTATTCCCTTATTTTCCTCCTACTCAAAAGGAAGCAAGTAATTAAGACAATATCTGCTAATGTTCATCTCGATTATCATAAAGTACAGAGAAATTAATTGAAATGGAGTTTTATTTATGTCCGCTCTTTAGCTGCTGTTGTTCTCAGCGTCCATTTTCTATGATGGGGTGAAGGGCCGCTTAAATTTGCTAAGAGGCCTCTCTATCAGACTTGAGGTTCTTTTATGTAAATCTACGACACGGGTCCCACGGCTTTGCTTCCCTTCCGAAGGAAGTCATGCTAGGGATTTTCATGCCCGAAAAACTCCATCGTCATCAGCCGGGTTTGAACCCGCGACCTTGGGTATATGAAGTTATCATGATAACCATTACCCAATGGAGGGTGACTAAGTACTGAGATGTAGAGAAAGTCATGTGAATGGAACACATTATATTTTTTTATTTTCTCTACACGTACTTCTGTACATAGTGTATTGCACCCAAAAATTCGATACTGAGATTCACCGGAAATACATGTTTTCAGACCCCCTGAATACAAATAAAGCATTTTTAGAAAAATGTCCGTGTGTGAGTGCGTGCGCGTGTTTATAGACATCATAGCTCAAAAACGAAAAGGTCGTTATACACCAAACTTCAAGTTCGGTATCTTCCAAGGATGCGACACGAAGATTTTCAAGAACCCCCACCCCCCAACTACCCATTACATGGAAAAAAGTTCCAAAATTTTGATTTTCTCAAAAACTGCTCTAAGGATTTTGATTAAAGTCTTTTACATGACAAGCAAAAATGTATATTTTGAATTTCCTGGGAATATCTTCTGAAGACATGTTTATTCTGGATGAATTTTGCGGAATTTTGCATGACTGGAAATCTAACAGATAGGCAGAAACTTACTTAACAAAAATGAGATCTCGTTAAAACAATTTATATTATATATCTGGACTTTTTTTTTCTTGGAGTTGACTGTTTTTTTAGATATTCCTTGCTTTAAAATATCTACTTATTACTTTTCTCATACGGGAATTTGTCAACATCTGCACATGCAAACAAACGTACTTCAATCAAATAGTATATTTTAAAATATTTGACTTGATTTAGGCTATGGCACTCCCTTATTTCCCTTCTACTTACTTTCCGCTATTTTTTCTCGATTAGCATTAAGTTAATAGAAAAATAAGCTTTTTTTAACAATAATTGTTTGTAGAGAAAATCATGTGAATGGAAGATATTAGATTTTTAGAAAAAGGTCCGTTTGTGTATGAGTATCTATGTGTGTCCGTGTGTCTGTGAACACGATAACTCAAAAACGAGAAGTCGGTAAAATAACAAACTTGGAATATAAGTTTAGTATCTTCCAAGGAACGACACGAAGATTTTGAGAAATATCTCCTCTACCCAAACTACCGTTTATATATGAAAATTTTCAAAAATTTTGATTTTCTCAAAAATGTCTCAAACGATTTTAATTAAAATCTCTTATAATTAAGATACGTCGTTGGACAACAGTTGCTGATTGCGTTCTAGCAAATTCCAACACGCAATATGCCTTTTCCACAGGATTTTCCGCCATTTCACTTCTGCAACAACAAACAAAACACTACAGCGTTACCAATAGTAACAAACGAAACTTTGAGAGTTTCTCAACATACCTCCAAAATAATTAGGTTGCTATCTCTAATAGTTTTTGTTTTACAGGCAGTTGAAGCTGTCTATTTCTTTTGTAGTAACCCTGTATTTGCCACGTCGACGGGGTGCATAAAATTTGGACAATGGGAAGTCGACAACCTGTATAAAATCATGGCACACCTAAGGATAGAATATGAAAAAATCTGATGTGTTCCATCCACATGACTTTCTCTACATCTCTGCAACAAATTATTGTTAAAAAGCTTATGCTTCTATTTACTTCATGCTAACTGAGAAAAATGATCAGAAATAGTATAATTACTTGCTTTCGTAAATAGAAGCGAAATAAGGGAGTACCATAGGTTAAAGTGATAGTCAAAAGCTGGTTGCTATGTGACTGAAGTTCCTTTGTTTGTATGAACAGGAGTTGACAAGTTCCTGTATGACAAAAGTATGTTTTTTAAAGCTGAAAGCAATAACAAGGAATATCTCAAAGACGATCAACTCCACGAAAAACGTGTACATTACATAAATTGTATGTTTTATCGTGATCTACATTTTTTGTGCAGTACGTTTTTGTTTATCTCTTACGGTTTACCAGTTATGCAAAATTCAATAAAAATGATTCAGAATAAAGAGGTCTTTAGAGACTAATCCCAGAAAATTCAAGTAATACATTTTATTTGACACGTAAATATCTTAAATATAGGAGATTTTAACGTAAATGGTTAGAGCCATTTTTGAGAAAATCAAAATTTTCGATTTTTTTTTATGTAAAGGGTAGTTTGGGGTGGGGGGATTTTCTTAAAACTCTTGGTGCCGCATCCTTACACACATATTCACTTACACATACGGACCTTTTTTCAAAATCCTTTTTTGGGATTCAAGGGAACCTAAAACATGAATTTCCGGTGAAATTTCGGTATCGAATTTTGTGTGGAATACACTACCTTCTTTATATACTACGTACATATTAGGTACGTGTAAAGAAAGTAAAACATCTGATTGCAGAAGCCTGTAATACAAATTCCTAGGTCTTATGATCAATCGTAACATGAATTGGAAACACCATATTGATTGCATCTTACCCAAACTGAGCTCTGCATGTTTTGCAATTCGTTCTTTAATTCAGCTTATAAATAAGAGCATTCTAAAAACAGCTTATTATGCATATTTTTATTCATTGAAAATATGGAATAATATTTTGGGGGAATTCGGTAGATGCTAAACAAGTGTTCATTATGCAAAATAAAAGGTAATAAGAATGATGACAGGGGCAAGACGATCAACTCACTGCAAACCACTTTTCAAATTATTTGGAATTTTACCATTAGCCTGTAAATATATTTTCATTTGTAATTAATACATACATAACCCACAAAAATGCAGATATTCATAACATTGGCAGGATTTACTGACCAACAAATCCCAGTTATTCCAAAAAGGGCTTTTCCACAATGGAATAGTTTTGTTTCATTCACTTCCCTGTTCTAAAACAGAATAAGGTTTGGTCATTAAAAAGATACCTTTTTACTCACACAGAGGAGGATTTCACTCAATCAAAAATGCTGGCAATAATGTAATATTGTAAATATAATAAACATGAATATTCTAAGAATGTATCGTACAAGTAGGCTTTAGGAAACAGACATGTAATTGTAAATTATGCAAAACTGACACTTCTGAAATTCATTGTCGGAGTTATTATTTGTAAATTAATGTATTAATAAGTATGAATAAATGTAATTTTTGACTTGCTCTACATCCACAAATTTGGGCATGGAGTTTTATCTCATGACAGGATCTCAGATTGCAATGTTATGTATTTATGCATGTATGTAACGTAAGTAACATAAGGTATGTATGAAAGAAAAAAGAAATTGGAGTTCTATTTATGGACGCTCTTTAACTGCTGTGGTTCTCAGCGTGCCATTCTATATTGGGTGTGAAAGACCGCTTAATTTTGCTCAGAGGCCTCTTTTATCAGGCTTGAGTTTCTTTTACGTGCACGGGACCAACGGCTTTGCTTCCCTTCTAAAGGAAGCCGTGCTAGGGATTTTTACACCTGAAAAAAATCCATCGTCGCCCCCCAACGGGTTTGAACCCGCGACCTTGGGTATACGAAGTTAGCATGGTAACCATAACACCACGGAGGTCGACAATGTGTGTGTGTGTGTGTGTGTGTGTGTGTGTGTGTGTGTGTGTGTGTGCCGGGAGATTGAGATATAGATGCGAAATGTTCACTCAAAAATAGGATACTTTTAAGGCGCAAAGCCAGTTTTAAAAACGGTATAAATACGGCACGGACCCCTAAATACCTTCGGTTTCTAACGTCTGTAGTGCCCAGGACGGTAAAAGCCGGAAAAGCGCGGTAAAGAGGATAATGTAATATTGTGTGAGTGTAGATCACACAAACTGACAAAGCATCTATGCCACGGCGCGCGAGACTTCGCGTCAACAACCTACTAATATAAAAAGTAAGGCCCCGGTCGACATATCCTATAAGCGAATAAACTAGTGTCAGCAATATACAATGCGATCCATATAAACCCGCACCATTTTAATAGGGCATAATTTCTTTCTGAAATCTCGTAGAAATGTGAAATTTGTTTTAATGCCTCAGGGAGAATCGACAACAATCGATCGATGCCATCTGTTGACTATATTAATGATTTCGATGGAAATTACGAGCATTATAGTTTGCAGTCATAAGAGCAACATACAGTATCCACTTGGAGAGCGTGTTTTCATTGTGAAAACAACTTCCTTGGCAACAAAACAACAGGAATGTCGAAGAGAATTTAATTTACGGGATATTCCGACAAATGCAACAATTTTATCGCTAGCAAGAAAGCTGGAGACAACTGGTATACTCGTTAGTGAGAGTGGAAAACATAGACCACCATTGAGTGCAGAGACTATTACAAATATTCGAAGAAGGCTAGTGAACGCTCCCACTCGAACTCGATTCTCCCTGAACCACTCAGACCATTAAAACAAATTTCACATTTCTACGAGCTTTCAGAGAGAAATTATGGCCTATTAAAATGGTTCAGGTTTACATGGATCACACTGTATTTCTTTTCTCCATGCTTGAGAAAGATCAGAGCCTCATGCCATTTCAGACACCAACAAGTGAGCACCGCAGCGACCCGGGGAGAGAGCTAGCAAACGAGAAAGGAGGTGACGCACAAAGGGATCTTCGGAGCTCCGAATTCAAGGTCAGGACAGGTACGTGGTGATCAGGCCACAGTATGTACTAGACTTTTCATTTTTACTTTTTCTCCACGTACTATGCACATAGTGTATAGAGAAGGTATTGCATTCCACCCAAAAATCGATATCGACATTTCACCGAAAATATATGTTTTAGAATGTCTTGTGTAGTATATATAAAAAGTATTTTCAGAAAAAGGTCCGTCGTATGTGTCCGTGTGTCTGTGAACACGATAACTTAAAAACGAAAAGTCGGTAATATAAACAACTTGGTATTTAAGTTTAGTATTTTCCAGGGATGCGACACGAAGATTAAAAAAAAAATCCCCTCACCCCATATTATCCTTTACATAGAACAAATTTCCAAAATTTTTGATTTTCTCAAAAATGACTAACGATTTTGATTAAAATAGCATATATTAATTATATTTATATGACAAATAACATGTATATCCTGAATATCCTGGAAATAACCTCTAAAGACCTCTTTATTATGAATTTTGCTGAATTTTGCGTAATTGGTAAACCGTAAGAGATAGGCAAAACTTACTACACAAAATGTAGATCACGTTAAAACACACAGTTTATATCATATACGTTTTTTTTTTTCGTGGAATTGACCATTTCTGAGATATTTCTGTAATTTTTTTCAGATTCAAAATACTTAAAGTTTTCTCACACGGTAACTTGTAAACTCCTGGTCCTGCATAGAAACGGATGTCAACCACATGGAAACCAGTTTTTAAAAGATTGAACTATCGTTTTAACCTAGTGTATTCCCTTATTTTCCTTCTTCTACTTACAAGAAAGCAACTAATTAAGATAAATTTTGCTAATATTCATCTCGATTGTCATAAAGTACATAGAAGTATACCCATGCTTTTTAACATTCATTTGTTACAGCGATGAATGTCACAGGAATGGAGCACGTCAAAGTTTTAGTTATACTGTCCATAGACGCACAAACACACGTGCTGACCTTTTTGTATCGCTTTATTCAAGGTGCGGGTTCGAATGCTGCAAGCAGGTTTAGGATATTTACGGAATGTGGGTGCCCCAGCACAGGATGTGTTGGCATGGAGTCTTTCTCGAGTGTGGTAAGACACAAGTGGTTTCCTTTGAGTTTACGATTATTATTCATTTCTGCCGTCGAACACACACGCATTCCTCACGAATTTTCCCTTTTCCAACTATGCCTTACGCGACCTTGCCTATCATCTCTACCGTCTTCTCGTGTAATAAATAAGCAATGTTTCTACCGCGGCCAGGTGTAGCCCGTCCGCGGACTCAATATCACGTCTTAACACAACGAATCTTATGGCTAGTGAACTCGACTGCTCGCTCAACAAGAGAACTGTTTCTATTTCCTCTGTTATGTCCACCCTCGGGCAATGGCACTTCCAACCCATTCGGCCAATGCCGGTCCCCATGGCCGCTTTGGCGTTTCGCAGCGCAGGGGATCGTGGGTTCGAGTCCCGCCTTGGGCATGGGTGTTATATGTTTGTGTATGTGTGTGTGTAAAAAGTAAAACAGAAATTCAGTAATCATACAGTAAACAAATTAGGTAAATAAAAAAAAAAAGTAGGGTATAGAGCGCCGGAGTCCCGATCAGACCCCGGAACTGTATTTAAAAAAAAAAATGGTCCTGTCCTTAAGTGTGCTCTCCTCCCTGGGTCGAGTGCCAACTTGTACTAACTGTGTCCTTGGTCTCTTGGACGTGTTTTACGCCATTTCTTCCCTGACCATTTCTTCCTTCTTAATATCATTTATATTCTATTGGATATAATTTATATATCTCTTTTAGAGATCTTTTAATTCCGTGACACGACAAGTACCGTCTCAAGGGGTTCTCTAAAATGTATTTTGGTTAAATTTAAGTATTACATTTTTGGGAGGAATAAATACCTTCTCTGAGTGCTGTGTACATGGTATATACATGCTAGAGAAAGTAAAAAGCAGCAGCAACCATAACAAAAATATTGTGATAATAGCTCTGCTATATTCGCTATTGGTATGTTATAAATGAAAAGTTGAATCTGATTTGTATAACATTCAAATGAGAATGTTTCATATAACTCAGAGTAGAGCATACTACACAAAGCTGAAGTACACCAGACGTGGTTAGGGCATAGGACATCTCGGCAACTGCGACAAGTTACTGATCTATTGCGAGGAAACCACAGGCCATAATACAGGAAACGACGGAGTTATAACGCAGAGACGCACGGAAGCCCCTAATAGTTCACCAGGTGGCAGCCCTGACACGCCACGGAGGCTATAAGAAGGCACTTACCCTTAACTAGCGCAACCAGGGGAATAGAGTTTCACTCGGAGCAAGCAACCGTGTCATCCGCCTGCTCAAGTCACACCTGCGCCACCTGAAAGATGAAAAAAGTAAATGAAATGAATGAAGGGGAAAGGGACTGTGGTAGATATACAGCACCCCAGCATTCGCCTAAGTGACCCCAGGAAAACCACAAAATACCCAGGCCCAGAGTACGCTGTCAATGGGGATCAAACCCGGACCTCCTGGATGCCATTCCCAGATAAAACATCTGAGCCACCTGGCTAAGTTTGTGGGCTGATGGTGATAGCCATTAAAACCATGCATATATATATATCCCCCTCGTTTGAATGTAAAATAACTTCTGCTATGAGTAACCTTCATATGTTTATTTTTAAAATGGTACATTCATTCACAGATAGTTTTGCGCAAATGTCAAACACTTAATACTTATAAATGTAAAAAAGAAGCTGGTAACAGTGAAGTAATAACACAAATATTAATTC
Organism: Hymenopus coronatus; assembly: GCA_030762935.1. Taxonomy (NCBI): domain Eukaryota; kingdom Metazoa; phylum Arthropoda; class Insecta; order Mantodea; family Hymenopodidae; genus Hymenopus; species Hymenopus coronatus. Next base: position 139,398,417 of record CM060886.1, read on the forward strand.
CAAAAGATAAGTGAAGATTTGTTGCAACTTAATACTTGTTCATCATATGCAGCGGCGGCGGCGGCGGCGGCAGCGGCGGTGGCGGCGGCGGTGGTGGTGGTGGTGGTGGTGGTGGTGGTGGTGGTAGTGGTAGTGGTAGTGGTAGTGGTGGTGGTGGTGGTGGTGGTGGTGGTAGTGGTGGTAGTGGTGGTAGTGGTGGTAGTGGTGGTGGTGGTGGCGGTGGTGGTGGCGGTGGCGGTGGCGGCGGCGGCGGCGGCGGCAGCGGCAGCGGCGGCGGTGGCGGTGGCGGTGGCGGTGGTGGTGGTGGTGGTGGTGGTAGTGGTAGTGGTAGTGGTAGTAGTAGTAGTAGTAGTAGTAGTAGTAGTAGTAGTAGTAGTAGTAGTAGTAGTAGTAGTAGTAGTAGTAGTAGTAACAATAATGTAACTTAAAATGTTGTTTCTGAAGGAATAATGCTATTTACACTTTATTACTTCTCTATTATTTAACAATTCAATAATTTGTGTTGTGACAGTGTCATCTGATGAAGTGGTTCTCACGTTCACTTTGATATGCGCGTCATTGTAGTTGAAGGCCTTGGAATGCATAAAAAGTGCGGCGCGATATAATAGGAGCCTTTGTGACACTTTGGTGCACTCGAGATTTATCTAAAAGCATCCAGTATCTTCGATAAGTTTACAGAATATTCTTTGGCATTACTTTCTGACTATAAAAGGAGGAAGAGTTGCCAACCAGTGTTGTGTTGTGAACTGTGCTAAGTTGTGAGTGACTGAGTGTTAGCACAGAGTTGTGCGAGAGCCATAAATAGCATGCAGCTGTAAACTGTCGACACGCAAAAACGTTGAGTGAATTATTTGCAGAAGTGAATTTAAGACTTTATTTGTTACTACATTTTGAATCAATAAAGGCTTTTGTTATACTAGTGTCAGGATTGGGATTTTTATGCCACGAAAGAGGAGATGATGAACATTTATTTGGTCAAAATGGAGGAGATGAGAAATGAAATATCAACAGTGAGGACGGAAATGAATAACAGACTGAAGGGTGTAAGAAAAGAAATGAAACATGGAATAAAACTAGCAGTGAAGAAGATAGATGGAATCTGGAATGGAGACGATGAGAAGTGTAATATCTAGGATGTAAATGAGAATTTCTACCAAGACGAACAATGACTGGAGTCAAAATGATTGCAGAAGAACTTGGTGGAATGATGAAAGATCACAACCAATGCATAATGCCCTGGAAGACCTCGGGGAATGCTTTAATGTTTTAGAGGGAAGATTCAACAGTGGCACCAAGGAACTGAATAGCATAGTGGCAAAGATGCTCAATAGAAGATTGAAAGACGACAGGACGTGACACAACATTCACGCGCGTCAAGCCACCCCATACGACCAGAAGTCAATCGTGGAAGTCACCAGACTGACGAGCAGGCGGAAAACGAGTAAGGGCCTACGTGACGAGGGGCACCTTGAGCCGGTCTTCACCACCCCCTCAAATGACGCTACTTGCCTTGGGTAGAAGAGTGAGCGACGCCTCATTGCAGATGACTGATTACAAGGGAAGTTGTGCCGGATACTCAAAGACACAGGCGCAGCCGTGACTATAATCAGACCTAGCGGTCTTACCATCTAGTGACGGCGTCGCGCAAAATCTTACCTATGGAGAAGGAAGCCCTGCTGGAGTTGACACTGGGGCGGAGTACTGTGATCCTGTGGGTGTTCGTCACGAGGCCGACTGAGGATGTGACACTAGGATTAGATGCCCTAAGAAGCCAAGAGACGAAGTCAGCCGGAGGGTTTTGTGACTCGGAACTTGACACCACTACACGAATATGTTGCCTGAACATTGTTGCATTATCAGAAGGAAGTACCCGTGAGGTTGCTAACCCGACGGACTCCTACAAGGACATCCAGGCCGGTACATAGTAAGGAAAGTGCAACACAATTGCGAGTGTATCGCCGTGCCACGGATCTGACAAGTCAGCACCGTGCTGGTTCCTAGGGACCCAACTGAAAGACGTACTAAAGAGGGTGGCGACCTTCTAACCGTCTCATAACTGGAGATGGTCCGACTTCTATTCAGCCGACGTCAGTCTGCCTTCAGCGAAGGGAATGGCGATTAGAGACGCAGTGACTGAGTACTCCACAACATTGACCTCAGGATACGCGATCATCCGGCAACAATCAAGATATGTTCCCCTGGCGAAGCAAGTGATGGCACGGGACATGCTAGAAAACATCAATCTAGAGGAGTAGCTGAAGAGTCCGACAACCTTTGGCACTTCCCTATTGTGTTGGTGAAGCAGAGCAGCGAACAGTGAACTACCAGAATCTGACTGTTTTCCTTTGCCATGGATTGACGACACCTTGGACATTCTTGCTGATACCCAGCAGTTCTCCACCTGAAATCGGGATGTTCACAAGTGACCCTAGATTCCCGAGAGAAGGAGAAAACCTCATCTCCACTGGCCAAAAGCTTTGGCAATTTAGGCTCCTACCCTTTGTTCTGTGCAATGCTCCAGCCACATTCCAGCTTCTCGTGGAATCAGTGACCTACGACGCCTATCTACTCTATTTGTATGACATCATCGTCGTGGGTAGTAACTTCGAAGAACATCTCGAGAATCTGACCAAGATACAGTAAAGGCTGCAGGCAGCTAATTTGAAGTTGAACGTGAAGAAGCGCCAACTCTAAGCAAGTGAATTACTTGGGCCATATAGTATCACCATCTGGAGTGTCCGACGGAGAAGGCTCGGGAGGTTATAGCTGCGAAGTTTCCTTAATCTATACAGCTGCTATATCTGGTTTGTCAGAGGTTTCTCCAGCATCGCGAAACTCTCATTCATCTGATAGAAGAATTACATGTAGTCAAAAGAGGCAGAGAGCGCATTCTAGGCGCCAAAGTCAGCACCCTGCAGTGCTCCTACTTTGGGGTTTCCACAACCAGGTGGCGTCTTTATTGTGGAAACCTTTGCCAGCAACATCGGCAATGGCGTACTTCTATCACAGATCCACGACGGTAAGGAGCGGCTTATGGTCTACTACAGCAAGATAGAACCAACGCAGCAAAAAAACTACTGCATTACCCAGCGAGAGCTCCTGACAATAGTAAAGACGCTGGAACACTTCTGGAAGTACCTGTAAGGCCAGTCATTTCACCTGAAGTCTGGCCACTCCTCTGTGACTTGGCTGTTAGGCTTCAAATACTTGGAGGGCCAGACAGTCAGTTGGGTCTAGAGGCTGCAAGAGCAAAACTTTACATCAGAAGATCGGAAAGGAAGGGGCCACACCAATGCGGGTGCCATGTTCAGGCAAGTCTGTCCAGAGGAGCGTGGTCACTGCACTAAAGTTGCAAAGAAGAAGCGTGCCGCAGCTGCACGTCTTATTTCAGCGGTACTTACAGCTGGCTGAGATAATTCAAGGCCGAGGAGAGAGCAGCTGGTAGTTGGCGACTTGGGGTCATTCCTTAGGCAGGTTGTTGCCCTCCGCGGTGTAATGGTTGCTAATTTCATATACTCAAGGTCACGGGTTCTTACTCGGCGGTGAACGATGGCTTTTTTCGGGCGTAAAAGAACCTCAAGCCTGATAGAAGCTTCTGAGCAAAATTATGCGACCTGTCACGCCCAATGGGACCCTGAGAACCACATTAGTTAAAGAGCGTTTATAAATAAAGCTACATTTCAATTTTTTTCCTGAGACAGAAACTAAACCGAGATGGGAGGACATCGTACCAAGGAGTGGAATACTCTGTACAAGTTCTACTGCATCCAATAGGATTCATTGAAGGCCAAGAATGGGTGCTGTTCAGAGTATGGGAGTCACCTGATCAGAATACCCAGAATGAGTAGTTGATCTGCCCTTGGAGTAAGATCGTGAAAGTCCTGAGGAAGTATATGCAGGGAGCTTTGGAAGTCATTTTTGACCCAACCAAACCATCAAAAAGCTCCGACAATGGTACTAGTGGCTGAGACTAATGACCGGGACTGAGAGATGGAGACGCCAATGTCATATGTTTGTGTGTTTGTGTGCGCGCGCGCGGGGCAAGTCGCAGTCCACAGGCCAGAAGCCGCGGTCGCATGCAGCAGTATAACACAGGAACACCTCTTGAATGCATAGACATAAACATAGCTCGACCATTCCCTGTGTCCGACGGGGGCAACAGGTATTTGTGGATTGCTTCACCAAGTGGCCGGAGGTGTGCGCCATCTCACCAAGAGGCCAAGATCACCATGAACTGCTGTAGAAGAACTGTTTTGTTGCCATGGGGCACCAAAGGAGCTGCAAAGTGATCAGGGCACCTCAGGAGGGAAGCACTGCATCGACTCAGAGTGCACAGAGTGGTTTTGAAGCACGTTGTATAATGCGTCCGTGAAAAGGAATAGGTATTTTGTCATACATGTTCAAAAAAAGATAAACAAATTTGAAATGCTCCATTGGTGTTAAAATATATGACTGAATCTCTTGAGGAAGTTCTACAATAGAACTTTAACATCACAAAATTGAATTAGGCTCCAGCACAAAGTGTTTACCAATCTTAGCAAGTGATTTCATCATGTTGGAAAAAAGAATGCCCACAATTTCATGCTTACTAGTTTACAAAATGGTAAAAACTACAGTATATATTATGTCACTTTGAATTTGATTATATATTGATTTAAACACAGTGATCTATACCTACTTAGATGAAAATGCTAGAAATTACTAAAAGCAAATGCACGAAAATTAGGATATACTCCATTAGTTAGTTTACTTAGAGACTAACCAAGAATAGAAAATATGTTTGCTTCGCTCGGATGCTTTGGTGAAACCTTTGGAAAATACCTACTAAAACTAACTATAGGTAAATAATAATAATAATAATAATTTACACACTAACTTAAACCTAACGCATTAGAGAGTAATGCTTTGGTGAAAGCAGTGGAAGTGCTAACAAGCAAATTCACGAAAATAGTTTATTTACACAAACACACACACAAACCTAGAGCTCGCTTCACTCGCATTCCTAATGAAAACACCCGAGATTGTGGTAGTATGTTTGCCTCACATTCAAAAAATCCCGAGTTCGAATCTCGTTTAGGGACATTTATGTTTTCCCTTTCCGGAGAAGAATGTCGGGGTAACTCTTAGATCTACAGTCCTCGAACTCATTTGAGCATTATTTCACTCGTTTCATACACCCATCGTCTGATTTAACCAACTGGTTCAATATAGGTAGGTAAAACTATTTTTTTAAAAAAAATGATAGAATACACTGCTGCGCTCGTTTCCCACCTAGGTGGCTCGGGTTCGATCCCAAGCGGCCGCATGTGAGATTTGTGGTGGACGAAGCGGCTTCTTGGTGGGTTTGACCGGGTCCCCCGGCTTCCCACGCCGCAACTGCTCCATCATCCATTTGGTTTGCATTTCATATCACCCACTTCCTCACACTCGAGCCTAGCTATGGGCTCTGTGGTTTCGTGCCGTTCTCCCCGACAGGCTTCTCACTCCTAGGGAGGTGTCGGTCCTAAAACGACTACACTTACCACTTCTCCATGGCGAATTTAAATACATTTGAATATTGCATTGAATCTCGAATCTGATCCTTTTACAAAGTCCCCACTTTATTCTGGTCCTCTTGGTCGAAATGAATCTGGAACGTAATAAATGTTCCATGGAATTGTATCGAATACATCAAATATGCTATCTACTATTGTACCTACTCTTTCCCCACGCTGCACACTCGTCATTTTGTTTTCTTCAATAAATGTGCTAGGAACAATTTTTATTATTTCTATAATCTCGCAAATCATTCTTCTCAAAAACTTTCTCAAAATTCAAAAACTGCTTACCTATAATACATTTAAAAGTTTCGCCAACGCAAATCCAAGTCGATCAAATAAAATTCAAGGCAATTATTCTAGAACCTTGTGTATTCAAAGGGTTCTCAATTTGTACTGAATTTACCATGATAAACGTGCATCGTATTCAAATAGAATTGGACTCATATCGATTTCAGTTCCCCATGGAAACGCGTAATTGTCTGTACACTTGAGGTAGATTTACATACCTAGCTTGTTGTATTGCATTTCAAACCTTCTTTAAGAGCCTTAACGCTGAACTATCTTCATTTTCTGAACTTCCCTTAGAAATGCCTTGGATTTATGTCATTGTAAAATATAGCTTTATGCTAAACAAAAACTTGAAAACATATTTGCATTTATTCGATTTCCCTCTCCTACATAGGCGTCGCTGTGATTCACCCAACATGTTTCCAAGGAGGGAACGACTGGCTGAATCTATGGTCATTCTTAAATTCTGTCTCGCTTACTATAGCTTTTACTTCCTAATACATGTCTTTATTAAGCAAATATTACATTCTATACAAAAATTCGTCACAGAACACTTCACGTTTTGAGAATCCCTAAATATCGATAAATAAAAATGAAACAGGACAGTTTGGTGTGTTTGAACAGCATAACCTTAAAAAAATCTGATGTGTTCCTTTCATTTGACTTTCTCTACATCTCTAAAACAAATTATTGTTTTAAAGCTTATTCTTCTATTTATTTCATACTCACCGAGAACAAGTTAGCAGAAGTGGTCATATTACGAGCTTCCTTGTAAGTAGAAGGAAAATAAGAGAGTACCACAGGTTAAAGCGATAGGTAGTCAAATCCTTTAAAAGCTGGTTGCTAACGTAATAGAAGCTACTTTGTTTATGAGGCCAGGAATTGACAAGTTCCGGTTTGAGAAAAGTATAAATATTTTAAATTTTTTTTTTTCGTGGAGTTGATCCTTTTTTTTTTTTTTAGATGTTCTTTGTTTTTGGTTTCAGCTTTAAAAATGTTATAATTTTCTCATACAGGAATTTGTCAACTCCTGTCCATACAAACAAAGGAACTTCAGTCACATAGCAACCAGCTTTTACTACCACTTTAACCTATGTTACTCCCTTATGTCCCTTCTACTTACAAGGAAGCAAGTAATTAGCATGAAGTAAATAGAAGCATAAGCTTTCTAACAACAAAAATTTGTTGCAGATATGTAGAAAAACTAATGTAAATGGAACACATCAGATTTGTTTCTGGTACTTTTACGAATAACTTTTATGAAAGTTAAGTTTCCTATTACTTCATTTTAATCATTTTAATCGAGATCACCTTTTCCAGAAACAGCTAATATTTTGTTAGAGGCAAAGAAAATAGCAATTATCAAATGATTAAGACTGTACATTACTTGCTAGTAACGTACATTCCATGCAATTGCTACAAAAAAGTCTGTGTTGCATTCACATAACTTTCTCTACAAAGTATTCTTACAAAATATCATCAACAGAAATAGTCTTATTACTTACTTCCTTGTAAGTAGAAGGGAAATAGGTGAATACTTACACTAGGATAAAGTGATAGTAAATTTCAACCTATGTGGAACAATTGAAATTCAGCTTTCTTATGCATACCGGGAAAATAAAAAACAGATGTGAAGGGAAAGTTGACTTCCCACTTGAGAAAAGTTTTGCTATATGATATTGAAATTCCGTTCTCTTTGCATGGCCAGGAATATTAAAAACGAAAAAAAGACAGAAGAAGAAACATAATGATAGGTGTCCTATTTGAGATAAGTATAAGTACTAGAAAACTTAGACTAATAACAAGGAATATCTCGGAAATGGTTAACTCTACAAAAAAAAAAAAAAAAGTATAGGTATTACATGAATTATGAGTTTTAATAAAAGATATATTTTTGTTTATCTCTTACTGCTTATGAGTTACACAAAAGTATTCGAGAATATGGAGGCCTTCAGAGGTTATTCCCAAAAAATTCAACATTTACATCTCGTTTGTCATGAAAATATCTTAAATATATGGTATTTGATAAAAAACAATGTAGAGCCATTTTTGAGAAAATGAACATTTTCGAAAAAGTTCCATGTAAAGGGTAGTTGCTGTTAGGGAATTATTTTTTTTTATTAATGTTCATGTCGCATCCTTGGAAGATACTGAATTTTAAATACCAAGTTTGGTATTTAACGAACTTTTCGTTTTTGGGCCAGCTCCCTCAGATTCACACACACGGACATTTTTCTATAAATGCTTTTTTGGAGGGGGGGATTCTGAGGGTCTCAAAACATATGTTTTCGATGAAATCACAGTATCTAGTTTTTTATGTGTAGGTACACACCTATGTGCGTCCTAGAGAAGGCTAATACAAGCTTCGAGCCCCCTTTCTTAGATTCAAGTACAGTATCTTATTCGGATACGACACGAAGATTTAAAAAAGAATCCACACGCCAAACTGCCTTTTACACATAAGAATTGCTCTAACGATTTTGGTTCAAGCATATTTAAAGATAGTTTCATGACGAATTGTAGGTGTTGAATTTTCCGTAAATAGCCTCTGAAGCTCTTTCCACTCTAGATGACTTTTACATGATTGGTGAACCATACTAAATAGTAAAATTTTACTACACAAAAAATGTAGTTCTTGTTTAATCAGATATTTTTATTTTCTCCAGCCCATATGTACAATGTGGATAGAGAACGCAGGCATTGTATTCCACTCATAAATTCAATTTCGAAATTTCACCAGCAATACATGTTTTGAGACCCCGTAAGTCCAAAAAGGAAACTTTTTGGAAACATTTCCGTGTGTCCGTATGTGTATGTTTCTGCGGGCACCATAGCTCATAAACTAAAAGTCGGTTAAATACCAAATTTGGTACTTAAGTTCAGTACCTTTTAAAGATACGACACAAAGATTTTCAATAATTCCTTCCATCCCCAACTACCCTTTACATGAAATACTTTTCGAAAATTTTGATTTTCTCAAAAATGGCTACAAGAATTTTGATTAAAATTCCATACGATGTAAGATATTTTTATGATAAATGAAATGAATATCTTGAATTTTCTAGAGAAGGCCTTTAAAGATCTCCTCATTCAGTATGATTTTTTTTTAATGTTGCATAACTGATAAGAGACAGACAAAAACTTACCTACTGCATAAAAATATAGAGCCCCTTAAAACATGCAATTTATGTCATATACATGTTTTCCCTGGAGATGACCGTTTTCGAGATATACTTTGTTATTGGTTTCAGTTTTAAAATACTTAAACTTTTCTCATACAGATTGTTGTCAACTCCTGGGCACACAAAAAATGAATTTCAATCCTTCAGCAACCACATTTTAAAACATGTGACTGTCGTATTCCATTATTTCCCTTCTACTTTGTAAGGAACTAAGTAATAAGACTGTTTCTGCTAGTGTTTACCTCGATTACCATGAAGTGGAAAGAAAAATGAGCTCATTAGCAATAATTCGTTGCAGGTATGTAGAGTAAGTCATGTGAATGGAACACATCAGAGTTTTGCTTTCTCTAGCCCCATATGTACAATGTACATAGTGGTTAGAGAAGTTATTGTATTCCACCCAAAAATTCGATACCGAAATTTCACCGGAAATACACATTTTAGGACACCTGAATCAAAAAAAAAAAAAAAAAAAAAACATTTTCAAAAAGCTCCGTTTGTGTGTCTGTGGACAGCATAGCTCAGAGACGAAAAGGCTGTTAAATACCAAATGTATATTTTGAGTTTTCTGAAGACCTATCTATTCTGGAAGAATTTTGCTGAATTTTGCATAACTAGTAAACCGTAAGAGATAGACAAAAACTTACTACACCAAAAATGTAGATCTCGTTAAAATACACAATTTATGTCATTTACCGTTTTCAAGATAGGTATTCCTTGTTATTAGTTTCAATTGTAAAGTACTTATATTTTTCTCAGACAGGAAGTGTCCGTTTTTCTTTTGTCCTACTCCTGGCCAAGCAAAGAAGCGACTTGCAATGACAATCGCATAACGGCAGCTTTTAAAACATTTGACTATCACTTCAGCCTAGTGCACTCCCTTAGTTCCATTCTACTTATAACGAACTAAGCAGTCAGAACTATCTGCTAGTGCTTATCTGAATTAGCATGGTGTAGAAAGAAGAACCTTTTGTAAAGCAGCTAGAGAAAGTCATGTGAGTGTAACACATCGGATTTATCCTTGAAAGAAAGAATTGAAGGAGAAAGCTACGCGAGAATTTTGACAGCTGTGGATTTTGATTGATTTATCCAAATTGGTAGCCATTCTTTGTTCATTTAAGTAGGCGTGGCAATGCCACTACCAAAAAGAGAGATTATTTTCCTTTCTTTTTAATCTTATTTTCCCTTTCATATGCCGAAGGTTCCGGTCCCTAGTTAATATAATGATGCATCCATTTATCTTCAATATTTAAAGCATGACGTTGGCATTGCTTTTGAAATATTCAGCAATATAGACTCCGTTGATCTAAAAGTCTCTGATAGTGATGATACCGTAGTTTTTATTTCTGAGAAATCATTAAGAATAACCAGAAATTTAAGAGACCATCTTATTTTTACTTTTTCTATCTACACGTACTATGTACCTACATAGAATATGGAGAAGGTATTGTTAGGTATTTCATACAAAAATTCGAAACTGAGATTTCACTGGAAATGCATGTTTTGAGTGCGTGTTTGTGTGTGTATGTGCAGCATAGCTCAGTTAAATTCCAAACTTAAAATTTAAGTTTAATATTTTCCAGGGATGCGAAATTAAGATTTTCAAGAAAATCCTCCCATCCTCAACTACCCTTTACATGGAACATTTTCGAAAATTTTGATTTTCTCAAAAATGACTCAATTTTGTTTTAAATATCGTATATTAAACGTATTTCAATGACAAATAAGATGTACATATCTTTAATTTTCTGGGAAAAGCCTCTGAAGGCATCTTCATTTTGGATGCCTGTTTAGTAACTTGTAAACCGTGAGAGATAGACAAAAACTTACCACACAAAAATGTAGATCTGTTAAAACACATTTTTTCGTGGAATTGACCATCTCCGAGATATTCAACAGTTTTAAGATAGTTCCAACATTCCTCTCAACATTTTCAAGTCCTGGCCATTCAAAGAAACGGATTTCAATCACATAGCAACCAGCTTCTAAAATATTTGGCGGCCGCGACGTGGCAGAGTGGTCAGACCATCGCCTCTCACCTATACCGATCCCAAGCGACCGCATGTGAGATTTGTGGTGGATAAAGCGGTGGAGGGGCGGGTTTTTCTCCGGTTTCCCCCGCCATCTCATTCCACCGGGGCTCCATATTCATGTATCATCGCCTGCGGTGCCAGAGCAGTAAAAGCGGGCGTTAAACACTACCCAAAAAATTGGCTATTTCCCTTAATGCTCTTATGCTTACAAGGAAGCAAGTAATAATGTTAATGTTTATCTCGATTAGCATTAAGTAGATAGAAAGTCATGTGAGTGGAACACAGAATTTTCAAGATCCATTCAATTCATCGCTGAATACACTAGAGCTGATTTACACTAACATCAACCTACTTCATTTTATCTTTGCAAAAATAGCTAAATTACACAATTTGTTAAACTTACAAATGCAATAGCGATACTCAAGAAACAGTTGTTTCAAAACGACACCAAAGGAAGATGTGAACCTTGTTGGTCATACCGCACATGATACGTGAATATAGGTAATTTTTAGCTCTAAATTCGGCACATACAAAAACTACCATAAAATGACCATGGATTAGGCAGTCGTACATAACCAAATGACGCGTGCCTGGGCCACTCCAAGAGAGATGCCGGTTGGTAGCGAAGGTCCCAGTCGCGTGGTTTGATAGACACAGATCAGTTTAGTAATGGAAAAGGTAGCATTTGGGTTTTGTTATGTTTCGTATAACACGTTCTGAGGTTGTTTACGTGGCGTATGACAACTGTTGTTCCTTCGCTGCCTAATCCCAAATGTGTGCGATTTTTAAAACACACATAAAACTTTAAATAGAAGAGTTTTAAAAGTTGCGATATCAAGTTTCGGACAAGTCAAAGTGTAAGCTAATCGTCTGCTATCTTCGTTTGGTGTCGTTTTGACTAGGAAAGCGAGACCTTGGTTCAGTACAGAGGAAGGCGACTCTAGGAAAACTGTAGAGACAAAAAATAATGTTACCCTCGAAGATTACAGACGAGAGAGGAAACTTCACAAAATACCATTAAAAAGAAAAAAGGGAACATCTGGAAAATGATAGAAGAAGCTGAGGAAGCTCATTCTGCGCAAAGGAAACGAGGCCATCGAGCATGATACCACAGGCAGAGGAGATCATCTCTGAAGAAGAAATTGCAGAAACCATATAGGATACCAAGAACAAAAGAACACGAGATTCAAAAGGGATTAGAATTAACATCTAAAACATGCATCTCTCTACCTCCTTCCAATATGGACCTCTCTTCTGAACAAATGTACCTATATAATTAGGAAACATACCGGACGAATGGAGAAAGTCGACTATCAAACTTCTGTACACGGGTGAAGGGCCAAGTGCACACAGAGGGATACCCTTAAAACCTTCTGCACTGAGAATCCTAACGGAACTGTTGCCAACCACTACTTAAATAGAATAGTTGGTTCAATGTGGATAGTAATTTTATTTTTAATTGTGATTTCGATTTTTACAATTATTTGAAGGTGTTGATAAACTAATCCATTATTGAAAAATTTAATTAAAGGATGAATTTTACGTAAGGGTTTATACAGAAGAGCAGTTTGGATTCAGAAAAGGGAGATACACGATTATGGCTGCAAAGAACCTACTAAACCAAATAAAAGTTAAATTAGAGGAGCCCCCCCCCCAAAAAAAAAACTACACCTGCGTAGTTTTAACAACTACTCTAAAGCCTTTGATCTGGTCAACCGAAATATACTTATGGATAAGCTGGAGGAGTTAGTTGGTAAAGCAAGTAAAACCATACTTATATCAAATATCCTAACAAAGAATTATGTCCAACGACGACGGAGTAGAAAAATCAGAGTGGTTATCCCAAACGAATGGCGTACTTCCAGGTGTTCCGCTTAGCCCAATAGTAGATATTTAATGCTCTTACATATGACGTCCCGAAAGAAATTATTTTAGGAGTCAACTTGTATATCTACGCCGATAACATGGCTATCGAAATGAGAGAGAAACATGCACGTTACAAATAGCGATAGATACAATAAGCAAGTGAGCTGAGAAAAAAGACAAAGATAAATGAAGAGAAAACAAACAGAAATATTTAGAAAAGGGGCAGGCTCACCGAAGCAGAAAAGGTAAAATGCAACGGAAAATTCCTTAAGGGAACGAACAACTTCAAATATCTGGGCATTACGATAAAGACAACCGCATATCAAAATAAGAATGGTGGCCGCAGTTCGACTGTTATCAATCGATGCAACTATGGACTTGTTCAGATGTCCTTGTGTATGGAGTCGAAGTAGTGTGGAAACATCTCACTTGTAAACAATTAGACAATATAGAAAAAAAATCTGATGTGTTCCATTCACATGACTTTCTCTACATCTCTGCAACACTTTATTGTTAAAAATCTTATGCTTCTATTTACTTCATGATAATCGACAAAAAAAAATTAGCAGAAAGTGTCTTATTACTTACTTCCTTGTAAGTAGAAGCGAATTAGGGGAGTAACATAGGTTAAAATGATAGTCAAATGCTGGTTGCTATGTGACTGAAGTTCCTTTGTTTGTAAGGACAGGAGTTGACAAATTCCTCTATGAGAAAGGTATGTTTTTCAAAGCCGAAACCAAGAACAAGGAATATCTCAAAAACGATTAACTCCACAAAAAAAAAAAAAAAAAAAAAATATATATATATAACATAAATTTTGTGTTGTAAGTTTTTGTCCATCTCTTACGGTGTAGTAGTTATGCAAAATTCCATAAAATTTATCCAGAATAAAGTAGTCTTTAGAGGCTATTTCCAAAAAATTCAAGATATATATTTTATTTGGCAAGTAAACTACTTAAATATAAGAGATTTTAATCAAAATCGTTAGAGCAAATTTTAAGAAAATGAAAATTTTTGAAACTTTTCCATGTAAAGTGTAGTTTGGGGTGGGGGGATTTTCTTGAAAATCTTCGTGTCTCACCCTTGGAAGATACCGAACTTAAATATCAAGTTTGGTATTCAAAAGTCTCTTCGTTTTTGAGCTATGCTATCTACAGACACGCGGACACACACACACGGACCTTTTTTCAAAAATGCTATTTTTGGATTCAGGGAGACCCAAAACGTGTATTTCCGGTGAAATCTCGGTATTGAATTTTTGGGTGGAATGCAATACCTATAGTGCGTGTAGACAAAGTAATAAAATTCTCAAGAAATTTCTAGGAGTATCACAAAGCACTGGATCGAGGGTAGTCTATGACCTCAGCTTCCCAATAAAGGATCTGCAAACGACACTACTAGTCAAGCCTAGAGTGCACTTGTACACGATCTGCGAGAAAAGGACATAGCAAGAGTTCTATAAAATCTGTGCGATGCAAGAGCGAGTGTGGGCACAGACCAACTATGTAACTACAAGATTGTCAGTTCATGGCTTCCACCACAAAGTCTTCCACGAACCGAGCGATACCTGCCTCTGTGTTTTGTGCTCCGAAAAACAATGCAAATCTATCGGTGCTTATAGCAAGGACAATAAATCCATTTAAGGTATTCTGCACAGTTCTCTGTTGTTGTTATTGTTTGTATTGTATTTATTATTATTATTGTTGTTATTATTATTATTATTATTATTATTATTATTATTATTATTATTATTATTATTATTATTATTATTAGCAGCAGCAGCAGCAGTAACAGGAGCAGTAGCAGTAGCAGTAGCATAATCCTTGTTTTATTATTATAATCATTATTATTATTATTATTATAATTATTATTATTAATATTATCATTATTATTACTATCACTATTAAGGTTTTACTCTTTCCGTGAGATCGAGAGAAACAACTGAAAATCGACAGGCCTTGAAAAGAATGACAAAGCATTTAACAATTGAACCATCAATAATGAATATCTCGGAATTGGCTTATTCCGTGAAAATGTTACTTTATATAAATTCTTATCTACATTCTTGTGTAGATTTTCCAATCGTTTAATGTTATGCAAGATTATATAGAAATCTTTCTCAAAGAAGAATAGTTTCCAAAGTTCAAGACATAGGTACATTTTATTTATCATGTTAATTTATTTAATATACATCATTTTAATTAAAATTCTTACAGCAATTCTTTTCATAAAATAAAACATTTCAAACAATATTCCTTATAAGGGATAATTTGGGTTTGGGAAATTTAATTTGAAATCTTCATATCGCATATTTTGTATAATTACCTATCTACACGGTTTTAGTTTAGAGTTATGGGCACCCGGAACTTTTTCTAAAAAGACTTTTTTATTAAGGGACCTCATAATTTGTATTTCCAGTGTAATATCCTTACTTTCTGTACTGAAGCTTATTCTTATATCTACTATATGCTAATCAAGATAAACTGTAGCAGACATGCTCTTTACTTCATTAGATAATAGAAGGGAAATAAGGGAATACACGAGGCTTAACTGACAGTCAAATGCTTTAAAATATTGTTGCTATATGATTGAAATCAGTTTCTTTGTGAGGCGAGGAATTGACAAGATCCCGCATGAGAAAAGCTGTGTGTGTTTTAAACCTGAAACCAATAATAAGGAATAACTCGTAAATGGCCAACTACACGACAAAAATGTATAGGACATAAATTGTGTATTTTAAGATCCATATTTTTTGTGTTGTAAGTTTTTGTCTATCTCTTACGTTTACCATTTATGCAAAATTCAGAAAAGTTCATCTGGAATAAAGAGGTCTAAAGAGGCTATTCCCAAAGAAGCAGACATAGATTTTATTTATCATGTAAACATCATACATATAAGAGATTATAATCAACTTCATCAGAGCCATTTTTGAGAAAACCAAAATGTTTGAAATTTTTTCCACGTGTCTAAATGGTATTTGGGGGTGGGGGAATTTTCTTGAAAATCTTTGTGTTGAATCCTTGGAAGATACTAACTTAAATATCAAGTTTGATATTTGACAGGCTTTTCAATCTATAGCACACACATGCAAGCATGCACTCACAAACGCACTCAATCACACACAAAGAGAATGATTCAAAAACACTTTTACAAAAATTTGGAATTAGTTCCTTAAATCAAAATAAGAAAAAATGTTCATATAAACAAATGTCCCAAAATGCTTCATTTTCGATTTAATGAGATTCAAACTGTTATTAATCAAAACATTTTAAAGTGACACATTATTCTGTTTTTGATGTCAGCTTGTAAGGAGGTATTCAATACAACACCATAGCACATGCTCTAAATGTCCTCCTCTTGCATCTAAACACCCATGCACACGTCAAAGCATGGACTGTCAAATACTCCCTTACAGTGTTGTATGGTTTCACAGGCTTTCAGATTAAGAATTTCTTCAATCTGGATATCTGCTGCCTAAATCAATTATTTAAGGTGCCCCCAAAGGATTGAGGTCTGGGGAATGCATAGGCCATGGGACTGGTCCTCCTCTACCTATCCATCTGCCATGCTAGATACCAACCAGTGCATCTCAAACAAGGAGACTAAAGTGTGCTGGAGCACCATCATGTATAAACCACATGTTTCTTCTTATTTGTATATCTTCTAGTAAGTAGGGGAGATTGCTCTGAATGAAGCCCTTGTAGTCAGGAATTGCAAGGCATGCTGGGAGAATGTATTACACAATATATAAATGACAAATAAGCAGCCATGGGAACACAATGTTAATTCTGCAGGGTAAAATGTGTCAAATCCTTCTATGAACGAGTATATAGTTAAATTGTATCTGCAAAACCGTCGAATGTAAACTTTCATTAATACATTGATTACTTGAAAATGAAGGATTCTAGAGCATATGTTTATATGAATCTATTTTCTTGCTTTGACATAAGGAATCAATACCCAAACAATGTAAAAGTATTTTTAATCAACCTGTGTATATATATCTGACAAGATATTAAAGCATTACCACTGTAAACACAGCTGAAACAGCCCAAAACTATGTTCCACCAAACCTATGCATCTCACTGCCAGAGCATCATGAAATGTGCTTCATAAAAGTCTTGCATGTATTGAGTATAAGCTGAGGAGTCATTATAATAAAACAGTTTATTTCACCAAAAAATACAATTATTACTGAAAGAGCTAAGGAGGTCATTAATGCCTTAAAATAGTGCTAACCCACTAAGTGTGATTAAAGTTACGTCCTTAGTTCAAGATCAGAAAGGCTCGCACAATCATTTTTGGACACTGATACATTTAAAAGTAAGTTTTCTGTGAGTCGTTTATTAAATCAACTGTTCTGGCTGAAAAAATGTATCTATACATTAGCAAGACCAAAGGGAACATCGGAACTAGATTAAAGGAATATTTTGGCAAGATCAAGAATAAAGAAACCAACAAATCTGCAGTGGCAGCATACTTCTGGAATGACCATCACATCATCTGTTAAACCAGTCCTTTTTACTTCAGAACTAAATATCTGGGGGAAGATTTGTATAAAAAAACACAGTGCTTATCTTATGAACCTTGACATTCCTTCAGAAGTTAACTCGCTACTAAGACTCATAAAACCTCCACCATATGTCTCCACCCCACAGAAGCAAGATCTTCAGGAGCACTGGAGTTCCAGCCAGTCGACATCTTGATGATGCCTTCAACTGAAGGTGAAATGCATCAGGATTAAAGTTTAGGTATGTGAAGCCATAGAGTGTCTAGTCGACTCAATCTGTATTATTTTATAAGCTGTGCCAGATGCAGTTCTTAAATTTCTTTGAAAAACTTAGGAGAGCATCAGACCCTATGCTTCATGTATTGATAAACATTATCAATCACCTCAGAGTTTTGCTATTACTTGGTTTTCTCTTTAGGTTTGAAATTAAAGGAGAATTATCCAAAAATTGGATGTATTCCATTCACATGTCTTTTGTTACCTATTCTGCAAAAATCGAATCCTGCAAAATCTTATTCTTCTATCTATTCATACTAATTAAGATAAATGTGAACAAAAATGGAGGTTCTACTTATTTCCCCTTTTTCTTCTATCAAGAAAACCATAAGTAGGTTTCGGAATATTTAATGCTATAACAAGGAATATCTAGGAAATGGTTATCTACATGACAAAAAGTATCTGACATAAATTATATGCTTTAATGAGATCAACATTTTTGTATCCCAAGATTTTTCTATCTCATATGGTTTATCAGTTACACAAAAATCATCCATAACTTCAGCAACTTCAGAGGCTCATTCCAGAAAATTCAAGATATAAGAACAGTAATTAATTTGTCATGAAAATATCTTAAACATATAGCATTTTAATCAAAATCGTTAGAACTATTTTTAAGAAAACTAACATGTGGGATGCGGTGGTTAGGTAGTACACTACTGAAAGTAAACACCGGTCACTTCTTAACCACTATTTATTAGTGATAATGGTGTGTACAGTTTGACACAGTTGGAATGGAGGAGCACCAAACAACTTCCTGCTACGACCTCAGCCGCCAGACTGACCGTTTATTTTGCAGGGACGCTAAGGGGGTAGTTCGCGCCTTTTTGGCTACCGGACCCTGCTGCCCTCTGGTGGTAGTAGTCTTAAGTTCCGTTTACCGTCAGCAGTGATGGGGGAGTCTTGAGTTTCGCCACAAACATTTTAAAAACATGTAAAAAGTAGTTTGTATAAGCAGGGATTTTCTTGAAGATCTTGCAGATATTTTCTGGAAGATCTTTGTGTCACGTCCTTGAAAGATGCTGAATTTAGATATCAAGTTTGGTGTGTCAAAAAATAAGAAGTATTTTAGATAGTGGAGCACCATAATTTAAATGATTTGAGTCACATATTTTACACATTTTGCTCCACTTGCCTTCATTTGGGAAGACCAGTTTCAGGCTACCTTAACCCTATCTTAGCTGCGAAGTTGACTGATGCTACACACAGCAGGTGGTTGTTCTTGTCAATAGGATGACATCATCTATGGCAGCAACCTCAAAATTCATAAGGGAATTTTCTTCCTTGGTGATAAAGACGTTTTCTCATATTTGGAATTCCAAAGGTTTATTTTAGATATTTTATCAACTCTATTTCTTCGTTTATGTTATAATTTTCAGACCAACAGTGATATGCTACTACACTCTACTTGCTTTTATCTAATGCTTCTCAACTGTTCTTTCATCCTAGTCTCTTAATTTTGTTTTGTTTTTCTGATATATATCTTGCTGCAGTCTCGGCAGCTCATTTTATAAATCCCTGATTTTTTAGTTTTTGGTGTGGTATCTATCAAAGGTTTCTGAAATTACCTATATCTATTTTGAGGAGCCAGTTTTAGGTTAAAGTCTTTAAAAATCCTTTCAAATTTTCAGTAAATTTGCAAAATTTAACTGATAATTTTTGCAATTTTTCCAGATTTCATGTAATCTTTTATTTCTTTTGTATTTGTTAATCAATCTGTCTATAAAATTTGTATTGTAATTGTTCAGTTTGGCAATCTGATGATTGTGTGTATATTCTTTTTCCTTCTCTGTTTTATTCAATGGAACATTGACTAACCTATGAACCAGACTATGAAATAATTGCAAGTTGATGTTGTAATGGGTTAAACCAATTCCATTTTATGTAACTATCAAACATGTGTTGCTTTTCAGTATATGCCAAATTCCAAGCTTGTTCCTGTTCAATGGTGAATACACTAGATTTTTCTTGTAATTCAGTGATTTTATTGCATTGTCCATTAATTTTTTAGGAATGATGGCAACATATCATCCACATATTTATGCCAGGATTTGAAGATCTGTAGGAAGGCCTTTGTGATTTGGATTTCTAAGATTCTAATATATAAATGAGCTAACAGGTGAAAGAGGGTTGAGCTTAGCCAAGCCTGCAGTTTGTTGTAATCAGTTATTGGAAAATGTGAAACCATTTTGTTTTATGCAAAGATCTGTCAGTATGATGTATTCTTCAATTTGTTCTGGTTTCATGTTATTTTCTTTAGCCACTGTTTTAATAAATTTGGTATTTTTTCAGCCGGGATCCTCATGAACAAGGATTTGATGTTGAATGATACGATCATTCCCTAGTTTTTATTACAACATGTAAGTCCAAAGAATTCTCAGTGCGTAATGCTTCAAATTGATCTGTAAGGAAACCTTTGGAACTGCAAATTTGGGAAAACATCTTTATTCACCAAGGAAGAAGATTCCCTTATGAATTTTGAGGTTCCCACCATGGATGACATCATCGTATTGACAAGAGTAGAGGGCAGCACACCACCACCTGTTGTATGTAGCATCAGTCAACTTTGGAACTGAAGATAGAATTAGGTGCTCTGAAACTAGTCTTCCCAATCAAAGGCAAAATGGAGGAAAAAGTGTAAAATAGGTGACTCAAATGATCAAATTTGGTATTTAACACACCTTTTGTTTCTGAGTTATGCTGTACACATGCACACACACAAAGACCTTTCTCTAAAAGTGCTCTTTTATTCAGGGTTCATCAAAACATGTTTTTCTGGTTAAATCTTAATATTAAATTTTTGCATGGATTGCAGTGTTTTCTCTATCTAGTATTTAGATTGTACATGGTAAATAATAACTCAACACATGTAAAACCATACTAAATATGTTACACTAAACTGAACCAGGGTCGTGCAATTCACTCTGTGTTGCATCAAGTAACATCAGCTGTAAGTTCATTGAATCAAGAGAAAGAAGGATAGATGCAGCCTCTCTGTTTTCTGGACCAAGGTCAGTGTTCAAAAACCAATATGCAAGCTATACTCCATGAAATCTATAAATATAAGAATTGCTTTATCAAGTAATGTGTAAGAGCTTTATACAGTATCTACATCTGTTACAAAACTTGGCCACCAGGAAACGGCCCATGTGACCTTCCTGCATTCCCTGCATGCATGTCCTACATCTGTTCTAGTCCAGTTCGCATGTGAATAATATTAGCAATGTTTAGCAGTGTTTAGTTTTGCTTCAAGTACTTTCAAAATGCAGTATACAGTATCACAAAGAGTGTATGTATGATACACATCAGCTTACATCATCTTGTGGGAAGTTGTAAGGCCATTTGAAACCAAATTTTCAGGCGTGCGTGTTTTGAGTAAAGAAGATATTCGTTTACTTGTAAATAAATTCAGGGAGCAGGATCAATTTGTGACAGGTGTGTGCTTATGGAGCAGAAATTAGATGAAATGGGAGAAAGGTTAGAATGGTTACCTTGAAAATCTCTTCAGCATCTTGCACAAGAAACTGACATTGCAAAAGCTTCAGCATGGAAAGCAACAAAACTTTTAAAAAGTCAACCATACAGAGTTACTGTTGTCCAGGAATTTCCAACATCTTTTGTGATAAGGTATGTTTCGTGTTTATTTAGATAATAGTTAATGTGATTTGAGATTTTATTTGACATCCATACATGTGTGGTGGACCGTGCGAATGTCAGCCAAGTGTACAGTATGTAACCGAGAGATAGACCTTGCGCATAATAGCCAAGTTTTGTAGCATACTTACTGTGTATATATATATATATAAGCTGTGCTTTATCAACTAAGCAGCTTGTTTAACAGCTCTATAGTTGTGTAGATTAGAAAGAATAAACATTTGGGTATTTCTGTATGAATGTTTCTCAAGGAGAATGTCACTGAGCTATACCTATTATTCATGTTAAAGAAAATTATATTATGAAATCTAAGCAAACATATTATACGTTGCACAAAAACAATAAATTCAACAGAACTTACTTTGCAAAGTAAATCATAACACTATGTGTTTGAAGATCATCAGCTTCTATTGCCATGATAGAAAGAAATTCAGCTTAAAGGTAAACTTCAGCAGCCAAAGCTCATGTGTGCATGTGTGTGTATGTGTGTTTAACAATATGCTTCTGTGCGCAAGAAGTACATACTTATGTTATACATAATTTAAAAAAGTATCATATAACATAAACAAAGCCTATGTTTTACTTTCAGACATAAAACTATTAATTTGCTACTCACAAATGACAGCCAATGTATACGAAAAACCGGAGTGGAAGTTCATCAATCGTTATGGAGGAGTTGAAAGCAAATGTTGATAGAAGAATTAAGAAAAAACAGATGTTTCACTTTGGACACCATACATGACTTTTTGGATGGAAAAGATTTCCCAACTGATGAACACCTCAAAATGTTAGTGACATCTTGGCTCAGATCTTTAGCGGTGAAAGAGTATAACATCTGTATTGAAAAACTGGTACCACGTGACAATAAATATCTTGATAGCAATGATGATTATGTTGAAAAATAGAGTAAGGTACTGTAACTTTGTAAATAAAGTTTTGTATGATAACTTTTGTTATGTTTGATTATACCAAATCGTCTGCCACTTTTTGGATGACCCTCGTATATAGAATTGTAAGCAAGCTTCAATACAGATTTTCTTCAACACTGCACAAATTGCTGAAGTACAATACACAACACTTCTTTGGAATGACTCCAGTTTAACTGTGAAATTCATTTACATAATTGACTAGTCTATGCTATGACTTTTGAATCTCTATAAAAATATTGTCCATGATGCCTTAAAGATAATTTATTTTGGATACACCTATTCACTCCTTTTTACAGCATTGTAGCATAGGGGTCTTTTTCTAAAGTATGCAATTGCTCAAACTGCAAAAGAAGATTATAAAAGTAATAAAACAAGCACTAATAAGTTCAGAGAGTAGGACAATTTTCAAAGAGCTATCATTGCTACCCCGACCATGAAAATACATACTTGAGTCTCATGGATCACTTCAAAAGGAACACAGTCTTCCATGATATAACACAAGAACATAACATACATTTTGTTTGCCTTTGCGTTCACCCAGTGATCTAACATCACCTGTTCCATAAATATAGAGTGCAAGTTGTTAATTGTATAAAAAAAATCTGATGTGTTCCATTTACATAACTTAGTCTACATCTCTGCAACTAATTATTGTTAAAAAGCTAATGCTTCTATTTACTTTATACTAATACAGAAAAAAATTAGCAAAAATAGTCTTATTACTTGCTTCCTTGTAAGTAGAAACAAAATAAGGGAGTTCTATAGGTTAAAGTGATAGTGAAAAGCTGGTTGCTATGTGACTGAAGTTCCTATGTTTGTATGGACACAAGTTGACAAATTCCTGTATGAGAAAAGTATAATTATTTAAAGCTGAAACCAAAAACAAGGAATATTTCAAAAATGGTCAACTCCATGAAAAAAATGTATGTAACATACATTGAGTGTTTTAACGTGCTATATACTTTTTGTATGGTAAGTTATTGTCTATCTCTTACGGTTTAGCAGTTATGCAAAATTCTGTCAAATTCATCCAGAATAGTCTTCAGAGGCTATTCCCAGAAAATTCCAGATGTACATATTATCTTTCAAGTAAACATTTTTAATATATGATATTTAATCAAAATTGTTACAGCCATTTTTGAGAAAATCAAAATTTTTGAAAATTTTTCCATGTAAACGGTAGTTTGGGGTGGGGGAATTTTCTTGAAAAATTTTGTGTCGCATCCTTGGAAGATGCTGAAAATAAATACCAAGTTTGGTATTTAACAGACTCTTCATTTTTGAGTTATGATATCCACAGACACACGCACAGACCTTTTCCCAAAAATGCATTTTTTGGATTCAGGGGGACCATAAACATGCATTTCCGCTGTAATCTCGGTATCAAATTTTTTGTTGGACTGCAATACTTTCTCTTTATACTTAGCATGTGTAGAGAAAGTAATAAAATCAAATAAAATCTGTATAATAACCTTGGTATTTAATTATTTAAACCTGGGCTAATATGCCAGATTTATAATATTTATTAAACTTCACATCATTTACAGATAAGTTTAAGCTAACATAATTATAAATACCAATTATAAATATAAAAGTAAAAATATAACTTTAGACAAATAAAAAAAACTAAAAAAAAAAAACTACTAATAACATTTCTAAAAACATAATAAATAATAAACTAAAACATTAAGCATTTATCATACATACATAATTAACAACAATAATTATTATTGATACTTATAAACAAAAATAACAATTATATAAGATTAATTTACGAAATTTATTTATGTTTAAATTTCATTTTTAGTATAATATAATCATTTATAATTAATCTATTACTTTTTATTTATTATTTATATATTTATATAATAATTATGTCATTAATTGACATTAAAATTTGCTTATTAATTTTTAAATTATTCCTTTTACATAGGTATTTAATTATTGTTTTGTAGTCGCCTTACCCTCCCTTTTTCTAGGACTGATACCCTCCTAGGACTTACAAGTGGATGCCTAGGGATCAGAAGACTGTTGGAGAGCCAACGGCATGAAACCACTAAAGTGAGAACCTGGAATGAGTGGTCAGGTATGAGTGTGAAGAAGTGGATGATATGAAATGCAAGTAACATCGATGATAGGAAAGGTGTGATGGAGCAGTTGGTGAAATGAGTGGTGGGGTAAACCGGAGGACCCCAAGAAAACCCATCCAGACACCACTTCACCCACCACAAATCCCACATGCAGGTGGTTGGGAATGAACCTGGGCTGCCTAGACAGGAGGCAAGTGGTATAACAACTCAGCCATGGTGCTGCTATTTAATTATCAATTTATAAGATTGTACTATTTAATTAATATATATATATTCAAAATTATTTTATTAATTATACATTTTTAAAATTTATTTTAAATATTATTATTTATATATTATTCAATTTTATTTTATTTATTTAAATTATTTATTTATAAAAAATTTAATGTCACATATTTATCACTATTAATTACTAACCCCAAGTTACTGGTATCCAGTAAACAATAACTGGAAACCAGTTATTAAAAATCTAAATACTGCATTTAATTTCCGGTGGCATACTATAGATACCGGTATCCAGTACTAATTCTGCCTGAAATGTGTGATATAAAATTCAGGATCTACACAACCAAAAATTCAATAATCATCATTCCAAAATGTACGACATGGGTAGTTATATACCCCTACAAATTGTACAATTTACGTCAAAAGTGGTTCCAGAAGGTATTTTATTAAACCCAAGAATTGATGTCCAGATTTCACCAGATATATATGTTTTGAAGTCTACAAGTCCTAAAAAAAGCATTTTTAGAAAAAGGCCTCTGTGTGTGTGTGTGTGTGTGTGTGTGTGTGTGTTTGTGTGTGTGTGTGTGTGTGTGTGTGTGCGTGCGTGCGCGAGAGTGTGAGTGTGAGTGAGAGTGAGAGAGTGTGTGAGTGTGTGAGTGAGTGTGAGTGTGTGTGTGTGTGTGAGAGTGTGAGTGTGAGTGAGAGTGTGAGTGAGAGTGAGAGAGTGTGTGAGTGTGAGAGTCTGTGTGAGTGAGTGTGAGTGTGTGTGAATGTGAGTGAGAGTGAGAGAGTGTGTGAGTGTGTGTGTGTGAGTGTGTGAGTGTGTGTGTGTGTGAGTGTGAGAGTCTGTGTGAGTGTGTGTGTGAATGAGTGAGTGTGGGTGTGTGTGAGTGAGTGTGAGTGTGTGTATGTGTGAGAGTGAGAGTATGAGTGTGAGTGAGAGAGTGTGTGAGTGTATGTGAGTGTATATGAGTGTGTGTGAGTGTGTGTGAGTGAGTGTGAGTGTGTGTGAGTATGTGTGAGTGTGTGTGAGTGTGTGTGAGTGTGTGTGAGTATGTAGAGTGTGAGAGTATGAGAGTGTGTGAGTGTGTGAGTGTGAGAGTGAGTGTGTGAGAGAGCGAGTGAGCATGAGCGAGAGCAAGAGCATGAGCGTGAGAGTGTGTGAGTTAGAGTGAGTGAGAGTGAGAGAGAGAGAGAGTGTGTGTGTGTGTGTGTGTGTGGGTGTGGGTGTGTGTGGGTGGGGGTGTGTACAACATAGCTCAAAAACGAAAAGACTGTTAAATATCAAACTTGGTATTTATCTTTAGGATCTTCCAAGGATGCAACACAAAGATTTTCAATAAATTCTTCCACCACAAAATACTCTTTACATGGAAAAATTGTTGAAACTTTTGTTTTTCTTGAAAATGGTACTAACAATTTTGATTAAAATGCCTCATATTAAAAATATTTACATTACAAATAAAATGTATATTTTGATAATTCTGGGAATAGCCTCTGAACGCCTCTTTATTCTAGATGAGTTTTGCAGAATTCTGCATAACGGTTAAACCATATAGACGAAAACTTACTGCACAACAAATGTAGAACACACACACACAAGGACAGAAAAATGTTTGTTTTTTTTTATTTAGGGTGTCTCAAAATGTGGGGGGGGAGTCTCAAATGAAATCCTGGTATCAAATGTTGGGTGCAATACATCTTCTCTATACACTATGTACATAGCACATGTAGAGAAAGTAAAAAACTGAATAAGGAACTTGGAACCAATCAAAATTTCAAAGACTGGGTATGGGTTATAGACAGTTTTGCTACCAAGAAGTCTTGACACATGGAACTGTTAATTAAAACATTTAAGTTAAGAAATTTTCTTCAGCCTAACCAAAAGTAATCAACTGATCATTTCCTACAATTCTTAAATGAAAGTGGGTATGAACAATATATACAATCTGTTGGCATGACATGAAAAGACCTCTTTATTCTGGATGATTTTTTACTTTCTCTATACGTACTATGTACATAGTATATAGAGAAGGTATTGCATTGCACCCAAAAATTCGATACCGAGATTTCACCGGAAATATATGTTTTAAGAACCCCTGAATCCAAAAAAATCATTTTAAAAAAATGCCCATTGTGTGTGTGTGTGTGTGTGTGGGCAGCATAGCTCAAAAACCAAAAGACCGTTAAAAACTAAACTTAGTATTTAAGTTTGGTATCTTCCAAGGATGCGACATGAAGATTTTCAAGAAAATCCCCCCACCTCAAACTACACTTTACATGTAAAATTTTCAAACATTTTGATTTTCTTAAAATTGGTTTTAACGATTTTGATAAAAATCTCTTATATTTAAGTAGTTTCCTTGCCAAATAAAATATATATGTTGAATTTTCTGGGAATAGTCTCTAAAGACTACTTTATTCTGGATAAATTTTACGGAATTTTGCATAACTGCTACACCATAACAGATGGACAAAAACTTACAACACAAAAAATGTAGAGCGCATTAAAACACAAAATTTATGTTACATAATTTTTTTTCGTGGAGTTCATCGTTTTTGAGATATTCCTTGTTTTTGGTTTCGGCTTTGAGAAACATACCTTTCTCATAGAGGAATTTGTCAACTCCTGTCCTTACAAACAAAGGAACTTCAGTCACATAGCAACCAGCTTTTGACCAGCACTTTAATCTATGGTACCCTCTTATTTTGCTTCTACTTACAAGGAAGCAAGCAATAAGATTATTTCTGCTATTTTTTTCTCAATTAGATGAAGTAAATAGAATAATTTGTTGCAGAGATGTAGAGAAAGTCATGTGAATGGAACACATCAAATTTTTTTTTAAAAATTTTGCTTAGCTAGTAAACCGATTGGACAAAAACTTACTACACAAAAAAAGTAGAGCTCCTTAAAACACACAATTTATGCCATTTACATTTTTTTCTGAAGTTGGCCGTTTTCGAGATACCTATTTCTTGTTACTGGTTCCAGTTTTAAAATACTTTTGCCGTGCGTAAGTGAGCATGAGGCGGGCAATCGAGTTGGTAGTCCCAGGTTCGTAAAGGCTGTAGCGGCACGAGGGTATTTTATTATTAAACACATTCGAGAAGAACATGAGAAGTTAGTGTAATCGTTTACAATCGTGTTGGATGTAATGTAACGTCTTTTCATTAGTTAAGCTTTTTCTGCCTTAACTCTGAACTATTATATCTTTAGACCATTGTGTCACAGCTTTTTCTCTCCGGTTCGTTTGTAGAATAAGATCCTAGCGAGTAAATGTGAAATTCGTGAGAAACACAAGTTCCAAAGATTCTTTGTCTCCGGTTTGTCCGTAGAGTAGGATTAATCCCATAGCAACGACATTTTAAAGCACGTGACTGTCGGTTTAGTGTAGTGTATTTCCGTTCTACTTATAACTAAATAATAAAACCGTTTCTGCTAGTGTTTATCTGATTAGCATGAAACGCATAGATGAATAAGCTTATTAACAATACTTTGAAACAGAGATGTAAAGACAGTCATGCGATTGGAACACATCAACATTTTCTCCAAGTATATACCGAGTATTTGACCGGAAATTCAATACCTTGAGACCCCTTAATAAAAAGCCGTTTTAGCTAAAGGTCCGTGTATGTATATACAGCATACCTAACTCAAAAACGAAAAGTTGGTTAAATACCAAACTTGGTATTTAAGTTATCTTTCAAAGATGCGATATGGAGATTTCGAAAAACTTCTCCAAGTCACAAACTACACGTTACCCATTTTTTCGAGATATTTTATTTTTAAAAAAAATGGCTCTAAGGGTTTTAACTAAAATAAAACCTTTGATTTAAGGATCTATAACAAAATGTGCAATGTAGCCATTTCTGCAAAGATTTGCCTGTTTTAAGATGAAGTAGAAGGAAAGTTAAGCTTTCTAAAGAATAGTTTGTAAAGCCACAAATAAACGATACAGAGTAGCTAGAGAAAGTCCTGTGAATGTAACTCAGATGACAGTAATTTTAAAGATTGGAAACAAACACTTTAATGCATTGAAGGTAAAGTAGATATCCATCTTGTTTTGGAGTGATCTTTTTACTGCTTAATAACTCGGTTTGGATTTCAGTTATTTACAATAAATATTGGTAATTAAATACTGTTTCACAGCTCTTATATTACATCCGTATGAATGCGTTACAAAATTCCTATCTGTTAAAAAGTGTTAAGCGAATGTTTTACCTCCTCTAACCTGCACGGGATCTCGAGTTAAATGGTGCAGTTATGGCCACACATAACAATTATTAGGTAGTTAGCTTAAAGTTAGCCATACTTTTTACTTTCTCTACACGTACTATGTACTATATGGTGTATAGAAAAGGTATTGCATTCCACTCAAAAATTCGATACCGAGATTTCACCGGAAGTACATGTTTTGGGTCCTCCTGAATCCAAAAAAGCATTTTTACAAAAAGGTCCGTGTGTGTGTGTGTGTGTGTGTGTGTGTGTGTGTGTGTGTGTGTGTGTGTGTGTGTGTCTGTGGACGGCACAACTCAAAAACGAAAAGACCGTTGAATACCAAACTAGGTATTCCAAGGATGCAACACGAAGATTTTCAAGAAAATCCTCCCACCCCAAACTACCTTTTACATGGAACTTTTTTTCGAAAATTTTGATTTTCTCAAAAATGTCTCTAACGATTTTCATTAAAATATTGTATACTAAAGATATTTACCTGACAAATAGTATGTAGGTATATCTTGAATTTTCTGGGAATAGCATCTGAAGACTACTTTATTCTGGATGAATTTTACGAAATTTTGCATAACTGCTAAAACGTAAGAAATAGACAAAAACTTACCACACAAAAAATGGAGATCACATTAGAACACACAATTTATGTAATATACTTTTTTTTTTTTTTTTTCCTGGAGTTGATCGTCTTTGAGATATTCCTTGTTTTTGTTTTCAGCTTTAAAAAAATTTACTTTTCTCATACAGGAGTTTGTCAACTCCTGTCTGAACGAAGGAACATCAGTCACATAGCAACCAGCTATTGAATATCACTTTAACCTATGGTACTCCCTTATTTAGCATCTGCTTACAGGGAAGCAAGTAATAATAATATTTCTGCAATTTTTTTCTGCATTAGCATTAAATAAATAGAAGCATTAGCTTTTTAACAATAATTTGTTGCAGAGATGTAGAGAAAGTCATGTGAATGGAACTAATATTTTTTTTTTCTTTTAAATGCTTATTTTTGTTATACCTTACAATGAAAATTATCAAAAGCTTGATGTGTTCCAATCACGTGACTTTTTCTACATCTATGTAACAAATTATTATTAAAACGTTTATTATTCTCTCTATTTCATGATAATCTAGACAAACGGTAGCAGAAATTGTACTCATTACTTCCATGTAAATAGAATGGAAATAATCTAATGTGTTCCAATCACATGATGTCCTCTAGCTGTTCGGTAAACAAACTTTTTATTCAAAACATTAATGTGCTCTCTGCATCATGCTAATCAAGATAAAGCATAAGCAGAATTAGTCTTATTAATAGCTCCTTGTGAGTAGAAGAGAAATAAGAATACGCACGGACTAAAGCGACAGTCCCGTTTTATAAAAGCGGGTCGCTATGTGAAACAAATGAAATTCTAAACTCTTTGTTTGCAAGGAATAAACAGACGGGAAACGAAGAAAGATGTCTTCCCGTTTGAAAAAAGTTTAAGGGGCTAAAATTGGAACCAATAATCCGGAATATCTTGAAAACGGTTAACTCTACAAAAAGTGTATATGACATTGATTGTGTGATTCAATACATCTACATTTTCTATGTAGTAAGCTTTTGTATGTCTCTTACGGTTTGCCAGTAGTCCAGAATGAAGAGATCTTCAGTGGCTATTCCCAGAAGATTCAAAATATATATTTCGTTGGTCATTAAAGCATCTTAAACATTTTAATCAAAATCTTTAAAGCCATTTTTGAGAAAATCAAAATTTTCAGAAAATGCTCCATGTAAAGGTTAGTTTGTGTGAGATGAGGGGATTTTCTTGAAAATACTCTTGTTGCATCCTTGAAAGATACCAAAGTTAAATAGCAAGTTTGCTATTTAACGGACTTTTCGATTTTGAGCTATGGTGTCCACACACACACACACAAAGACACGCGCACGCACGCCCACACACAGATTTATTTATTCAGGAAGACACAAAACGTATACTTCCAGTGCAATCTCGGTATCAGTTTTTTGGACGCAATACAATATCTTCTCTATACACTATGTACGTGTAGAGAAAAACACATTTCTATTTACGGTTAATAAATTAAGATCAAACAAAAATGTTTTTATACTTGTAAAAGTTTGCAGAATAAGTATTTGAGAAGAGCTTGGCATACTCCATTACGCTCATGTATTCATAATGTTCAGCTGACCCTTACTTTCAGCGACGAACTGCAAGTAATTTGGAAAATGAGGTTGACCTTGCAAAGCTGATTTTCCCTTATTCTTCTTCAGTAACAGTGTAAGGTTGCAGCACAACTAGAGACTTTATGATACGCAGAGTGAATATTTTTAAATATTTCAAAAGCAACGTGCCATGTCAGACATTGATTGGGGTTAAATTGGTACATCGTTACATAAATTGGATACTGAAACATTCGTATATAAAACGACACGTGATATTAAAAAGCAAACCACGCAAAGAAAGACATATTATATTTTTGTTTTTGTGGTGGCTTTGTCACGCTCACATGATTGAACGTTTACATAATAAGGCTGACAATTCAGATAAATAATGGAAGTATCACAGCTGTCAAAATTCCCGGTCTTTCTTACTTTGTTTTTTTTTTTTTACACTGATAACTTATGGAATATGCCTGCCTGATGCATTAGCTGTGTTTATAAAAAGTCTGATGTGTTCCATTCATATGACTTGTTCTACAAATAAATTATATTTAAAAAGCTTACTCTTCTATTTATCTACTTCATGCTAATTGAGAAAAACTTAGCAGAAATGTTCTTATTACCTGCTTCTTTGTAACTGGAAGCGAAATAAGGGAGTTCCATAGGCTAAAGCGATAGTCAAATCTTTTAAAAGCTGGTTGCTATGTGATTGAAGTTCCTTTGTTTATATGGCCAGGAGATGACAAATTCCCGTACGAGAAAAGTGTAAGTATTTTAAAACTGAAACTAATAACAAGGAATATCTCAAAAACGGTTAACCCCACAAAAAAAACATATAACGCTAATTGTGTGTCTTATCCAGCTATACATTTCTACTTTCTCTATACGTGATATTTACATAGTGTATAGAGCAAGTATTGTATTCCACCCAAAAATTCGATACCGAGATTTCACCGGAAATACGTGTGTTAGGACATCTTGAATCCAAAAAATGCATTTTCAGAAAAAGGCCCGTGTCTTTGCATGTGTGTGTGTGTGTGTGTGTGTGTGTGTGTGTGTGTGTGTCTGTGGACAGCATAGCTAAAAACCGAAAAGACCGTTAAATACCAAACTTAGTATTTAAGTTTGGTATCTTCCAAGAATGCGACACGAAGATTTTGAAGAAAATCCGCCCAGCCCCAACTACCCTTTACATGGAAATGTTTTCTAAATTTATGATTTTCTGAAAAATGGTTCTAACGATTTTGATTAAAATATCGTGTATTAAAAATATTTACCTCACAAATAAAATGTATATCTTGATTTTTCTGGGAATAGCCTCTGAAGACTAATTTATTATAGGTACATGAATTTTACGGAAGTTTGCATAACTGCGAAACCGTAAGAGACGGACAAAAACGTACCACACAATATATGTAGAGCACGTTAAAACAGACAAGTTATGTTATTTACATTTTTTTTTTTTTTTTTCGTGGAGTTGATTGCTTTTAAGATATTCCTTGTTTTTTGTTTCAGCTTTAAAAAAAACTTGTACTTTTCTCATACAGGAATTAATCAACTCCTGACCATACAAACAAAGGAACTTCAGTCACATAGCAATCAGCTTTTGACCATCACTTTAACCTATGGTACTCTCTTATTTCGCTTCTACTTACAAGGAAGCAAATAAAAATACTATTTCTGCTAATTTTTTCTCGATTAGCATGAAGTAAATAGAAGCATAAGCTTTTTAACAATTATTTGTTGCCGAGATATAGAGAGTCATGTGAATGGAACACATCAAAATTTTTGTTAAGTAAGATTTCGTCTTCCCCTTAAGGTTTACCATTTATGTAAAATTCAGCAAAATTCATCCAAAATAAATATGTTTTCACATGCTATTCCTAGTAAATTCAAGATTTTAATTTTTTATCATGTAAATAACTTTAATATATGATGTTTAAATAAAAATCGTTACAGCCAATTTTGAAAAAATCAAAATTTTCGAAAAAATTTCCGTGTATAGTGTAGTTTGTTGTGAGGCAATTTTCTTGTAAATCTTCGTGTCACATCTTTGGTAGATACTGAACTTAAATACCAAGTTTGGTATTTAACGCACTTTTCGCGTTTGTGCTATGCTATCCACACAGACGCACGCACACGCCCACACACACACGGACATTTTTCTGAAAATCTGAAGTGTTCCATTTACATGACTTTCTCTACATCTCTGTAACAAATTATTAATAAGCTTCTTCTTCTTCTATTCCAAGATAAACATCAGCAGAAACGGTCTCATTACTTAGTTTCTTTTAAGTAGAAGGAAAATAAGTGAATACATTAGGCTAAACTGACTCCACATGAAAAAACGTAAAGGACATAAATGGTGTGTTTTGACAAGAACTAAATAAGTGAATACACTAGGCTAAACTGACTCCACATAAAAAAACGTAAAGGGCATAAATGGTGTGTTTTGACAAGAACTAAATTTTTTGTGTAGTAAGTTTTTGTGTATCTCCTATGGTTTACTGGTTATGCAAAATACTACAAATTTCATCCAAAATAAAGATGTCTTCATAGGCTATTCAAAGAAAATTCAAGATACATTTTATTTGTCAGGTAATATCTTTAATAGGTATAGGAAATTTTAATCAAAATCATTTGAGCCATTTTTGAGAAAATAAAAAAATTCATAATTTTTTCCATGTAAAGGGTAGTTGAGGGTGGAGGCATTTTCTTGAAAATCTTTGTGTCGCACCCTTGGAAGATACTGAACTTAATACCAAGTTTGGTATTTAACAGAATTTTCTTTTTTGAACTATGCTGCCCACAGGCACACACAGACATTTTTATAAAAATGCTTTTTTTTTTTTAATTCAGAGGGTCTCATAACATATATTGCCGGTGAAATCTAGGTACCAAATTTTTGGGTTCAATACAATACCTTTTCAATATACTATGTACTTAGTACATATAGAGAAAGTAAATATAGATCTTAATAAAACACACAAATGTGGCATGAACATTTTCTTAGTAGGGTTGACCATTTCTGAGATATTTCTTGTTATTGGCTTCAGTTTTAAACTACATGACTATTTTAAAACAGAAAGTCTCCTTTCGTTTAATCTCTCTCTTGTTTTATTGCTGGTCATTCAAAGTGAACTTCAATTGTTCATATAGTGACCAGCTTTTAATAGATTTGACTCACTTTAGCCTAGTACATTCCCTTATTGCTCTTCTGTTTAGAAGGAAGCAAGTAGTAAGACAACTTCTGCTAATGTTTATCATGATTAGCATGATGTAAATAAAAGAGTAATCTTTTATAACAATGGTTTGCTTGCAGAATGGTAGAGAAAATCATGTGAATGGAAAAGTTTCCAAATTGGTTTTTACTGACTCTGCTGTTTATTTCTACAATGTTTTATGTGTATATAGAGAAAGTAAACTCCATAATATTTAACTTCACTATGTTGTATTCTTTTCAAATTTGTACAAAAGGTAAACTAAACATTTGGTCCCATTTTGTTAATGTTCTTCTTTATTCGTCAAATCCTGGTGTGCCTTCAACTCCCTGGTGAGTTTGTTTGTGCTTCCTTGTCATTCAAGGCATTTATAATTAATAGTTTCTTAAAATGCATTGCTTTTGTGCAGATGAAGTATTACAATAAAATATTTATTAGGTATATATGATATTACAATAATATTGTAGAAGTTTGGAGACAGTGAAATATCATTGAATTAAATATGTAAGTCGAGGTGTAGACTTTTATTACTTCACTTACTGTTTTTTTTTTAAACAGGAAAAGCCAATTGCTTTTATCTTCAGCTGTAGTTTTTCGACTGGCATCGAAACAGAAATAGAAAAGAATTAGTCCCTTCCATTCCTAGACTTCAAAATAAAAAGAGAAAATAACAAACTCTCTTTTGGTATCCATAGAAAACCAACACATACTGACAATGTCAAAAACAATAGTTACAACCCAAAATCACACCAACACGCCATCTTAAACAGTCTAGTACCTACATCGCTTTGTCAGTTTTCCATTAAACAGAGAAGAACATAATCAAGAATACAAGCACATAGTAATTACAGCAATCAACAATGGTTTTAACCCAAAAATAGTTGACAAAAAAATTCAAAAACACAATAGCAGAAAGAAAATAAAGGAAGTCCCCACTATAATGCCAGTAGAAGAAAAGAAAAAGATATTTAAGAAATTGTCATAACCCCCATTTTTCCACAAAAAATTTCAGAAATTATTCTCCAATTATAGCATCCTTCTAGCACCACAGAACGGATCATACCTTCAAAATTCATTAAGAGCACTTCCAAAAGATCCAATACCCCTAAAAAAAAAAAGGAAACCTAAAATCTATCAGATAAACTGCAATAGCTGGAATAAAGTATATATTGGAAAAACAAAAATAAATATCAGCATCTGGAACAAAGAACATATGTACAACATAAAAAACAAATAAACAGAAAATCAGCAGTTACAGCACATTTTTGGAGTTTCAACCATGAAATAAACAAAAACTGTGAGTTAATAATGCATGTGAACCACCACATAGATCTATATGTTTGGGAAAAAATATTTATCCAAATGAACTTGCACTGATGAATACCACTACCATCTACAAGCCATAGATATGGAGAAGACAATGCTGGTCAAAAACTACAGTTCAAGATAAACAGCAACACATTTTGAAAAAAACAGTAAGTAAAGCAATAAGTGTCTACACCTCAAACTCACACTTTAATTTAATATATGAGTAAGATACATAGGTGACCACAAGAAGAGTACAAGATTTTTATCAAATATAGCATAAAGTAAAATTTATGTACTATGATTATTCTATAAGAAAATGACAATATAACTCAACAAGTTTTCAATATAACTCACCAAACTCAGCTCACTGCCTTCTACAGATGGCATAGAATGTGCAGTCCTTAGTTGATTTCACACTACCTGTTGTACAACAAGTCTTCTGTGACAGAATTTCAGACATCTCTTATACAATGTTTCAGGTCCAACATGTTGTTCATTCTTGTAGCTTATATTGTGTTTTTGATGTACTCACACAAGAAGAAATCTAGTGAGGTAATATTGGTGTAATGTCAAGACCAAGGAACTGGACTACCATGCCAATTCAACATCATGGGAATGTATCATTTAAAACATGTAGGACTGCAAAGCTCCAAAGAGGTGGGGCACCATTCTGCTAAAACATTATTGTTGGCTGCATGGCTGCTATCTGTGCCTCAGCAAAGTTTTCCAGCACATCCTAGTACATGACTGTTACCAGTGACAATATTCTCTTGCCAAATGACCCAACAAAGTGTTTTTCCAAAAGACCACACCAAACATTTATATTTCAACTGTCACGCATATGTTCTATGACTGTATGGGGATTTTTCTGTACCCCAAATTCAATCTGATTAACTTTCCCTGAAATGTGAAAGGTTGCTTCATGTGAAAACATCACATTCGATAAAATGATCTCATCCTCAGATATGTATCCCAGCATAGTGATTGCAAATATACACTTCTCCAAACATTCCTGCCAGGGTCAGTTGTTCAGGTAGTGCCGTTGTGCTGAGAATAAAAAGAAGTGCCTACATATTGTGATTATTGATTAAGCTTTGTTCCTGCACTCGTGTTCTAGTTGTCTCATTTGAACAGCACGTTAAGCGCTGCACAATCTGGCAGTAGCAGTAATTTTTGAAGCTTGTGCCAGTTCCAGATGGGCACCATTTGAGCTTGTATAAGGCTACAGCATTTGTTTTTTGGTGGCAGCTTATGGTGCCAAGTTTGATGTGGTGCACAGTCTCTGTTCCACCCTCCAGAGCACAGTAAAGCACAGTACCTTGCAGGCGACAATAAAGGAATGCACTGTTCCTGCCTAAATCCTCCCATTAATGCAGTGTTACCATTTTGCTGCAAGTTAATGCCAACACATTTTAAATTCAGTGCAAAAATAGACACCAATATTCTTATAAACAAATATACATGTTTTGAATATAATAATGCCATTAGGTTTTAAAATTATGGAGGATTATTTTAGTATTTGTTTTTAATTTTAAATATTAGTGATTTTTAAAAACACAAGCATGGGCGCAAGCATGTGGCTGTAAATATTGACTTTCTGAGTTGTTCCTTTTAATTTTTAATGCACATCTAGGAATTTTTGATAGTATATTGGTAAATTGCTAGCATTAGTCTTTTCATTTTTCTTTCTGTTTCATGTAATCATACACAAGCACCTCTTATAATGGGTTGTTGTTGTTCTAATGTGCAGGATTTTGATTTGTCAATTTTTCCCTAGCCAGCCAATATGGATTATGTATACTCCCATCCTCAATTCTGTGCATTCCAGTAGGTGTTCTCGGTTTAAAATCTTGTCAGCATTGCAGATCTTACATGTGTTGTCATTCACAAAACCAAACCTATGTAGATGTTCTGCCAAACAGTCATGCCCAGTGGCTAGTCCGAAGTGAGCAACTGCTTCTTTTCTTGGGACATTTATGTTTTGTACTATTTCTTTATGTTGGAGTAATTTTTATTAGAAATTTCCTTTTGAATATAATGTTGGTATTTTTGTTCTATATTAATTTTGATATTTTTTAGTTTTTCATCTAATCTACAAGACTTTTTAGGTTTTGAGTGTAGCACTGCACCTTTTTTGGCCAGAAAATCTGCACTCTCATTACCAATCACTCCCACATGAGCAGGTATCCATTGTAGTATTATCTGTTG
This sequence comes from Hymenopus coronatus, assembly GCA_030762935.1. Lineage (NCBI taxonomy): Eukaryota > Metazoa > Arthropoda > Insecta > Mantodea > Hymenopodidae > Hymenopus > Hymenopus coronatus. The sequence continues at coordinate 139,436,139 of CM060886.1, forward strand.
AAATTTGGTTTTGAGTAATCTATAGTAAGATCTCACATCCTTAACACTATATGATTCACATGGACTATCATATCTTGCTATTGCTTGAATGGGAGAAACTGAATCTGTGAGAACAACTACTTTATTTTCTTTTATATCAGTCCTATAGTATATCTGTTCTAATGCTTGTTGTATTGCAATCACTTCTATCAAAATTTGTGGATTGTCTAGGCAGTGTAAAATAATGTGAAAAAATATTTACAATATATACCCCCTCCCACATTATTTCTCAATTTTTCTGCAGAACCATCTGTATAAATTCTGAGTCACTCTGTTTCAGGGAATTGATTGTGTAGATATTCAAAGTAACAATTCTGCATATTTCTGGCGAGTCTTCCTGTTTATTTAGTTGTTCTGTCAGCTCTTTATTTGTTACTATCTTAAAATCCATTGGATTATTTCTAGGAGGATGAGGAGTGCATTTTTCTGATAAATTTAGGTGATTATAAATCTTCTCTAAAAAGGATTTGTTTTTGATCTGTGCTTTTACCTTGTATTCTCTGGGTAGTTGTTGAAACAATTGATGTTTATCCGAGTTTGTTTTTAATTTTATATATAGCTGTACAGCTTGTTTTTCAATGTTGTCGTTCATTGGGTTATTTGTTCCAGCGAGAAGTGCACTAACTAGTGTTGTTTTCACTGCTCCTGTTGCCAATCTTAAACACTGATTTTGACATTTCTCAATCAATTTAATTTTGCCTTCAGTTGCAATTAATAGTAGTTCACATCCATTTTACTTTCTCTATATGTACTATGTACATAGTGTATAAAGAAGGTATTGCACTCCACCCAAAAATTTGATACCAATATTTCACCAGATATACATGTTTTGGGTCGCCCGGAATCCAAAAAAAGCATTTTTACAAAAAGGTCCATGTGTGTGCATGTGTGTTTGTGTGTGTGTGTCTGTGGACTGCGTAGCCCAAAAATGAAAAGACCGCTGAGTACCAAACTTGGTATTATAAAGCATTCATAAATAAAACTCAATTTCATTTACTTTCTTAAATATCAGGTGTGTTGCTTTAGAGATTCTTGTTTGCTGAGTGTTCCTTTTGTTTTCGTGTGTTTGTTTCATATTTATTTTATTACTTTCTCTACACATACTATGTACATAGTGTATAGAGAAGGTATTTATTGCACCCAAAAATTTGATATTGAGATTTCACCAGAAATATATGTTTTCGGACCCCTTAAATCCAAAAAAAGTACTTTCAGAAAAATGTGTGTGTGCGTATGTGCGTGTGTGTGTGTGTGTGTGTGCGCGCATGCATGCATGTGCATGGGCAGCATAGATAAAAAACAACATTTTTGAAAATGTTGCTTTTCTCAAAAATGGCTCTAACGATTTTGATTAAAATCTCATACATATAAGATATATACATGACAAATAAAATGTATAACTTGAATTTTCTGGGGTAGGCTTCTGAAGACCTGTTCATTCTGGATGAATTTTGCTGAATTTTACATAACTGGTAAACCGTAAGAGATAGACAAAAACTTACTGAACAAAAAATGTATGTCTTGTTAAAACAAACAATTTATGTCATACACATTTTTTCTTGGAACTGATTGTTCTTGAGACATTCCTTGTTATTGTTTTCAGTTTTAAAATACTTAAAACTTGTTTCATACAGGAACTTGTCAACTCTTCGCCATGCACAGAAATGGATTTCAATCCCATAGCTACCACATTTTAAAACATTTGACTTCTGCCTAGTGTATTCCCTTATAGCCCTTCTACTTACAAGGAAATAAGTAATAAGACCATTTCTGCTAATGTTACAGAGATGTAGAGAAAGTCATGTAAATGGAATACATCAGATTTTTATGTAATAGATTCAACACAGAACAATCAGTTTCTACAGCTTGTTATAATTCAGTTCATTTAATAGTGACTGTTTCATAGATTTTAATGCTGACCATCTATAATGACTTCAAGAAGCAGACGCAAGATGTTCTATCAACGTGTACCATTCGAAAACAGCAGCTTATACTAAGATATGTTAGTGTTCACTACCTACATGGGGTATGGCTCTAATGACCTCTCTGCAATCACTAGTCAGCCTCTGAAAACCCAATACTTTCATTATTAATGTTCAGCAATGACTCTAATGTTCAATCAGCGGGCTTCTTCAATACAAGGCCATCCAGAAAGTTACTGACAATTTGGCATAACTAAATGATAACAAAAGATATCACCACAAAGCTTTATTTACAAAATTATAGTACCTCACTCTATTTCTCAATGTAATTACCATTCTGTCAAGACATTTTATGTCACATGGTACCAGTTTTTCAATGCTGATGTTTAAATTTTCTACAGCAGAAATGGTAGGAGGGAAATAAGGGAATGCAGTGGGCTAAAGTGATAGTCAAATCTTCTAAAAGCTGGTTGCTATGTGCTTGAAGTCCATTTCTTTGCATTGCCAGGAGTTCACAAATTCCCAATTGTGAAAAGGTTTTATATTTTAAAACTGAAACCAATAACAAGGAATATCTCAATAATGGTCAAATCCACAAAAAAGTGTATGACATAATATGTGTGTTTCAAAAAGTTCTACATACATTTTTTGAGCAGTAACTTTTTGTCTATCTTGTATGATTTACTAGTTACCAAAATTCATACAGAATAAAGAGGTCTTCAGAGGCTATTCCCAGAAAATTCAATACATTCTATTTGTTATATACATATCTTTAATATAGGTACAGCATTTTAATCAAAATCTTTACAGCCATTTTTGAGAAAATAAACATTTTCAAAAATTTTTCCATGTAAAGGATAGTTTGGAGTAAGAGCATATTCCTCAAAATCTTCATGCCTTTTACGGACTCTTCAATTTAGTACACAGACACACATACACATGCACCTTTTTCTGAAAATGCTGCTTTTTTTGGATAAAGGAAACCCTAAAATGTCTGTTTCTGGTGAAATCTTGGTATTGAATTTTTGAGTGGAATGTATTTGTACATAGTATGTGTAGAGAAAGTAAAAAGTAAGGATTAACTCTTTATTTCCACAGTTTGAAAGCACTCAGACCCTTATCCCACCCTATTCAATGAAGCTATCATTGCACTTAAAAGTTCCATTCATTCCATCAAAAGACATCATACATAAATAAGATACATTCAAAACTAGTAGTTTGAAATTCTTATCTATCAATGGTTGTTGTAGCTCTAAAAATTATGCACATAAATATAAAATAACTCTAAGGATTATATCTCAATTTCAAATATTAATTTTACATGTAGAATTTAAATTATTTTTTAAAATGTTCTTATACTTAGTGTTATCTTAATTAATGATTATAAATCTGTTTTGTTTTAAACAAGTCGTTTGAATGGCATCTGTATTTCTAAAATAAAAAATTTGATATATTCCATTCACATGATATTCTCTATATCTCTGCAAAAACTATTGTTAAAAAACTTATTCTTACATTTACTTCATATTAATCAAGAAAAAACTAGCAGAAATAGTCTTATTACTTGCTTCCTTTTAAGTAGAAGGGAAATAAGGGAGTACCATAGGCTAAAACAATAGACAAATGTCTTAAAAGCTAGTTGCTATGTGATTGAAGTTCCTTTTTATTTTCTCTAGCCCCGTATGTACAATGTACATAGGGATAGAGAAGTATTGTATTCCACCCAAAAATTTGGTACCGAGATTTCACCGGAAATATATGTTTTAGGACCCCCTGTATCCAAAAAAAGCATTTTCAGAAAGAGGTCTATGTGCGTGTGTGTGTGTGTGCGTGTCTGCGTGCGTGCGTGTGTGCGTGTGTGTGTCTGTGAACACGATAACTCAAAAATGAAAGGTAGCTAAAGTGCCAAACTTGATATTTAAGTTTAGTATCTTCCAGGGATACAACACAAAGATTTTGAGAAAAATCCCCCGACCCCAAACTACCCTTTACATAGAACTTTTTTTGGAAGTTTTGATTTTCTTAAAAATGGCTCTATTGATTTTGAATAAAATATTGTATATTAACGATATTTACCTGACAAATAAAATGTATATCTTAAATTTTCTGGGAATAACTTCTTAAGATCTGTTTATTCTGGATGAATTTTGCTTAATTTTGCATAACTAGTAAACCGTAAGAGATAGACAAAAACTTATCATACAAAAAAATGTAGGTCTGGTTAAAATACGAGGGGCATACTGAAAGGCATGAGCAACACTGTTTTACAATCTTAATATTTATTTTTAAGCCAAACCAAATACATCATCATAATCTACAGACTTTCTTTCACTTTTCGACACCATTGTTTTGCACACATTTTTCCCATCGTTCTACAAGTTTGAAAATGCCCTTGTGATAGAACTCCATTCCAGCTGCCCGCAGACCCTGACACACTGCTTTCTGAATATCCTCCAGCGTCTCGTAGCGTTGGCCACGCATCTGCTCCTTCACAGAACCGAAAAGATGGTAGTCGGAAGGTGTCAAGTCGGGACTGTAGGGAGCATGTGGAAGAGTTTCCCACCCTAATGCCCTGATCTTCTCTATAGTGGCACGGGCAGTATGCGGACGTGCATTATCCTGTTGAAGGATGATTCTCTTTCCAAGGCGTTTATCACGCAAAGCCCGACAGAGCTTCAGAAGTGTCTTGATGTAGCGGGCAGAATTTATGGTTTGTCCAGGTTCAAGAAAGTCAACCAGAATGCAACCTTGTGCATCCCAAAAGACACTTCCCATAACTTTTCCTACAGACTGCACTGTCTTCGCTTTCTTTTTCGATGGTGAGTTCAAGTGGTGCCATTCCATACTCTTGACGTTTCATTTCTGGCTCATAGTGATGGAACCAGCTCTCATCTCCAGTCACAATACACGTCAAAAATTCATTACCTTCATTATGAAATCTCTGAAGAAGGTTTTGTGCAATGGTTCTTCTCTGAAGTTTGTGGTCTTCAGTCAATAAACGGGGTACCCAACGGGCACAGACCTTTCGATACCCCAAGCTGTGGATAATTTCTTGCACTGCACTATGTCCTATTCCAAGTTTCGCAGCAATTTCATTCACAGTGAAACGCCTATCTCCTGTAATGAGCTCATCAACTCTTTCCTTGTTGCGTTCTGTAGAGGCAGTTCGAGGACGCCCGCTATGAGATGCATTTTGCAGACTCGTGTTTCCATCTTTGAAATGTTTCACCCATCTTCTAACACTGCTGGCACTCATGCAGACACCTCCATACGCACGTTGAAGTCTGAGATGAATTTCAGGAGCAGATTTTCCTTCTTTCACAAGGAATTCAATGACAGCACGCTGTCGAAACGAAACATCAATGTCAGCCATTTTTCAAACACCGTCTGTGGTCACGTGATAGAAGCTAATGACGTCACAATATGTCAACATGTGGCTTAAAGTCTGTAGATTACGATCCTGCAATTCGTTTCGTTACATTGTTGAAATTTAAATTTTTACAATGGGTTGCTTGTGACTTTCAGTATGCCCCTCGTACACAAGTTATGCCATATACATTTTTTTTATGGAGCTTGTCATTTTCATGGTATTCATTGTTATTAGTTTCAGTTGTGAAGTACTTATACTTTTCTCAGACGGGAGTGTCTGTTTTTCTTTTCTTCTATTCCTGGCCAAGAAAAGAAGCGATTTGTAATGACAATCACATAACAACAGCTTTAAAACATTTGACTATGGGTTTAGCCTAGTGTATTCCCTTATTTTCTTCCTACTTATAAGGAACTAAGTAATAAGAACATTGTGCTAATGAGTACCTCTATTACCAAGGTGCAGAAAGAAGAATAATCTTATGTAAGAAGTTTGTAGAACAGCTAGAGAAAGGCATGTGAGTGTAACACATCAGATTTTTTATGATTAACATGAGGTAAGTAGAAGTATAAACTTTCTAAGAATAACTTGTTGCAGAGATGTAGAGAAAGTCATATGAATGGTATACATCAGACTTTTTTGTATGACCAGGAGTTGATGAATTCCTATATGAGAAAAGTATAAATATTTTAAAACTGAAACCAATAACAAGGAATATCTCAAATATGATCAACTCCAACAGAAAAAAAAAAAAAAAAAAAGTGTATAATATAAATTGTGTGTTTTAACAAGCTCTACATTTTGTGTTAGGTAAAGTTTTGCCTATCTTTTACAATTTACCAGTTATGCAAAATTCCAAAAAGTTCATCCAGAATAAAGAGGTCTTCAGAGCTATTCCCAGATAATTCAAGACATACATTTGTCATGTAAGTATCTTTAATATACAATATTTTATTGAAAATTGTTACACCCATAAATTTTCAAAAATTTTTCCATATAAAGAGTAGTTGAGGGTGGGGGGATTTTCTTGAAAATGTTCGTGTTGCATCCTTGAAAGATAATGAAGTTAAATACCAGGTTTAGTATTTAGCACACTTTTTTTTTTGAGCTATGCTGCACGCACGCATGCACGTGCACACACACACACATACACACACACACACACTTACACACACACACACATATGCCATTTTTCTAAAGATCCTTTCTTTTGTATTCAGGGGGTCTCAAAACATATTTTCGGTGAAACCTCAGTATCAACTTTTTGGGTGCAATACAATACCTTCTCTATAGACTATGTACATAGTATGTGTAGAGGAAGTAAAAATATAATAAAGCTGCATGTTTTTCATCCAACATTAATAAGACATAAGTTATTAAATTTTGATGTTGTACATTGCTTAAATATGTACATTTATAATCAATAGCTATGTGTACATTACAACCAATTAACTATAATGTAAATCTGAATACACACATTTTAATATAAGAAATGATCTTAGTAAAAGTAAATAAAATGGTTTGTCAAATAAAAATGTAGTAGCATATTTAAAAAAAAAAAAAAAGAAGCAAAGAAAGGATATATTTTTATATTTCAATAAATGAGTAATAAAACCTGTTTGTTAATACTGTATACACAGACACATGTATCAACTAGTTCAACTTGACTTTATGTAAGGGTTCTGTTATATTCAAATTGCTCTACAAGTATTAGTGTATCATTACCTAACAATATCTGATGTGTACCATTCACATGACTTTCTCTATATCCCTGCAACAAATTATTCTTAAAAAGCTTATGCTTCTATTTACTTCATGCTAATCTAGAAAAATTAGCAGAAATAGTCTTATTACCTTCTTCCTTGTAAGTAAAAAGGAAATAAGGGAGTAGCATAGGATAAAGTGATAGTCAAAAGCTGGTTACTATGTGACTGAGTTCCTTTGTTTGTATGGACATGAGTTGGCAAATTCCTGTATGAGTAAAGTTAAGATTTTCGACCCTGCAAACAAAAACAAGGAATATCTAAAAAATGATCAACTCCAAGAAAAAAATATATACAACATAAATTGTGTGTTTTAATGTGCTCTACATTTTTTTTTTTGGTAAGTTTTTGTCTATCTCTTAAGGTTTAGCAGTTATAAAAAATCCAGAAAATTCACTCAGAATAAAGTAGTCTTCAGAGGCTATTCCCAGAAAAATCAAAATGTACATTTTGTTTGTTGGGTAAATATCTTTAATATACAATATTTTAATCAAAACCGTTAGAGCCATTTTTTAGAAAATCAAAACTTTCGAAAAAAGTTCCAAGTAAAGGGTAGTTTGGGGCGGGGGGAGTTTTCTTAAAATCTTTGTGACGCATGCCTGGAAGATTCTAAACTTAAATACCAAGTTTGGTATTTTACCAACTTTTTATTTTTGAGTTATCGTGTTCACAGACACACAGACACATGGACACACACATGGACCTTTTACTGAAAATACTTTTTTAGATAAAGGGTACCCTAAAACATATATTTCCGGTGAAATCTCTGTATCAAATCTTTTGGTGGAGTGCAATACCTTCTCTATACACTATGTACATAGTTCGTATAGAGAAAGTAATAAAAAGAAAGTCATAAGATAAAAATCTATTCCAAAAAAAATAAAAAATAAATATAGATATCTCACTCATAATATCCTTTATTAAAAATCTGATTTGATTCATCCTTCTTACAAAAGATTATTCTTTTATCTATAACCTAAATAAACATTAACAGAATTGGTTTTATTACTTGCTTCCTTATAAGCAGAAGCAAAATAGGGGAATACATTATGGTGAAGCGATAGTGAAATCTTTGAAAAGCTAATCATTATATGAGACAATTGAAGTTTGGCTCGCTTTGCATGGCCCTCTTTGAGAAATTTAATTTGTTTAAAATTGAAACTAATAACAAGGAATATTTTGAAATATTCAACTCCATAAGAAAACTTATATGACATAAATTATGTGTTTTAAACAGCATCTACATTTTTTGCATAGTAAGTTTTTGTCCATCTCTTATGGTTTAACCATAATTCAAATTTCTGCAAAACTCAACCAGAATAAAGGACTCTTCAGAGGCTATTCCCAGAAAATTCAAAATATACCTTTTATTTGTGATGTAAAACGGTGTTTTATTTATGGATGCTCTTTAACTGCTGTGGTTCTCAGTGTCCCATTCTATACTGGGTATGAAAGACTACTTAATTTTGCTCAGAGGCCTCTCTATCAAGCTTGAGGTTCTTTTGCATGCCATAAATCTACAACACGTACCCAAGACTTTACTTCTCTTCTGAAGGAAGCCATGCTAAGGATTTTTACGCCCAAAAAAATCCATCGTCCTCCACCAGGTTTGAACCCATGACTTTGGATATATGAAGTTAGCATGGTAACTATTACACTGTGAAGGGTGATTATTTGTGGTGTGAATATCTTTAAATTACAGTGTTTTTATACAAACCGTTAGAGCCATTTTTGAGAAAATCAACATTTTCGAAAAATGTTCCATGTAAAAGGTAGGTAAGGATGGGGGAGATTTGCTTGAAAATTTTTAGAGTCGCATACTTGGAAAATATGAACTTAAATACCAAGTTTGATATTTAACCCACTTTTCATTTTGAGCATACTGTCCATAGACACACATGGACCTTTTTCTAAAATGGTTTTTTGGACACAGGGGATCTCAAAATATAAATTTCCGGTAAAACCTTGGTATCAAATTTCTGGATTGAATACAATACCTTCTCTATCCACTATGTACATGGTATATACGGGCTAGAAAAAGTAAAAAGTATGATAAAAGATGATGATTTAGTAATTGACCAAGCTCATAAAAGAGACATAGCAGACTTAAAGATTAGATAACATCTTGGCCTATCTTAAGCAAGTTTTATATGCCTAGCATAATTACATATTTTGTTGTAATAGTTAATCATCACAGATGTAATACATTTGTGTGGAGTTTCTAACTACAGTTACTGCAATGGAAATCTTTACATGGTAATAAAAACACAAACACTGACTTTACATGGTTTTATTTTTAACTTCTCCATACAATTAGTGCTTGGTCATACTTCCCTTAACTTGTATTACTATCCTGAGTCTCCTAGGCATTGAGTCTCCTAGATTTTTAAAATAGTTTTTGTCCATTTCTACCCATATCGTCTTCAACACCTCCTACGGCTGCTTAATATTTGATGGTTGCAGCTCTTTTATTTTATCCCAAGCATTTTCTATTGGATTTAGGTCAGGAGAGTTATCAGGCCAGTCAAGTATTGTCTTTTGGAAACTTCTGAAGCATCTTTCTTCTATAAGCAGGGACACCATCATGCATAAACTACTGACACTAATGAACTGGCTAAAGTGTGACAAAATGCTGTTGCAACATTTCTAAATAACTACTTCCCTTTATTGCTATGTTCTTAGGGAGAAGTTACAAGCCACCTCTACCATAATTGCCACTAACAGTTTTGACGGTAAACTTTGGATCCCACCATGACACATTTTTTGGCCTTCTCACCTTTTTGGACTTTCCTCTGACCAATTTGAAAGTGTTTTCAACAGAAAATATTACTTTGTGTCAGTTCTCTAATGTCCAGTGTTGATATGTTTTGCAGAAATTTACTCTTTTCTTCATCATAGCTGTAGTTAGAAGAGGCTTCTTGGTAGCACACTGAATTGGTAAACCTAGGTCTTTTTGAAGCTGATGCTGAATGGTCTGGATTGCAATACTATTGAGCAGGTCTGGATGATTCTTCTTTAACCCGGGTGCTATAATCCATAGATTAGACATCACTTCATGTTTTAGAAAGTTATCAGTCCTTGGTGAAGTCTTTCTTTTACCACCTGAGCCTATTTTTCGATTTGGTGTGGTGCCACATGGCAAAGGTGCTGCTGCTTATTTTAGGTCATAAATAGCTTGTCTTCAAACCTTTATACCAGCAGCTACATGAATTACAGAGTTAAAGCATGAGTCTTCTCCTCAGAAGTGAGCTGCTTGCATCCCATTTTGTGTATAAGATGCAGAAATACACACACACACCTTCAAAAACAGCACTCAGATTAAAAATCAGATGAAAACAACACTCAGCAAACAATCGCTGTACAGCAAATACCAGAGGCAGACTGAGACCTGAACTGCTAACGTAAGCAAGTTGCTGCAGTACACTAGAGAATCACATGATTTGCAGCTCCGCTCGCCTGTTTTGTACAGTGTTGGGAAAAGAGCATATTGTCTATGTAAAGATTTTCCTTGCATTTAAAATAAAAAGATTTCCATTATGGCCACTGTACATGTGCTATGAATGAAGGAACACAAACAAGCTTACCAGAGCCATCTGAAAGAGTCCAAGGCAGGCTGTGAGTTGGCGAATAAAAAAGGAAATGAACAAAAGAGGTCCAAATGTCTCATTCACCTTTTGTACAAATCTGAAAAGAATGCAACATTATAGAATTTATATATATATAGTATACATATACACACACAAGACATTGAAGATATAAGAGATATAAAGATATACAAGGGAAAATCAATTACAGATTCAATTCTGTGGTTCCTGCAGCATTTTAAGCCATGATTAAGGTAGAATATTTCACAGTAACCAAGATAGGATACAGTTAGATGAGATTTGGCTCCAAACAAGAGGTTATTGTATCTCCACCCCATGAAGAGGTACCCCCAGAGAGAAGGGGTAAACCGGGGGGATACACAAATAAGATAATTGGGAGTTTTAGGGCACTCAACTTGTAGGTTATCAATGACCTGAAAAAAACTAAAAGCAGCAGGAGTTCAGAGTTAAAATCATGATAGAACTTATCAGATATAAAATAAAAGCTAAAATTATAAATAAAATGGAGGTATAAAATTAGCCAGTGTTAAAAACTCGGTAAAAACGATAAAATCATTCTGAAAAATGGATCAGAAAAGGGTTAAAAGGAGCTAAAAACTAAAATCATAGTACACTAAAACAGTGTTTTCACCATAAAATAAATCAAATCCTGAGTATCAACCACCACATGATATTCGGCAAGCACCTCTCCCAGGGAAGTCAGCAACTGGAGAGATGTGCGATGAGCTGCCAGAGCAACGCACTATAGCAGCACATGTTTTACCGTCAAGGATGCTCCACAAACCGGGCAGATAGCTGCAGGACCTCTGTTTAAAAGGTAAGTATGGGTAAAACAAACCGTGGCCAATCCACAATCGAGCCAATATCACGTCCTTCCGATGAGAAGGATGGGAGTATGTTGCCCAGGATACAAAGAGCTCTTTCACTTCCCTAAGCTTGTTACCGCGGAGAGACGCCCACTTCGCATGCCAGCCCGAAAGCACCGCTCTCCGCACAACCACCCTAAAATCTTCTGCTGTTGCACTGGTAACAATAACACTGGGCTCCGTGACTACCGATTTTGCTGCCAAACCCGCCAGGTAATGTATCCAGGACTCCAGGCGCACTCCACATTAACACCGGAAGCGTGCAGAATGTGGAGGACGTCCTGAATGCGCTGTAAGGATGGTAACTACACAGCTCACGAATGCTCTGCAGTGCACTAAGGGAATCACTCAGAGTAAGGCAGTCATCGAATCTTCGACGGCGAATGTACAGAATGGCTCAGTAAATAGCATTCAGCTCTGCAGTATAAATGGATGTGCTACTAGGCGAACCGAAAGTAAAAGGTTCGGTACCAGTAAAAAAGGCGCCTCGGTATGTGTACAAAGACGGCCACTGTAATTTGATAAAAATTCTAAGAAGCAAAAACGGATACTAGACACAGGCGCATAAGATTTCTCATAAGCCGTCACCCCTAGACAGACGAGGGAGGTATCACATAACCAACATGGGTACATCCTCTCCCCCTTGGGAGACATGCGAGGGAGTGCGATATCGTGTTTCCGAATAAGCTCGCGGAAACTAAAATCTGCAGGCCTGGGACTGAGTGACAGGTTTCTATAACGTACGCCCAGCCCGGTATTGGAAAACGTGGTAAACGTTGGATGCGGAAGCATGCACCGAAATACACAGCAATAGTTACCTAACAGGAGATCACGTCAACATCACAGAGGGGGTTCTGCCGATTCGACGTAGAGGCTAACAACTGGGCTGGTAGGAAAAAGCTGCAGCCGCCTCACGAATGTGCTGATTGTGGAGTGTCTAATCTGCTTAGCACAGATGATCGTGCTGAAGAGTAAACAATGCACCCATTGGAACGGTAAAGTCGCAGCAACACTGTCCGGTCCGCTCCCCAAGATTTGCCACACTAGTATCCGTAAAATATTAAGAGAACGGTGACATCACGCTTTCACCTGTGCTATATGTGGTGACCAACAACATTTCCGATCGCCGATAAAACCAAGGAACCTCTAAAATTGTCTAAGCTAAGACGGCGTACGCTGAGAGGTATAAAAGATGGCAAAGTGATAAGCAGGATGGGGAATACATTGCGATATAGAATTAATCGCAATAGTAAACAGCATTACAATTAGTACGGATCTATGAGGCACACTGTTCTCTGAAATAGAGGAATTGGAAAAAAACCGACCCTAACTCGAAAGCCGGTCTTTCATAAACTCCTAAATCAGTAATGGTAATCGTCCACGTATGTTCCAGTTGTGGAGGGAGCCTAAGATCCCTGCTCGCCAACACGTATCGTAAGGCTTCTCGTGGTCAAAGAGTATCCCAACTGTTTGGCAGTTCTTAAGAAAGCCGTCGATTACGTGATTCGAAAGCGATATCAGGTGGTCAGCTGCTAATCGACGTCTTCAAAATTCGCACTGGGTGTTAGTCAGAAGATTGTGGGATTCCTGCCGACACACCAACCGTCCATTGATCGTGCGTTCAATCACCGTGCAGACGCAACTGGTGAGGGAAATAGGACGGTAGCTGGAAGAAAGATGACGGTCCTTTCCAAGTTTCAAAATAGGTGTGATAGTGACTTGCTGACACTTTTCCGGTAAAGTGGCGTCACCCCAAACACGATTATAGACCTCGAGATGGAAAGCCTTACTCTCAGGAGAGAGATTTTGCAACCTTTGGACACCATCGGGGCCTGGCCAGAGTTTCGCGAAGATGAAATCGCATTGTCTAACTCCGCCATGGTGAAAAGGCGGTTATAGTCCTCAAGGCTTCCTGAATGAAAGGAGAAATCTTAAGATTCAACTTGAACTTTAGTTGCAAGAAATTCAGGCAAATAATGATCTGAGTTAGAAATGCAAGCGAAAGCACTGCCTAAAGTGTTAGCCACGTTAGACGTATCAACAGCATCCGCTGCTGCTTTTAGACCGGTGATTGGCAAATGGATTGATTACTAAAGTGTGTAAACCTGGTTTCAAATACGAGCATTTCAGTCAAAGATATTTGCTCCTTATGCCTAACTGTACTTTGAGAGAGTGAGAGAAAATATGGTAAGACAAAGAGAGGGAGGATATGGCCAGTCAAAATAGTTAAAGTAATGAAGCAGAGCACGTTCCTTGGCACTTCACGAGAGATTTCAGATAGGGTAGTCTGTGAAATAGTAGAACAAGATACAAATATTTAATTTTCAACTTCGATTAAACATTCAGGTGAAGAGTCGCTTGAATTACCTCATTTGGCGAGTCACCCTTGCAACAAAATGATTTGTCAGACCTACTGGAGAAATCTTGGCTCATGAGACCTGAGTGAGAGATAGGATTTTTACTTTCTCCATACGCACTATGTACATAGTGTATAGAGAAAGTATTGCACTCCACCCAAAATTTCGATACCGAGATTTCACCGGAAATATGTTTTAGGGTCCCCAATATCCAAAAAAAGCATTTTCACGAAAAGGTCCGTGTGTGTGTGTGTGTGTGTGTGTGTGTGTGTGTGTGTGTGTGTGTATGTGTGTGTGTGTCCGTGTGTCCGTGAACACGATAACTCAAAAACGAAAAGTCGGTAAAATACCAAACTTGGTACTTATGTTTAGTATCTTCCAGGGATGCGACACGAAGATTTTGAGAAAAATTCCCCCACCCCCAACTACCCTTTACATGGAACTTTTTTCGAAAATTTCGATTTTCTCAAAAATGGCTCTAACGATTTTGATTAAAATATCGTATATTAAACATATTTATCTGACAAATAAAATGTATATCTTGAATTTTCTGGGAATAGCCTCTGAAGAGTAGTTTATTCTGGATGAATTTTACTAAATTTTGAATAACTGCTAAACCGTAAGAGATGGACAAAAACGTACTACATAAAAATGTAGAGCACATTAAAACACACAATTTATGTTATATGCATTTTTTCCCTGCAGTTCGTCGTTTTTGTGACATTCCTTATTTTTGGTTTCTGCTATGAAAAATGTATACTTTTCTCTTACAGGAACTTGTCAACTCCCATCCATCTAAACAAAGGAACTTTATTGACATAGCAACCAGCTTTTGACTATCCCTTTAACCTACGGTTATCCTTTATTTCGCTTCTACTTACAAGGAAGCGAGTAATTAGACTATTTCTGCTAATTTTTTCTGATTAGCATAAAGTAAATAGAAGTATAAGCTTTGTAAAAATTATTTGTTGCAGGGATATGTAGAAAGTCATGTGAATGGTACACATCAGATTTTTAAATTTTTATATGCACCGCCTTTTAATCTGCATATCTAGCTGTACTTTCATTTTAATTCTTGCTCTTTCCTGGATAGGTAGCTGAAAGTTTTGCGGGAAGTTAACTTTTTAAGCACTGTATTTTCAGCAAGAGGGAGATAGTTTTAGTTCTACTTTTCAGACGTGTTTTTGGAGTCCTAGGTTTTACTATGACCAGTTTCATTTGTATTGGTTTTTATCTCCAATTTTAATTTTTAAATCATTTTCATTTGTTTTATTTCTTGATTTTAGGCGTGATAGTTTTTCGGAGAGTGCTAATAGCCTCCGCAATTGAGCGCCCTGACCACTACTCATCATCATCATCGTCATCATCTTCATGAGTCCTTCGACTGAATGACAAGTAACTCCAATGACTGTTACTTCTCGAGTGGTGGGAGCCGCTGTCCTGGGTTTCTACTATACACATATCTCAAGCACCGATCTTTTGTAGTTTCAGTCGCGGGACACAAAACTACACAAAGGCCAATAAGGGTCAAAGTCCCCGAAGGCTTTGTAATTTTCCCCACGCTTTTCAGCGTCTACATGGCCGACAGAACAGCACATCAATATACTGACGATGTGCTGTTATTCTGCAGAAACGAAAACCCATGCAGACCCTTCAGTTCCACTCAGACGCACCTCCACTTCCTCCAAGAGTTAGCTGTTTTTTTTTTTTTTTTTTTTTTTTTATGGACGCTCTTTAAATGCTGTGGTTCTCAGCGTCCCATTCTATACTGGGCATAAAAAACCGCTTAATTTTGCTCAGAGACCCCTATATTAGGCTCGAGGTTCTTTTACATGCCATAAATCTATCTCACGGGACCAATGGCTTTACTTCCCTTCCGAAGGAAGCCATATTTAGAAATTTTAGCCCGAAAATATCCTTCGTCCTCTGCTGGGTTTGAACCAACGACGTTGGGTATGTGAAGTTAGCATGGTAATCATTACACCACGGAGGGCAACTGTCCTCCAAAAGTTGTGCGAACGTTGGCGGTTGTCCATCAACCCGGAGAAGAGCCACGCTATCCCTTTCATAAAGCGCCGCTTTCCCGCAAACTTCCCTTCATCCACGTATCTCAGACGAAGGATTTTTTGGAGGTACACGATCACCTACTGGGAGTGAAGCTAAATAATGGTGTAACTTTTGGGGAGCACACCGGGGAATTGAGGTATCGGGTCACTGGGGCTGCGGCCTCCTTGTACTCGATACTGAAATCATTGATGCAGGTTCCGTTTAAGTTGCGCCGTTTGAGGGCTCATGTAGTTCCCATGCAAATCGACGCCTGCGAGATCTAGGCATGGCTGCAGACTCCAGTCTGCTGTTGCTTAGACGGGTACAGAATACATGCCTTCGGACCATCTATTCTGGCTCTTTCTGTTTTTCTACGAGACTCCTGCACAAAGCCTCTGATCTACCATAACTGGAGGACGTGATTAGGCGCAGCGCTGTAATGTTCAACGACGATTTGCTCTTCCGGAGCGCTCTCGTTAGATCTCTTGTGGATTATTATCCCAGAAACCGCCGCTTCAGGCGATACCAGCTTCCTCGCATGGCTTGCGGGCATCTCCGATAACCAAAAAAAAAAAAAGGGAAAGAAATGTAAATGGCATGTTATTTATGGACGCTGTCTAACTATTGTAGTTCTCAGCGTCTCATTCTAAATTGGGCGTGAAAGACCACTTAATTTTGCTCAGAGGCCTGTCTATCAAGCTTGAGGGTCTTTTACGTGCCGTAAATCTACGACACGGGACCAACGGCTTTACTTCCCTTCCGAAGGAAGCCATGCTAAGGATTTGTACACCCGAAAAAATCCATCGTCCTCCGCCGGGTTTGAACCCACGACTTTGGGTATATGAAGTTAGCATGGTAACCATTACACCACGGAAGGCGACTCCGGAACCAAGGAGCATCCCCAACAGTTGCTAAGGCTAAGCTCCTTTACAATCCTTCTAGAGTTGCTTGGACTTCAAAATTTAAACTCCGCAAAATATTAAAATAGTCTGTAAATTAATTACACCAGCGGTGAACAGCAGCCGTTGCACTATGACTGGCATCCGTTGAGGAGAAATCTTGCTACTTCACTTCACTCCCTAACTCATTTACACCCGCCATCTTGCAAACTCCACATACCGTCAGTACATGGTTAAATTTTAGCAAGGATGGGAACACGTCTATCACACCATCGGGCTGCCCTCATGCTGCCAACTGCTCGTGTTGAGTCATCTCCCCAACCTCATTTACACCTGCCATCCTGCATACCCCACATTCCCGTCAGAACGCGGTTACTGTCTAGCAAAAACGAGTGCACGGCTATCACACCATCGGGGTACCCTCAGTCTGCCAACTGCTCGTGTCGTGTCAACTCCCCAACCTCATTTACACCCGCCATCCTGCATACCTCACATTTCCGTCAGAACGTGGTTACTGTCTAGCAAGAATGGGTACACGTTTATCACACGAGCTGCCCTCAGCCTGCCAACTGCTCGTGTCGTGTCAACTCCCCAACCTCATTTACACCCGCCATCTGCATACCTCACATTTCCGTCAGAACGTGGTTACTGTCTAGCAAGAATGGGTACACGTTTATCACACGAGCTACCCTCAGCCTGCCAACTGCTCGTGTCGTGTCATCTCCCCAACCTCATTTACACCCGCCATCTGCATACCCAACGTTCCCGTCAGAACGTGGTTACTGTCTAGCAAGAATGGGTACACGTTTATCACACGAGCTACCCTCAGCCTGCCAACTGCTCATGTCGTGTCATCTCATTACTTCCTGAAGAAGACCATAGCGTCAGCAAGGTTGAAAGTTCGAGCAACTTTATCAACATCACACAGCTGGTAACCGAGAAGCTCTAAACAATGATCGCCGTGAAAGCTACAAATCTTACATTATTATAAGTTGCCTATCACAATTCTCAACCCCTTTTCCCTGTTGGGCTAAGTACACGTTGAATTCGAAATACAAACCCTATGTAGAGTAAGATCAGGCGATAAAAGCGAGACAGGTTTAAGACGAAGGATCCTCATCTATTTCACCACACCAGTTAATGAGAGGCGACTATACCTTGTTTTTTATAAGCTTGCCCCTTATCTCTTAACTGTCACATTACTGTTACCGGACACGGCACATTAGATGCATTTTGTGCATATTAGACTCTTCGATGCACATGTTACTGTAAGTGGACGTGACATGAAACAGCCGCTAGAGTTCACCTTTCGAATTATAAAGTTGGCTAACCCGCATTATGTTGACTGAATTGGAAACAGGTTAAAAAAAAAAAAAAAAAAAAAACGTTGGCACCACATAGGGAGAGAATTGATAGGAAATCCCCTATTCTTATGCACTGAGGTTGGTGAAGCATGTTTTTGTCAAGCCACATTTTGAGTCTACGCTTCTGAGATGAATACGGCTTTTATGGGTTAAATGTGCGCCCAAAAATAATAGTTTGTGGAGTTCAATGTTAATTAAGCAGTACATTTCGACTGTAGGCTTTAACCCAGTATAATGGTGAATGTATATTTATGTGGTGTCTGGTTGTATTTTCTCGAATTGCAGAAGCAAAACCCAGGACAGAGAAATGTGTTTCAATACATAAGTTAGGTTACTTATTGAAGTGATTTTGTGGTGTTTACTGTTCAATTAAGCAGTAAATTTAGAGTGTAAGTTTTAAACCGGTATAGTGGTCAATACGTGTGTAGTGTTTGGTTGTAGATTCTCGAATAGCAGAAACTAAGCAGTGGTATACTTAGTGAAATGCTTCAATACACAGGTTATTGTACTTATTTAAGCAATGTTTCGGTGGTATACTTAGTGAAATATGTTATACATTGTTAACACAAATATTCTGTATTGTTTGTTAGATTTTAGAATTCCAGTTCGGAAAAACCGCTGAGAAGCAGACAAAATGGCAAATTACTCTCTTACTAATTCGCCCATTTAGCAGCTATCGAGAGAAATAACTACTATAAAATTATGTGCTTATGATACCACAGCCAAAGGAATTGGGGGTGTTGTTCCTGTGACTCGGAATGCAATGCATGTACTCCACAGTCAAAAGTCATAATAATATTTAGCATAATGTCTGATATTTGTCACCCTTTTTTGGTGTGACTTACTTTTAAATTCGTGTAATGGAATTAATGGTTATAGGCATGAGAGATAAACAATACGGTTTGGTTAAAATCTGATATTTTGTCCTCCTGCAGATTTAGACCACAAAATTACAACAAAATTAAGTGATGGCCTTGCCGCATTGTTAAGCCCAGTAATACCAATTTATCAATAGTAGCTTCTGACAGGCCGAAAAATGTGATTGTATTAAATATGCCTTCACTAGATATCTCTTGCCTTCCATTTTCCTTTGTGTTTTACTTCAAAAACTTGGAAAAATAATTAATTTGACAGATGTTGCCTATGGTGTGTGTGATAGCAGTTAGTCACAAAACATGCTTCAGCAAAACGCAAGGCATTTCCTTCTTGTGTAAAAAAAAAAAACAAAAACAAAAAAAAAAAAAAAAAAAAACACCATTGTCGCAGATCACAATGCTCAAAATTGACCAGGAGGAAAAGAAGAAGAATAGATGCATTCCCGTTCTCGTTACCGGATGGTGGCTTGTGAATCAAAAGCTTGTGTCCTGAATGGCTTTCCATTCTCGGTTGCGTTCTGGTTACTGTTCTCGGTTTATTGAGTCCAGCCTTAAGAGTAAAAATCAGTAAATACATACTAGATATAATAAATTAATTACGTAATGTAAAATACTTACTCATTTACTGATAATTAACAAAGTTGACAATGAAATCTTTAAGTTTTTGCTTGTCCTTCTTACGTCCATTACTTTCCATTTTGTCCATGGACAGACATTCTTGGTTAGTTTCAATAGCACCTAGTTGGTTTACTGAATGATGGATGGTAAATGGACCAGTACTATTTGCCAAGTGTGTATTATTCGACTTTGCTAAGGACTCTTCACTTATACTGTCTGTGGACAATGATGCATTCATCTCTGAAAGAAAGGTCTCCAAAACCTTTAAATGTGCAGATGTATAAATAATCAGAGTTATTAATGTTGTCTCAACACTCTTCCAACATGCAGCTGCAGTTATAAACACAATAATTTGTGACAGATAGATTATTTCATAATAAGGAGACTCAGTAAGATCAAAAGGTGCCCAAATGACATAGCTAAAGTCTAACCATCTGTCTTCATACTGCACACTTGTCACGTTGAAGGCATTCTCGTTCACATCCATTTCTTCCTTTCTCGAGTTTAGATTACTCTCTAGGAATTCTATCAGTTTGACTATGGAAGTTGAATGCAGTCTTGCATTGTGTCATCGTGACGCCCAAGAGGGGTGCAAGTGTGAATGATGTTGTATCCATATTACCCCAAAAGTGGTAGACTGCCAACATCAGACCAATATACAGGGGAACAAAGAAACCACAGCAAAAGATGAGATACAAAATAAAGAACATCCTTTTTCTGGCATTTTCTGATGAATTTTCTGGAGGAATTATGCCTGCTAAAAGCATTATTTTACGATTAAAAGTCAGTAAATTACCATCCCGTCCTTTACGTAGTGATATATGAAAGGGTACAACATTTGTTACCATTTTGATTGCCAGTTAATTAGTTGACTTTAAATTTGTCACTCACAGAATGTGAACCACTATAGAATGATCAGGAGTTGACTCTATATAAAACGAAAGGTTCTAGAAGAAAATTTCACCTCATATTCATATAAAATATTCCTTCTGATTGAACGCAATGTACTGGAAAGTCCTTTTAAATCAATTGAATAATTTAAAGTTCTCTAGTGTAAAAATACCATTCTGTGAGACATGAAAAGAAAGAACAGGAAAGAAAGAAAGCAGACAGAAATAGCAAGAAAGGAAAACCAACTATTAAACAAAATTCTATTCAGCCGCCACACTTTCATTGGAATAATTTATAGTGCTGCGTTAAGAATTGGATTCCAAGAAACCTGACAGAGTAAAATATTTAATGTGTTTCATCCACTTAACTTTCTCTGCGTATTCTGCAAGAAACTATTCTTGCAAAAGCATATTCTTTTATCTATCTCTTGCTAATCCAACCCTAGAGAGATAAATATTTATAGAAATGGTCTTATTACACAGTTCCTTGTAATTAAAAGGAATTAAGGGAATGCAATAGACTAAAGCGACTGTCAAATCTTTTAAAAGCTATCGCTAGGAAATTTAGAGTGAAATTCGGTTCTCTTTGCACGGGTACCAGTAAACAAAAGAAACACGGATGAAAAACTCCTGTTTGAGAAAAGTATAAGTATCTTCAAATTGAAATCAATAAGAAAGAATATCTCGGAAATAGTTTCCTCCGCAACAAAATGTATTGGATATAAACTTGTTGTTTTGACGAGATCTACATTTTTTTTGTGCAGTAACTTTTTTTATCTATCCCTTACGGTTTATGAGTTATACAAAAATCTTCAGAATGAAGAGGACTTCAGAGATACTCTCAGGAAATTTAAGGCATAGACTTACTGTTTGCCATGTAAATATTTTTAATGTACAGTATTTTAGTCAATTTTTTAGAAAATCGAAAATTTCGAAAAATCTTCATGCAAAGGGTACGAGGACTTTTCGTTTTTGAGTTATGCAGCTGAGACACACTGTACTCTTACGGATTTTTTTTCTAAAAAGTTTTTTTTTATTCAGGGGTCCTCAAAACGCATATTTCAGGCGAAATCTCGGCATCAAAATTTCGGATGGAATGCAATACCTTCTCTACCTATCATCTTCGTACATAGTTCCTGGTAGAAAAAGCAAAGTATTGAATAACGACCACCCATTTGGGAACTGTACTAAGTATCGGTATTTTAAAAACTAATAACGAGTAAAATGTCGGAAACAGTTAACAACACGAAAAATGTATATGACAAATTGTGCATTCTGTGAGTGTGTGTCTTTTAAAGTTTACCAGTTATGCCAAGTCATCCACAATGAAGAGGGCTTCAGAGGCTACTCCCAAAAAATTCAGGATAAACATTTTATTTGTGACGAAAATATCTTAAGCATGTGGTATGTTAATCAAATTCATTAGAGCTGTCTGTAACAAAATAAAATGTTCGAAAAAGTTTCCAGGTAAAGGGTAATTTGGTGTTGGGAGGATTTTCTTGGCAATTCAGCTACACTATTAAAGCAATGGAATGGCCGAGATGAGGAAATTTCAACCAATCACGGTCATCTGACTGGGGCGATATTTTCGAAAATTCTTATCGCAGCTGATGTTCATTTCTTTGAGTACTTGTCGCACTTGACGTTCCTATGTTTAATTTCCTGTTTTGGTAATGGGTAACAAAAATAGAATCCAGACTGCCAACCTTTACTTTTAAAAATTGTCAGTTCCACAACTTTGAATTACTTCAGTTACATTGTTTATTTAAAGTTTTATCCAGCAGATAATATATTTAGTTAAAAAAAAGAGTAAAAATAATCATTATTTGTATTTCTAATGAGTCAGATGAGAGCAATAACCTCAAATAAAATGACGTTTGTTTCCATTTCATGTACTAGTTATTAAAAGCTGAAATAAAATAATTGCCCCCAAGGTAATGTTGCCGTTTAAGGGTCAATTGGCCGCGCAATGCCGCAAAACCATACCAACTTTAGAAATTGAAAACACGCTTTGGAACTGAGCACATGGTGCCAAAGGAATGCAATCGGTGAATAACCGCAAGATGGCAGAAGTAGCACGGTTATATGTTGCTAAATGGCTGGTATATGACGTAGCCGAAGGGCCTGGCAATTCTAGAAGACGACGTCATCTATCCTACACCATTAATCCTACTTATTGCAGATGTTGATTATTTGAGGTACATGAGCTAGCAAAGGCGAACTCATCAAAACCTTTGCGTTTGATCAAGTAATATTTTGAGTTAAATGGAGAAATTTAATACACAAAGCTGCTGTTAAATAAGAAGTTGTCGATTTTTTTTGTTTCTTTTAATGAAAACAGGAGCATCAGTAGTAAATAAAAAGTATTATTATTACTAATATTATTATTACTAATATTATGGTTATTATTATTGTTATTATTACTATTATTAGTTGTAAGAATAACTGGTCAGCCCAACCAGATCTACTTGCTCTTTAGTTATGGCATTGGTAGCCTTAAAAAGGGCTCTTTTGTCATTGAAAAAAATATGAAAGAGGTGGAGAACAGTAGGAGTTATTCAGAAGAACATTATATGCACCCCCTGACGCATATAATTGCATATTTCAGCGTTTCCGACACCTTTCTATGAATGCACTGCCTCATTGTATATATTTCTGCGTTTCCCCGCCTTGCTATGGTTACGCTTCCTAAGGCATACACAGTTAATTGCAAATTTCATGCTTTCCACACTACTGTATGACTGCGCTGCCTTCCCTCCTTTTCGCAATGCCAACTATACATGCTCCATTACGCCAAATACCCTTGAAGTGTATTTGATTACGCTGAACATTGCACCTTTCAGATGCAAAAGTTGGCTGCCTGACGTTATGCAGCCAACTGACCCTTAAACGGCAACATTACCTTGCTCCCTATTTCTATTGTTGCTAACGATATTCGTACATTGGGTTTAGACCAAGAAGACTAAACCGATAGAGGGGTTCACTCCCTATCCTTTCTATGTTATACAGGATGTAGTTCCAGTAATTCCCGTAAGGGCTATACGCTAGAATATGGTATTCTGATTGGTTGGCTACTTAATAATGAGAAAATGTTATTTTTCTCTTCTTTGGACACTTAATAGTTGTTTTTTTTTAAACAAACTGAATGGTAATGCAAGTAACTAAAATGAAATCTTGCCTCAGGTTTCCTGAACTATATATACACATCTACCGAAATATAAGAAATCAAAATAAAAATCTAGGTAAGATTAAAAAGTGACGAAGACCGATGTTATTGGTTGCAGCATTCATATACCAGGTTTCTCAAAATTAATGTATAATTTCATTCAAGTTAGACAATGCTCAGATGTGTTTATTTGAATTTATTTATTGTGTGTCTGACCCATAAAAAAAATCACAAAGAAAAGAAGGCATCGAAAATAAAGTTTAGATGAGGTTATCGTTTTTATTTACAACACATCTAACCTCACCTGAAAAATGGATACGAATAAGCGAGAGCGTTTTGATGTGATCAATGTTTCATTATCTATTTTTTTCGTTGCGAAACATATTTCTTTATTTATTCGTCGTATGTTTCATCATAACCCACTTTACACAGAGTTTTTTATTTAATTCATATAATTTAGAAATGAAATATTGGATACATACCAAGATGTGGTTTTTAAATTCAATATTTCACATACTACCTTTTGCATTTAACATATTTAGATTTTTTTATAATATCAAAAACGCTCTAACGGGATGATATAAATTGCCACGCAGATATTTAAAATAGTTAAGTCACAAATAAAATGTATCTACCTACACCTTGCCAGTTTGTTCTTAATTTCTTTATTTTTTTATTTATTTATTTTTTTCATAATCTGGGAAGTCCTTTTCATTCAAAAGTAGGTATTTAGGATAACTGATAAACCTCAAAAGGTACACAGAAACATATTCCACGTTTCTTTAAAATACATGAATTTCCTTAAAACATACGGTTTATGTAAAATAACTGATTATGGTGTAGCCATTTTGTGGGATATTCAGTGTTATTAGCTGGAATTTTTCAATATTTTGAGGCATACTAAAGTGATGTTGACCGCCTGTTTAGTTTTGGGGTAGCGCGCCTGATTCACATTCAAGAGGTCCCGAGTTCGAATCTCGATTAGGCTATGTTACGGGTCAGTTCTCTCTCTCTCCCTCCCTCTCTCTCGGTTTCCTTTATCGTGAGAAGAGGAATGTGAGACATTTTAAGCTCCATTAATCCCGAGCTCATTTGAGCATCATTTCAAATATTCACCCTGATTAAAGCCCACTTAATTTCATTATGAAATCAACACCAAAAACAAGAAATACTCGTTCCTTAGGTGTGCAACTATGGAGCACAGCTGCAGAAATAACTTTTTTAAAACAAGACAATTAAATACACTCCTAAAAATGCACTCCCACAGTCATTGTATAGCCTTATGGAGAAGTGTGTAGATGTGGTATTACTAGGGCCCCTGCATTTTCCTGAACGCATTTTTGTGCGAATTCTTCAAAAATGACAATAGAAGTTTTTTTTTTTTTTAAATGTCTGCAGGAGCTCCATGCTTCAAAGAATGAATTGTATGTAAATAACATTCAACAAAATTTCGCGAATAAAATTCTTTTCTCGAAGTTTGAGCATTTTTAGCTTTTGTGCGATATTTTGCGCGAAATAGCACTTAAAATTTTATTTCCGTGCGTTAGTTCCACCAAAAAGCACATTTTAAGTTCGATATGATATTTAAAATTGATTTATATCGAATGTGAACTAATATAGATATAATCTCGTACCCAGCGTTGTCGATGTTGAACGATGCAACTACGATCGATTTTAATCGATGATAAAATAATACGAAAAGCACAGGAATTAGACAGAATCATCAGTGAATGTGAACCACTAATCATATGTATTGATGACGGCGACGATGTTGATGATAACAATGACGATGATCCTTTCCGGGAATGATGACGGAGACTGGGGGAATTGAGCCATTAAAATTCTAAACTGGTGAAAATCATTTTGTTATATCTTTCTCTCATTGTAACGAGCTATTTTGCATTACTCTGTTGTACATTGTCGTAAATACTTAATGTATGCTACATGCGTTACAGTATCACTGTTATTTTCAGTTAATATCAATAATAACAAATTAGTTTCATTATTCATCGGCATTCATTTTTTATGTACACTGTTAATATTCGTCTTTATACACGATCGAGGCATTTGTAATGAGCTGTTGTTGTCTACTTATTACTCTGGCAACGCCGCAAAGGCAGCATAGCCAACCTTACGCGAAACCACCCGAACTGACAAGTGCAAGGATTCAGCGGCGAGGGTATTGTAAATGAATGCCGGTGAATAATGAAACTAATTCGTTATTATTGATGTTAACTGAAAATAACTGTGATACTGTACGCATGTAAATACATACGTATTTACGACAATATTGAACAAAAATGCGAAACAGCTTGTTGCAATGAGAAAAGGTATAACAAAGTGATTTTCACCAATTTAGAATTTTAATGGCTCAATTCCATGAGTCTCCGTCGTCATCGTTCTCTGAAGCATCATCGTCATTGTCATCATCATCGTCGCCACCAAGACATATGATTAGTGTTTCGTATTCACTGATGATTCCGTCTAATTCCTGTGCTTTTCATATTATTTTGTGAACATGCTTCACTTTCTTCTTCCATGAAGCCGCCTTCCACCCTCGCCACACCTCAAAGCAAAAGTCTGTCCACCTTTATAATTGTGAGAGTTTTGTTATGTTCCCTCACGTAAAACCAAGCACCAAAACACTATCAACAAATATAAATATCAACAAATAATATATATTTTGTACAGAACAGCCCAACGCACATGCTAGGAGTTCACAAACTGAGTACGTGGTTGGAAATAGCCAGATATTGCAACGGTAGGGCATCTAGATGCGTTTCCGTTGTCTGACCAACCGACCGACCGGAATGCTTCTTTGTGATTGGTTCAGAAAGTCAAACGGGTAAAACTTTTCACCTGTTTTCCGTAGATGTACCAACTTAACTCCTGTCAGTTGCAAGAATTCAGCGGCGGGGGTATAGAGTGAGTTACCCAAATAATTTTTTTTTCGGGGATTTCCCTTATCCTGAGAAGACGAATGTCGAGTAACTTTAAGCTCCATTGATCCCTAGATCATTTGAGCATCATTTCACCAATTTCATTTATCGTCCGATATCATCACCAACCAGATTAAAGGACGTTAAGCTAAAAGAACCAAAATAATCATCTCGTCCATCTGATGATCTGTTTGCTTTCTAATCTGAAGCAGGAAATGAAATAGTAGCTCTGGATGTGTTTTGAAACCAAGGGAATGCTCGTGTGTATCCACCGGAAATTCACCGTACGGTTTTGAAATTCGTCTCCGAGATCCATCAACTCGTTCCTATTTTCAGCGCAGGATGGGCCGCTTAACCATCGTCCTCGAGAGACGAATGAAAGTGATGGATAGTCCCTTAACCCAATTAAATTGTAAACAATCGAACTGTTCTTTAATTCAGCGGAAAACAGCCATTGCAGTTTCCAGTGATGCAATCCATGGCCCATCGGCTCCATGAATAAAAGATTTACCCGCCTACGTGTGCGATAGGTGTTGACAACGACAGATGATGGATAAGCTTTTCTTTTAAAACAACATACCTAACGTAATACATTGTTGTAAAAAGTGTTACCTTATCCGAATTTGCACGGGAACTCTCGTAATGGCTTACAGAGATGGAGAGGGGAGAACGAAAATTTCCCCTTATGTGTGCGATGGGAGATAACGGCAACAGAGCTTCAGCGACGACGAAGCATACATTTTCTATTTAAACAACATACCTACACATCGTTGTAAACATTTTAGGTTAGTATTTGCGCGGAAATTCACATAATGGGCGGAAGGAAGATTGGAGAACGGAAACGTTCACAGAAGATAAACACACAATTAAACCTCTTTTACCGTTTCACCTTTGGCAACCGATACATTAGTCAAAATCGCCTATGTAAAAGGAAAGCCTCTGTTTTTCTTTTAGTCTCGGAGAGAAATGGAAACGTTGCTTCAATATATATATATATATTTTTTTTTGTATTTATTCAGTGTCTAAATAAATACAAACATTTTTTTTCCAACGAGAATGCTAACAGCTGACTTTACGGCACGAAATGAAACGCAAAAAAACCTCATGTATGCATCACGGCCTTGGTCATACAATTTTCGCTGTGTTTCACCATTGCCGTACCCGCAAAATTTGAAACTTATTTCTTTTTTCGCCTGTTATTTGGAAAATAATGAGAATGCAAGACGATTCCCCTTTCCAGTTCTCAATATTAATATTAAAAAAAAAAAACAAAAAAAAAACATTGTCTTGCGTTCTGATAAATAATGCACATTCTTTCTTTGATCTCTGGCATAGGCACTGATATCACTATTTGAAACTATGTTGTTTAAATAACTCAAATTAAATACAAAAAATATGCTTCAATAGTTCGTGCTAAACTTTAAGGACTATATTTTGGAACTGATGCAGGAGGCAGAGATTACAAACCTGTAAAACAGCATATGCTCGGCATGTGGCCAGGCAGAGGAAGGAGGAAGTAAAATTGGCTGTTAATGACCAAAAGGTGTGCATTATGTGTCATGTTGTGTTTATTATGCTGCTGAGTTTGTTGAGCTGTGCTGCCGAATAAAACGTATTTCTTGATGGCGTCAAGATGCTACAAAATGTAAATGCAACAATGTTTTCTAGAACAGTATTGGCAGTCCTTCAAGATTTTGAAATTCAGTATGACAATGTTGCTGGCCTTGTCACAGATTCTGCACAAGGCCTGCAATGATTCATGTGCAGTGTTGGGACCATAAGCTGAACACTGTAGCGAGCATATGGTACACACACTTACAAGAACCAAACATGACAAATGACCAGATGGAATTCTTGGTACAAATTGGTATCATCTACAAGATTTGGTCAACTTCTGCCAGATGGAGGTTGCGATTACCACTGTCAATGCTACCTTCCTTAGAGTGCATAGCCAGATGATTATTGACGCCATAACTGCCTTAGAAGGATCTTCATATCCCGTTTTTCACAAAAACTACAAAGCAGAATTGCTGATATTCCCAGCAACTTCAGATTGCAGAGCCTCAAACAGCTGCAGCCATTAATACTCTCAAATCTGAGGTAAGGAAAGCTGAAATTAAGCAAACCTTTGAAAATGTCGGGTCTCTCTGTGAGACAAAATTGACAAAAAATGCTACAATGGATCCTACACCATTATTATGAACATGGGCAAACTGTTTGATGGAAAAACATTGTCAGAAACAATGACACAGCTATATTGAAAATGTCAGCTACCGTGGAACTTCTTGAAAAGCTGGACAGTCATGTGCTACTTTCTGGGTACTTGTGCTATCAGACAATCGTTAAAGAAGCCATTCTAAAGAGTAAAGTCTTGAATGTGCTTGACATCTTGCTCAGCAGAAAGGAGATCGTTGCACACTTGTTCAATGCTCTGTGAAGGCATACTTAAATATAGATAGTGAATGATAGTGAATGTGCAACCTCTTCACGTGGACATATTTTGTCAGACTTGAGAACAAGTGCCTCTCCAGAAACTTTGGAAATGGAGTTGAGTGTGCATTTTGTATCTGAGCAAAAAAGCTTGACTTTTGAGGTGTGTGCGTATATAAATTTTTTTTAGTTATATGGTATTTTAGAATTATGGTAAGATAGTACGTTTTGTGTATGGAATTTAATTTGAATATTCATGCTTTGGTATGGGTGTATCTTAAATGTGCAATTTAAGATATAGCTATGTATATTATGGTTGGATTTATGTGTATTTAAATAAATACATTTTTTATTTACCGCTACCTAAAAATATTAGTGGTTTTTAACCCACTGAGAGCTAAATGTTATACCGCTTTCCTTTGAATTTATTTACCATTTTTAGGGGCCCTAGGCACTACTGAATAATAATTTAATATTTTTAAACGTTTACGCATTATTGATCCATTTAATTTGTTAAATATAAATCCACGGTCTAAATTGAAGCAATTGCCCAAATTTTAATCAGAATTATTTTCATTTATCTCTCCCCATACATAGGTTCGAATTTTAAATATAGCTGTTTAATGTACAATATGACATAAACTCACATTCTAACATACAAATTATATGCAACAGGACTCACCAAACCCGGCTCAAACATCAAATTCGTATCCTCATTCCCTACTGAAACTGAAGCCTCTCATGCCTATGGGAATGTTTCAGTGCTGCCTATCTCTTTTGTACCAGCAAAAAGCAAGCTGTTATCTTCTGGCAGAAGTTGATGCTGGCTATCAAGTTGTACTATTAACTGAAGTGATACGTAAATAAATTTGTCTTTATTTTATTACATTATATGATACTATATTGTGTAAATTTTTATTTGTTCGCTTCTTTCCAATTAATAAAGGCTTTTAGAAAATGCAATTTAATCCAAAGCTTTGATTTTATTTAAAACTTATGTTTCCAGTATTTAATCCAAATGTACTAGAAATGTATTATTGGTAGATAGTCATATCTTTGACTGGAACCACCAATGTTCGCAGTGATGTGCTTGGCTAACAACAAAGACGGCACTATAAATTAGATAGAATCGCAACACTTAGTTTTGCACTTTATTATTTGGTGGACTCTGTGGAAACATTCCTAAAAGTCCAGTTTCTAGAAGGTTCATCTACATAACCCTTATTTTGTA
This sequence comes from Hymenopus coronatus, assembly GCA_030762935.1. Classification (NCBI taxonomy): domain Eukaryota; kingdom Metazoa; phylum Arthropoda; class Insecta; order Mantodea; family Hymenopodidae; genus Hymenopus; species Hymenopus coronatus. Next base: position 139,466,516 of record CM060886.1, read on the forward strand.
CCGATTTGGAAGAATCTGATCCAGTATGTGGAACTCGTGTATAAGATTTCATTTCCGTGCAAGCAGCAGTTTGCCAGAGGCTCTTCGTCTAAACGGTACTTATTGTATCGATCTAACACACATTTGAAATATGTCGGTAAGTTTTCTTTAAATTTATAATTAAAAAAATCTTAACCTTGTACTTAAAATGATTATTGTGTTATTTTATATATGCAGACACAAATAGGAGTTTGGCGGTAGCCGTCGCAACTAATTTTGTCAAGAAAAATTTGACAAATCTGAAACATGTAAAAGTGATTTCCTATACCAATACTTCATTTATTTCACATCTATTCATGCGATGTTTTCGAGAAAGAGAGAACTAAGAGTACAGGCGAAATTTCAATGTAAAAAGTAAACAATGAAAGGTTAAAAGAACCCGCAAAAAAGGTGGTTAGCTTCCATAGAGGATTTATTTAGAGGTGGAAGTAAACGAACATTTACGAATGAACCCGATCTTTACCGATTTCGTTGCAGCTCACTTCCTGGTGCTACGAATTCGTACCGTCATAAATTACAGCTTTTGGGCGAAGTGAACCCTTCTGTCGTTATAGTCCTCTTGTTGTACACACGGTCGGCCATAATTTAGGAGGCAGTGAAGAAAGAAAAAAAAAAGGTAAATAAACATGGTTGAATGCGACATCTATCATTTGAGAACTACTGTATTACAACCATAATCTGATAAAATCTCCTTTCCTACATATTATAAATTATTAATGCGTGCTTTCATCTCTTAGGACAATTAGCACCGGTCGTGAATTATCGACAAGATGAAAACACTCGTAATGTTCGACCAATCGAATTTTATAGGCAAATAACGCAAGTGTATGGTGCAGTGAACGAATCTTCAGTGAAAATGATATATAATTTACGAGTAACTAAGGTATACGATAAAACCGCAGTGGAAGCACATCAAATACTATGGAGGAGTTGAAAGAAAGTGAATGTTGATAAAAGAATTAAGAAAAACCGGTGTTACATTTTGTACACCGTTCATGACTTTTTGGATGGAAAAGAGTTCCCAACCGATGAGGACCACAAAGTGACAGTTACAACTTGGCTCATATCTTTGACTGTGGAAGAGTATAACATCTGCATAGAAAAACCGGTACCACGTGACAATAAATACCATGATAGCAATGTCGAATGCGTTGAGAAATAAGGTAATGTACTGTAACTTTGTAAATAAAGTTTTTTGTTGATAACTTTGTTATTGTTTAGTAATGCCAAATCGTCTGTCACTTTTTGGATGACCTTCGTGCTATAGATGTGTTGCCAACTATTGAGAGCGGAAATAAAAATCAACACTGCCCGCCTGGGTAGTGTGGTGGTGGTGGTGTGTCTACTTCACATTTAAAAAGTGGTGAGTTCGAATCTCGCTTAGAGTGAGTTGCCCGGATAAGGTTTTTTCGGGGTTTTCCCTTATCCTGAGAAGACGAATGTCGAGTAATTTTATGCTCCATGGACCCCGAGATCATTAGAGCATCATTTCACCAATTTCATTCATCGTCTGATATGACCAACCAGGTTAAAAGACGTTAAGCCACATATAAATAAATAGAATCAACACTACTTAACCTAAAATATTTAGTAAGGTAACATAAGATATAATAATCAAAGGAAAACTACATATTAAAAGAGTGAAGATAAGAAAGATTTTAATAACAAACACGTGTGTTACATTTATTAGAAGAGAATTAATTGACTTGTTTGCAGTAGTACGAGTATAAAACGCAGTTGTCAGCATTTATTTGGTTGTAATTTGTTGATTTCTAGGTTGAGCACTGAAGTGAACTGGACTATTATTGCTGAATGATGCAGTTTACTTATTGAGCTGAGTTAATATGTTCAGTATTTACCGAATAAGACGTGACCTCTAGTGTGGTATTATCGCCAAGGACAATTTAGCACTTTCTCTTATTTCATTGGTCCATTTTCTGATGATGTCACAAAAGTCTTGAAAATCTTTGGGTCTTCAAGGGTTTTTTTCGGGGTTTAACCTCATGCTGAGAGGAATGTTGAGTAACTTTAAGTTCCATGGATCCCGAGATCATTTGAGCAAAATTGCACCAATTTCATTCATCGTCCGACATGACCAACCAGACTAAAGCACGTTAAGATGGGGGGGGGGGAGAAGAAGAAAAGTTAAGAATTCGTATGTCGATTAGGATGAGTTACCAGGGGTCCATTATTCTGAGAAGACAAATGTCGGTTAAACCTAGGAACGCCGGGCTCATACAAACATCATTTGACCTATATAGTTCTTCATTTTCTGATATTAACTAACCAGGTTAGAGGACGTTAAACCTCCGATCAAGAAATCATTAGAACCATATATATTGTGACATTTTGTAGCAGTGGTAGTGGTGATTGTGTTATTTTTTTAGCGGGGGAAATATTTAAAAGACACCTCAGCAAACAAATTGGATTCTCACCAATTAAAACAACCCCTGCAAGAAGCAATGTGAAATTCCCCTTGGAACCGCCCAAGGTGGTATTACTTCAAGGGTAAGCGATTCAAGATGGTGTGTAACATTGGTGTATATCATCTATACAAACATTAACTGGTCTCAGCGGTCATTCATCTCCAATCTCTTACAGCGCAAAATGTCTCGGGCCAATCTGCAAATGATGCTCCAGTTCCGAGCACTGACAAGCGTCTTAATGTTGTCGGGCGTCAAACTCTCAGCCTGATAACGTGGATGATGCCACCGAACACAGTGAAAGAAAGAAAGCATGTCATCCTTATCGCAGTGATAGCATTCGGACGTAGCACTTAAACCAAAACGATGCAGATAGGCGGTAAAACAGCCATGTCTCGTTAAGTGAGTAAGATAGAAATTTATATACCCACATCTACGGTTACACCAAAGGATGACATCTCTGATTAGCGCTTTGTCCAATGGGCAGTCCCATCATCAGCATCCAAAAGTTCCTGCCACTTAGCAAGCAATTCGGTGCGAGCCTCCACCACACCAATGGCATGTGCCTCCAACACAAGTCGTTCCTTAGCTAGCAGAACCATCGAAGGAGTCCTGGCAAGAAGCAGCAAAGCCTTAGTGGGTGTGGTTCTGTAGGCACTAGTGATGCATATAGCCAACTTCCGCTGGACACTCAGGAGCTTAGAGGCTACGTCTCGGCGCCTTACTCCAAAGACGTACTCGATATAGAATAATAGACTGTACTACTGAGAAGAGAATGTGCCACGTGTGCTCCCTCGGGCCGCCCACATTGGGCATTAGACTAGTAGTATTCAAAGTTATTCTCCGCGTACCCTCACTGACAATTTTCCATTCCAGGTTGTACCCCCAGGCCTAGCCCTAGAGCTTTCCCTAATATCAATTTTACATAACCATATCTAAATTAGATTATGACATCCACAATCTATTAAATATTACAGAAAGGAGGATTATGCTATAAGTGTATAAAATAAATACGGGAACTACTGTAAATACATTGCAGATAGCACATAAAATTATATGAAGTTATTTATTTTTCTTACCTGTTAATGAAATGGTTGAGCTTGTTTTCTGGACACCAGCTCCTCTATTCGTGGCTGAATCTTCGTAAGTGCGAGTATCAATGGGGATTCTGGATTCAAGTGATTTCTTTGTTTCGTTTTGATTGCTGTCAATGCAGAGAAACCCTGCTCACACAGATAAGTTGAGGATAATGGAAGAAGGCATGTAATGACACAGTCACTATGTTCAATGTACTCTTTGCGTGCGTAACACCAGAAATCACTAATTGACATGTATTCAATTTTTATTTTCAGTGAAATGTCACCTGACATTTCCAAAAGACTTTCTTGTAATTTTACGAGAAGATCAGAGAAATTGATGGCGGTGGTGCAAAATGAATTTGTAATCCATTGTCGCCCTCCATGGTGTAATGGTTACCAACTAACTTCATATACCCAAGGTCGCGGGTTCAAACCCGGCGGAGGTCGATGGATTTTTTTTCGGGTGTAAAAATCCTGAGCATGGCTTCCTTCGGAAGGGAAGTAAAGCCGTGGGTCCCGTGTCAGATTTGCGGCACGTTAAAGAACCTCAAGCCTGATAGGAGATGCCTCTGAGCAAATTAGGCGGTCTTTCACGCCCAATTTAGAATGGGACGCTGAGAACTACAGCAGTTAAAGAGCGTCCATAAATAACAACATTTCCATTTCTTGTAATCCATTCTTGTTTAATATCGTCTATCTCAATTTATGGGAAGTATTTTAAAAGCTGTAACCTGAGATTTTGTAGCTGAATTTTGATTATTTCCAAAAGTGTATTAGCAATACTAACTTCATTTTGTTCACTATGTTCCAAAAGAGTTGTAAAAACTGCAATCTTCCGTCTATTAATACAATCAACCCAAAATAAAACTTTCTTATAAAACCCCTTTATTTTCCCATGAGCTTTAAAACTGTTTCTGTCAAAACATTGGAGATGAAAATTAAGCTCGTTAAATTTGTTGGATATATCCGTCAGATAAGCTAATTGGCATCATCTTTAAAATGCTTCAGCAGATCGAATTTCAATTTTGTAGGGAAATATTTTACTCATTTTTGAGTTCAAAAAGACGAGTCAATACGCATCAGCGTGATAACCAGCGCACCTCGGGGTGCAAACCCAATTGAGTGTGCGTAGCTCCCATCTCCTCACACATTTTTTTGAGCAGACGGGAGTTCAGTGCATGTGACTTTATTAAATTGACTACATCTATAGCAGTGTTCAGCGTTTGGTGTAAATCAGGAGTTCTTTTTTCACTATCAAATTTTCTCTGTGTATAATGCAATGTTGCCAAATTACGATAAGACAATAAAACCGTTTTTTACCTTTCAGTGAAGCAGCACCATCTGTGGAAAAAAATATTCACTAGTCCGTTGACAAATTTAATTTTAATCCTATAACATACTCAAGGATTTTAAAATTATCCTCCCCCCCATGTATGTTCTGTTTAATTGTTTATATCCTAGAATTTCATCAGCAATAGCACATTTTTTAACGTGAAAATACCGAACATATATAAGTAGCTCAGCATTATCAGACACACCTACCGATTCATCGATTTGAATGGCAATTGGCTATTTCAACATTTTCTACTATTTGATCAACAATATCTTGTGTCATATCATGAATTCTACGCCCTACACTTGTGTGAGAATTCGGAATTGTTTTGATTACTTTAGCGGAATCTTTGTGTAACATCTGCTACACTAAAAAAAAAAAAAAAAACAAAAAAAAAAACAGGAATAATAAGAGATTCAATTGCGGTATAAGGTGGTTTATGTTTTGCAACTAGCAACGCTAACTCATTCGATGTCTCCAGTGCCATCTTAGTTGATTTTGTAAAACTGCGTATCGCGTTTGAGCTTTTATTCAAATTTTCTACTTTGCACTGGAAAAAATCGACTTACTTGTCTTTACATAATAGGTTACCAAACGTCTGTGAAGTAGGCATGTTTCATAGGATTATTCGATAGAGTTTGGTTGTAAATAATGCAGAGGGGAAGAGATGGATCACACATATTTGACAGGAATCCATGTTTAATGTAAGATTCACTGCATTAGCTTACTTCACATTTCTCGGGTTTTACGACTTGCTCGTAGATGGTTCAACTTCAACACTATTTTCAGCAATGTCCCGTGGTGGAACAAGCGTTGTCCCACTTCTCACTTGCGGTGGTTCAACATTGTCGACAGCATGACTTGTTTCACTGAGTTTACGTTTTCCTCTTATAACAATAAAAACATCCAACAGTTCACAAACATAAAGAATGAGATGTGAAACTTTGAGTAAAGAAAACGAACCTGGACCTGACAGTCACGAAAATATACTGAGTACTGAACTATTGGTAGATTAACGGTTAACTTACATACATTCTCAGATACTGTATTTTTGTCAATGTTTGAAACAAACAACACAAATTTATTAGCGAGCGCAGCTGTATGTTATCATTGTAAGGTATACCGGTAGGACAGTTCAAATTTCTGTGATAGAAATAATTTTCGTTAATTTGTAAACATTTAGGAAACATTATATGTACCCCTAAAAAGGCTTCTCGTACTCCAGGTTGAATATGCCTGCATTAGGCGACTAACGTGGGCAATAGCCTGCCCTGCCTTCTATGCCGTTTTGCACACATGGTATCCCATATACAAACTGCGATTCAAATAAACACTCAACTATTTCAGGGACTCCTGGTTAACGATTGACAGAGCTAATCGTAATAGATATTCCACAACATAGGGCACAGGACTCAACCTTGAGGTACATTACATGTCATCCATAGGTGGGCACCCGCACCCACAAGAGGTAGATGATCATTCAAATAACTAGCGAGCATATTGTTGATATATACTGTACATTACGAGCCGACAGTTCTCGGAGAATTCCACGATGGGACAGAATTAAATTCATTGTTCATATCTAAAGTGATTAGCACACACAGGGACTGTTTACCATGAAGCACTAGTTTCGCCTATTCCGCGAGCTCCTGCACTCTTCGTAGGGCAGTTAAAGTAGACAGACCTTCTCTAATGGGGCAATGGACAAACTGTCATTGTATTCTCTTTCAATCTGGCCATTATCAAATGTTTCAGATGCTTTCCCAAGACATTAAGTAAACAGTTGGAGCGATAGGATGCAGCACCCTCAGGTGGCTTGAGCTTCTCCAGTAGAATTAATCGAGCAGCCTGCCACTCAGTTTAAAGACGCCTGCTTTAGCAGGCACTGGTTTCTGGGTATTTGATAACAACCGTCTTAATTATTACGGGCAGCCGATCATTGAGCCCAGGTGATCGTTTAATCTTTAGTTTTGGCCAAAGCGGCGTGCAATTCATCAAGGGTAAAACAACAACCTTATCAGGGAACGAACCTCGCCTGGCCCATGTAATCAAGACATAGTCAAGAAACAGAGTACGAGCAATCTCCAGCTGTCGTGCATCTGACAAATTAAGACGCAAAGGGGAGTGAAGTTTCTTAGTCACAAGCTGGTAGCCCTTGCCCCACACGTCAATGTCAACTTCTTCGACAGCTTAATGCTTAAATTTCATTGTGTCCACTTTAAGCGGAGTTCTGCTGCGCCGGTACTCTCAAAGCATAGGTTGATCTGCTCCTCAGTCCCAGGTTGGCGCGTGCCGGCGAGCACACACTTACGCCCGTCTTTACTGTAATAAATGTTTCCTGGTTGCCGCAATAGAACTGGGCCACCAATATGCCGATCTGTGATGATGTCATTTCACTCTTTTAGTTAAAGTATTCTCACACGCGGTCCAAAGGATCTGTGAAAACTACTGCGACGTGATACACGAAGAAGACGGCCTACCTTCGACGACGGCCGGGGCAGAGCCTCGGAGCACACGCTCTAGCCCCTCAGAAGTGGACATTTCCGTCGAGAAACATCTGCCAGGGGATTATAAAGTAAATATCGATGAAAGCTCAGAGTCTCTTCCTCCAAGACTTGCCAGTTAGCCACAGGCGGGACTAAAGGAGCAGCACTAAAATTAGCATCGATATATGAAGCGCTATTGTGGCGGACAATGTCGGTGCTGTTCCAAAGTTGCGAACCACCAGATCATCCTCAGCCATCAGTTTTCCTCTAGCGTTCTCAATTGGAGATCCCCAAATATGGGACTTGGCATTCAAATCTCCTCCCTTAAGCACTTCAACTGCATAGCACCGCATAGACAAGCGTAATGCGCGTAAAAAGTACACAAAAGTGGAAAATCCACATTTGCGGATACATAGCAGTCATATACACTCACCAAAACAGTGTTCAACCAGTCGAATCCGGCCTCTTCTCCGGTTTTGACTTCCCACAGGTCGCCGGTGATGACTTTTAGAGCCATATGTATGTTCTGGTCCACAAGGCACTGCTCCTAATGAACCGTAGTGATAGTAAGTTCAGCCATTATAATCACATCAACGCTACGTCCCATGGCAGTTTGGTACAAGAGATGCATTGTGGCTCTCCCTTTATCGACACTACTTTGAAGTATTCTTAGTACAGACAGTCCGGTCCAAGTTCAAATTTGAGACTACCATGGGGAGTGATTGAGGCGTTGGGTTCTAGTTCTACTGACCAATTTACGGTAAGGAGGGCAACGGTTAGTGCCGGGTTTATGGCCCAGAGTTTTACACGTGAGACAGTAGGATTCACTAATGCAATGCACAGCCAGGTGCCCATCTTTACCACCGCTCAGACAAACATGTCTTCTTTTACGTCCACTTCACCTGTGGGCACGATGTGCAAACTCCTGACAATTAAAACAACGTGGAATAAAAACCTTTTCTTGAACATTGCAGGAACACAACCAATGCGCACTGAGCCTAAATGTATTAGTTGATGGTCAGGTCTACGCTTAATGCAATCGTAGCAATCTGGCCCTCAGTTGTTATAGGTCTATCGAGATAACCTGAACGGCGTAAGAATCCACTTCCAAAACTTGTATGATTGCATTCAGTACTTCCGTCGTGGTAGTAATGATACCAATGTCATGAACGTGTAAAATCAGCGCACAGCGGTGCCTTTAATGGTGAGCATATCGTAACGGTTCCAGTTTGTCAGCCCCTCTTCTAACCGTGAGAAGCAGCTCTCTTCTTCGAGTCTTCCGTAGATTTTGTGCATCCACACCAACATCCTTCAAGTTTAGAGTGTTCTTAACCACACTCAGCAATTCGGCATAAGTATACTCACTCCAGGGTTAACGATAAGAGCCCCGGTATCCAAACGAGAAGAAACAGTCCCCGGAGCCGCAACATATCGATGCACTCCATCGCTAGTAGCAATTTTCACGCACCGTTGCGGCGGAACATGTAAATAAACAGAAATGTCCGAGTCCAAAAAGCATACTCACGAAGCCTCCAGAGTATTGTCGCGCACACCCAGATTGTAGAAGCAAACGAATCTTTCGTTTCTCGTGTTTGTAAATCAAGAATCGCAGATGTGACAAT